>CM076965.1:47868828-48328734 GCA_039105355.1 Benthosema pterotum
CAAGGACCACTGGTGGTCCCTGGACCACTGGTTGAAAACCACTGTCTTAACATTAAAGAGAGGTACGTTTCTCAACACTGATCACACAGATAACTCATGATGTTTATCACCATATTGCTATAGCAGCCCCTCCATCAACCAATGTATTACATAATCGATTAATTGAATGCATCACCATTCCAGAAAGTGTAAACCGAATGTCATTAAAAGCTGAGATTCTGGTCCCTCGCCGTTAGATACAACCTAATGACTGATATGCCCCCCGCCATGGTGAAAATATGCCGATCTAAAAGCTCACGGCGCGACGCATGGTGTTGCGTTACAAGCTTGTAGATCGTCTACTTACTATGACGAAGTGTAAATCAGGCTTAATGGGCCCCATCATGAATGGCTTTCTGCCAGCACCACACACACACACAACACACACACACACACACACACACACACACACACACACACACACACACACACACACACACACACACACACACACACACACACACACACACACACACACACAGAGAGAACCGTAGGCATTCATGTGGAAGGGGTCTGGGTATGATTTAATGTGTCACCACCATTTGCTCCATGTAAATAAAGGCTTGGAGCTACAGAGCGAGTGAGAGAGAGAGAGAGAGAGAGAGAGAGAGAGAGAGAGAGAGAGAGAGAGAGAGAGAGAGAGAGAGAGAGAGAGAGAGAGAGAGAGAGAGAGAGAGAGAGAGAGAGAGAGAGAGAGAGAGAGAGAGAGAATATTTCACTGGGGAATATCTCATTGTATATCTCACAGCATTTATCATACTCCCGTTCCCCCTATCTCTCTCCCTCTCTCTCCCTCTCTCTCTCTCCCCGGTGGTGTCCTCCAAACATCAATTATCCCGTCTCGTTAAGGTCATATGATAAATAGTTGCGTTTAAAAGAGTGGAGAGTCAGAGGGATGGAGAGATGGGAAACGACATAGAGAGAGAGAGAGGAGACAGTAGGGGTGGGGCTCCGAGGAGGAGGAGGAGGGGTGTTCAGTACAGGAGGTTTCATTCTGTGAACACCATCTCATTTATTTATTTAGCACATTCATTCTCACTGTCGCGCAGAAAGCTCCTATCTCCAAATTCCAGCTTTGTGTTTTTTCGCAATGCCCCACTTTTGTGTTGCTGGGTGCGTCACACGATCCTGACAAAAGTAGCCGCAGATCCATTAACTATTAAATTGTGTTTTGCACATTTAACATCGGGAACATACCGTATGAATAACGAATAACTTTCTGGTTTTTCCTGCTAATAAAAATAGGCACAAGCCAGATATGACAAATAACTACAACATGCAAAGAAATGTATTGATACTAATAATAATAAGGGTAATAATAATTATTATTATTATTACCCTTATCATTATTACCCTTAAAATGGAAAAAGCAAATAGCGGTAAGCTTGTAGATCAGCTATTTTAGATTTTTCTTTTTTTCATGTATGAAAATGTTTCAACATGGAAACGATTATGAGGATTATGACTAAATAATTTGCGATTAAACAATTATATAACAATTGAGACAAGCTTATTCCCCGCTTGCTTGCGTGCATGCGTGGTAGAGGTTGTGGCGTGTGCGCGCGTGTTTGACTGACACTGGCATTGTGTGAATTTACTGAAGGTGCGTTTTCACATGCTCCTTTTGTCATTCCATACTGCGTACAGCTCTGCTTTCCTTGCATTCGTGAAAAAATGTGTGAGGTTGCGCGCATGCCTGTGTGTGTGTGTGTGTGTGTGTGTGTGTGTGTGTGTGTGTGTGTGTGTGTGTGTGTGTGTGTCTCCATATGAGCATTGTGACAACTCTTAGCCCTCTGCACATATTACTAGAACACCCAGGGCACAACTCAATTAGCCCACCTGCCCCCAGCAATCTTCACGCTGTGTGTGTGTCCTTTGTACTCCAGTATGGACTATCGTTCCCAATGGCACATGGAAAACCAGAGAGGCGCTTCTCCTGGGGACAGTGTGTGTGTGTGTGTTGTGTGTGTGTGTGTGTGTGTGTGTGTGTGTGTGCGTGCGTGCGTGCGTGCGTGCGTGCGTGCGCGCGATTATAGCACATTTTGTCCGTGTTGTCTTTCAAGGTGCCGCAGTATTTGTTCCTACTGTAATCTGTGTGTGTGTGTGTGTGTGTGTGTGTGTGTGTGTGTGTGTGTGTGTGTGTGTGTGTGTGTGTGTGTGTGTGTGTGTGTGTGTGTGTGTGTGTATGTGTGTGTGTGTGTGTGTGTGTGTGCACGCGCATGTCTGTGTGTGTGTGCATCCTTGTGTATCAGTGTCCATTTATGCTCATTCACTCCCTACTTTGTGCTGCGTACTATTCTCCTCCCAGCAATATTCCAGATGCTATGCGCGCACGCACACACGGCACGCACACACACACACACACACACACACACACACACACACACACACACACACACACACACCACACACACACACACACACACACACACACACACACCACACACACACACACACACACACACACACATGCACGCGCACACACAGCATATGAATAAATGACTCACACTTTTTTTTTTCTCTCTGCCAAAAAACCTTTAATTATAAATTGCTTCTTCCTCCTTCCTCAATGGCTATATATAGTTGGATGACAAATTTAAAAGCACAGGACGGTAGGGGGGAGAAAGAGACAGCAAGAGAGAGAGTAGGGGGGGATTGGTGGCCGTGGGTTTCCTGCAGTACTGTATGTCTCATAGTGCTCTCTCTATCTCTCTCTCTTTCCATGGGCAGATCTAGGCATGGACAAGGGGGGCAATGCCCACCTAAATGCCCAGTCTGCCCCAACAAACACAATGGCATACAAAACCCAAAATATTTCAAATTAAAGTGCTTATATTTAATTAAAAGGATTTGAAACACTACTACTACTACTACTATTACTACTACTACTACTACTACTAACTACAATTGTGGCACCACTAAACCAATAGCATTTCATCATTGAAAACAGAAAACTCTCTGAGTCAGACCTTGAGCTTTATGCATGCCTGTTGCAACTTCAACAACAACTGATGTTATTATTGACGCTTACTTTGACTAATAAAAGTCTTGTAACCGAAAATGGCGCGAAGCGACACTGGCGATGAAGCCACCCCCATACGATTTTCTCCTGCCCCCCATTTGGGAAATGTTCCGCCACTGTCTCTCTCTCTCTCTATGTTTTGTTACTTATGCTACAACTTGGTTGACCTAGGGTCCCCTAGGAGTTTACTGCCCCCCGCCACCGCACCAAACCTCTTCAGATGCTACTCTACTGTAACGGTAGCCAATCAAATTTGGCTAAACGTTCTCCTTTGTGGCGCTCTGACTGTTGGCCAATAATTACATAAGCACCCAGGGGCGGATATAACATGTCCCATTTGGGGCGGCAAGAGAACATGTTGGAGGGGCAAGAGAAAATGGTATGGGGGCGCACCCATACCATTTTCGGTTACAGGACTTTTGTTAGTCAAGTAAAGCATTAAAAATAACATCAGTTGTTGTTGAAGTTGCAACAGACATGCAGCATGCATAAAGCTAAAGGTCTGACTCAGAGAGTTTCCTGTTTTCAATGATGAAATGCTGTTGGTTTAGTGGTGCCAAAATTGTAGTTAATAGCAGTAGTAGCGTTTCAAATCATTTTAAATATACTTTAATTTGAAATATCTTGGGTTGTTTTGCATGGCATCGTGTTTGAGGGGGCAGACTGGGTATTTAGGGGGCGTTGCCCCCCATGCCCATGCCTAGATCCACCCCTGTAAGCAGCATGAGGATGCTGCTGTATATACAATAGGGCTCCGGTGGTTATAGTTTGGCTTGATTAGAGAGAGAAAAAACAAAGTACAAGCTTGTCGCGTGGAGAAATGATTGTTTTGCTACGAATACTGTATGTGTGTGACGTACTGTACTGTACAGGCCGTGACGTTTTTGTTTTGCCGTAATTAATCACAAATATAAGGTGATAAACCAATGCATTTGCAGTGAAGATAGAGACAATAATGTTTGTTGTCGCTCTCCCTATGCTTGCTGCATGCAGTTTCTGCTTTTGCGTGCGCGCGCGTGTGTGTGTGTGTGTGTGTGTGTGTGTGTGTGTGTGTGTGTGTGTGTGTGTGTGTGTGTGTGTGTGTGTGTGTGTGTGTGTGTGTGTTGGACAGGCTCCCACCACCTTACCTTACCTTCACTCTTTTGGGCCAGATATCTAAGCCTATATGAAGCCACTACCGTCCGCCATTACACTACGCGCCACATGCACACACACACACACACACACACACAGTTATACCTGGCATGGCTTTTGAAGATTACGTCATCTGGTCTAATGGATCTTTAAAGGGATTGTGACATTTAAAAATAATGAATTGTAACTCCTTTGTTTAGGTTTTCTGAGACACAAAACCTGTATTTTTGCACATTGTGTGGTGGGGGGGGGGTTCTGACTCAAACAAGTGCTTCCTAGCCTACACAGAAAACTACGGATGCAAGTTCAAAGTAACAATAAATGGAAATTAATGTCATGAAACTGTTCATGTTTGTTTAGAGCGCGTATGTGCATGTTTGCCAGACAAGTCATATAGGGACATTAGGGCTATTACAATGATTGTTTAGAACACACACACACACACACACGCACACACACACACACACACACACACACACACCACACACACACACACACACACACACACACACACACACACACACACACACACACACACACACACACACACACATTTCTCTCTCCTATTCTTCCCCTTGTCTAACTCATGTCCTTCCACCTCACCTTCCGCCTCATCTCTCTCTCTCTCTCTCTCTCTCTCCCCCTGGCCAATTTCACATCTCTCCTCGATCCACCTTTCCCTCACCAGTCCACCCATCAATCATTCCTCAGCCTACTCCATCGTGCCATCCCTTCAATATCATGCATGGCGGAGAATGAGACAGGGGGGGGGGGGGGGTGAGAGTGAGAGGGGGGGGGAGAGCGGCAGAGCTGCACTGTCAGCAGACAGCTAGCTGGCAGAGAACAACGGAGAATTTGAGGTTCAAGAGGGAGAAAATGAATGGTCGAACGGAGAAAGTGATAAACATGGACAAACTAAATGAAAGGGAAAATGACAGAGCAAACACAAGCCGAGATGGGGGGGGGGGGGTGGTAGGTAAGGAGAGGAGTGGAGGAGGAGGAGGAGGAGGAGGACAGGGGATGAGCAAGGAAGCTTAAAGTAAATACTCGTGAACGGACTACAGTACTTTGAAAGTAGGTTAATGGTATATTTGTTATTATTGGTCATCGCTGCTGTAGTAGTGCTGTACATTTGCCCTAAATTTGCCGTTTGAGGCTCGCCAGGAATTTCAGGGCGAGCTTCGAACCTTCACTTCTAATTAAGCTGCCCCCCACCTCGCACGCCTCTACTAACTATTAAAATCGTGGATGTTGTCATCGGTAGATAAGTTATTTGTTTGCCAAGATTAGACTACTCTCCCTCACAAATGCCCCTTCGGTTTTTGATGTTATTGTCGAGATTGTCACGACAAACTATTACTAACGTAATATCCATAATCCATGCACCGTGTCTCCAAGATCTCCTCCCGTAACAACTGATCATTGCTCAGTTGCTGCTGCTGCCTGCTCTTAGAGTATATATTGAATAGAGACGACACCAGAAGTCCCCCTCTCATCCACTTGCATTAAGTTGTTCACTCAAGGTCTATTTGTATATATAGTGCCTGCTGCTGCTGGCCAGTTAACCATGAGTCAGTGCGCAGCTCTACAGACGGAGTTACGCAAAGTTCCGTTCACTTCCTTGAGCTAGTCTAATGGCGGATCGCCTACATAGACTTCTATTGAGAATGGGACACCTTCAGTGAAAACAATGCATTTCCAACTGCAGTAACAGCGCGCTTCACAGCGAGTTTCTGACCGCTCAATGTCGCAGATCTACTAGTTGGGGGAAAAAGTTAACTAAATGAATAAATAAATGCGAATGGTTCAGGATCATTAACAGTCGTTCGCGTGGCGACCTTAGCGAGCGAGTGGTTCGAATCCCGAGCTTCGGTATACAGCCTTAAGTACCAGTGGTGTAAAGTATACATTCACTCATGTACGAAGGAGCATTCAGTCATTTAGTTGATGGGGGGGGGGACATATGGACATGCACACACGCTCCACAGAGCATTCCTTTCCTGATTAGATGAAGGCTTTGTCTCCCAAAGCTCATTCCTTATATTTCACTTCTTATATGGTCCGCAAACTCTATAGTAGGGAGGATTATCCCAACAAAAGGAAACAATAGGCTATATTATTATATTACTTTGAGGGAGTATTTCCAATTTTCAGTAGTTCTGTTTATACTCCACCATATGTCAGAGGCAAATATCGTACTTTTACTCCACTACGACAATTTGAAAACTAGTTGCTATGTTTTTGTTCATTTTTTATTATTATTACAAAACATAAATTAACCACTTCAGCCAAAATGAACTGAAATGGGTCAGTGGTACTAGTAGACATACAGCACAATACAGCAGGTAGCACACAGTGTTGTGGTGTGACATGCTTATATCCTGTGCTTATAGGTTCAGCATGTGATCACACACATGAGCTAACAGCGCCCTTCCTGTCCAACAGCACTGTTGGCACCCCCTTGCACACACACACACACACACACACACACACACACACACACACACACACACACACACACACACACACACACACACACACACACACACACACACACACACACACACTGACACCTTGGCAAACATGCATACATACAGTACAGTACACTCTGATACACACATGCAGGCACGCTCTCACACACATACACTCAGTGTTCTACAACAACACACTACACCACACTAATGCGCCAAAGTAGCTCTGACCAGCTGCTCCCTTTGACGAAGAGCCAGTCTTCCTATTAATAAAACCAAGAATGCCTGGAAGCCCTGGATAGTGTAGGCCTACGCTTTCTAATGGAAGCCATGCATTGCATAGGCCTACGCATTCTAATAGAAGCCATGGATAGTATAGTTCTACGCATTCTAATAGAGGCCATGGATAGTATAGGCCTACGCATTCTAATAGAGGCCATGGATAGTATAGGCCTACGCATTCTAATAGAGGCCATGGATAGTATAGGCCTACGCATTCTAATAGAAGCCCTGGATAGTATAGGCCTACGCATTCTAATAGAAGCCCTGGATAGTATAGGCCTACGCATTCTAATAGAAGCCCTGGATAGTATAGGCTTACACATTCTAATGGAAGTCCTAGTTTCATGACTAACAGTGTTTTTTCTTTGGTTGTTGTTGTTGTTGATTCTTTTCCTGGCTGTGGCATCGATTTGATTTTCCGTTGGTTTCAGGGTATGAAACCCGAGGCCGCAGACACACACAAACCTAACCTGGCCCTGGGTGCTATTCTGGGTATTCACTTTTGTAATCATTTTTAGGTAGTTTCCTCCGCCAAGCCGACATGCCGGGACAGCAGAGATTATGTTTTCACCCCTGACTGTGTGTCCATCTGTGTACATGCTAATGCCGAACATGGCTGGACCATCAGTGTCAAACATTTCCCTCCTGAAATGAGTATTATACTCACAAGGTGTAGAAGTAGAAGGACCCTAAATTATAGGTTTAAGCAGCTAATCCTGGGAGTATTTTTTTCCCCCGTCACCATTGTTGACACTTATTGGCAAGCTAATTCAATGACTTTAAAGAGTGGGCCAAATCCTGTGAGCAAATTCTCTCACAGGACCCCAGTGAGAGAATTCTAGAAAGCCTGAGCTTGTTTTTATTGTAAGTGTCAGCAGTGCTATCATTAACAGAGCCCTGTGCAGTGTGTATGAAATACCGGTAGTATTTCTCTCTATTTCTATTTTGCTGACGAGTTCACAATACAGTCTTCTATGATATTGCACAACCACATCGGGGAGTGGCAGGCTGCAGATTGGAAACGACTGAAAACTAACAGAAAGTGGAGTCTGGTCGGTCGGTTCCCATGCGGGATGGTGTACAATGTCACTTTAAGAAGGACAACGCTAAGAATAACAACAGGGGAATATATAATATAACCTTGCTTATGGGCAATAGAGTGGGCATAATTGTCTGTGCGTGTGCGTGTGTGTGTGTGTGTATGCACGTGAGTGTGTGAATTTAAATCCTATGATTAGTGCATATGTATATACAGTGCATTGCATATATGATATGTACTGCATACATAATATAACATATGGTGTTTGAGTGTGTGAGTGCGTCTGTGCAAACAGGTGGTGCAAGCTGTAAGAAACAAATGACCTGCTAAATACAGATATAGGCTACAGGTTATGGTATATGCTTCCATTTACAAACGCATACAGATTCTAGCTTGCTAGGCTGATAAGACTAAGGCCTACATTTTCGTCACCGCTAAACCCCTTATCCCTTAACTTCTTCGCCTTTTTAAACTATTTAAACTAAACATTTTTCCATGGTAAAATGGCCAGTCTACAAGCTCACAACATGTCAGTAGATTGGCACATTGAACTATTCCATTGAACTATTTTGCAAAATAGAAAAAAAGTTAGGGATTAGGCATAAGGGGTTTAGCGTGTAACAAAAATGGAGGAGAGTGTTTTAAATGGATTTTGTAATAACTAGTCCTATATTCAAAGCTATGCTTTGTTTGTAAAGGTGCTTTATTTCAACTTGATTCAACTAGTCCACAAACAAAACTAGTGCACAAACAAACAAAAAAAGATCCCCCTTTATAAAACTGGGCCCACGGTATCAAAAGGTTTGCCTTAGATCAGGGGTTTTCAACCAGTGGTCGTCGAGATGGTTCCAGGTGGTCCCTTGCGGGTCCGTTTGGTTTCATGTTTACACCCTCAAGAGTTAAAATATTCATCATCTGAATTAGCCCCAAGTCTACACAACTAGAGCATGTAGAAGATTAATGGTCATTTTTGATCTGTATGTTTGACTGTTTTGTTTCCCCAAATCCATATTGTGAACAAAAGCAAAAGAAATCTTTAGTGTTGGGGTCTGTGTGGTGAAAATGTCATCAAATGGTGGTCTGTGGCTCAAATACAGAATAAATAGTGGGCCCGGGCATGAAAAAGGTTGAAAACACCAGCCTTAAATGATCCCTTGAAGCAACAATGAACTTATCTCCAAAGATACAAAGTAACAACACAAATGGAGGTGGGGAAAAAAAGGGGAAAAAACACTAGTCCTTTTTTTGTATCAATTTCTTCACATCTCTGCCCCTCCTCCCTCTCTCTCTCTGTCTGTCTCTCTCTGTGTCCTTTTACATTATGCAGCCCGCAGTGATACCAGAGGACAGTCCAAATAACCGGTTTCATTTTCCTCGTCTCTATTCCTTCAGAAATGCCGACTCGATGGAAACGGATGGGCTTTTCTGAGGCGCCGCGTTCAAAGCGATGCCCCGATTGTTCTGACTCATAAAGAATACAGGAGACTCAGGTGAGAGGGATCGAGGGACCCCTTGATTTGCAGGGTTGTTCCTGTTTCACCGTGTTTGCCCAAACACTCCCGCAAAGTCGCCGATCGCTAAATGTAAAAAAAGAAATAAAGAAAGAAAAATAATAATGTAAAAATGTACAAATCAGAGCCTCTCTCATTCAAGCTACACCAACCGTGTTCACCCATTAAAGGGGCATTCCACCCATTTTCAAAATTCTCCTGAGAGGTTACAAATGTGAACCAAATGGACCCTAGCGGGTCCTCTCAGGAAAAAAAAAGATCCTAAAAGAAAAATCATTACCGTGGTGAAACACAGCTTGATGATGTCATCAAGATGTTTGCGTCTTGTTAACTTGCGTCTGTTAACGTGCTGCAATAATAATAAACTTGTAATGTTGCGTTCAACGCAGCCCCAATGCAAACTCAATGGGGCTTCTTCTACAGCAGGGGTTTTCAACAGGTGGTCGGGGACCACCAGTGGTCCCTGAGAGGGTTCCAGGTGGTCCCCAGCTAAGTTGGTTAACCAGATGTAACTCTTGAGAACGTAAAAATGAAACCAAATGGACCCTGGCGGGTCCATTTGGTTTCATTTTTACACTCTCAAGAGTTAAAATATTCATCATCTGACTTAGCCCCAAGTCTACACAACTAGAAGATGGACAAAAGCAAAAGAGATCTTTAGTTTTGGGGTCTGTGGGGCTAAAATGTTCTCAAGTGGTGGTCCGTGGCTCAAATTCTGAATAAATGGTGGTCCCTGGCATCAAAAAGGTTGAAAACCCCTGGGGCTTCTTCTACAGTATGGCATTGGCTTATGGGAAAGCCGGCTTCCACGTGGGCATAGTGACGAGGATGACGTGTCACGGTGACGTAAACAGGAACGGAGCCGATCACGTGACTGCAAGGGCAGGCTCAATACAAAGTGAATGGTGCTGCAACAGCATCCCTCCACGGCAGGGGTTTTCACCCGGTGGTCCTTGAGAGGGTTCCAGGTGGTCCCCAGCTAAGTTGTTTTAACCAAATGTAACTCTTGAGAATGTAAAAAGAATGAATGTTTTTACACTCTCAAGAGTTAAAATATCCATTATGCGAATTAGTCCAAATCTACATAACTGGAAGATTAATGGTCATGGACAGAAGCAAAAGCAAAAGAAATCTTTAGTTGTGGGGTCTGTGGGTCTAAAAATATCCTCAATTGGGATGAAAAAGGTTGAAAACCCCTGCTCCACGGCATTCATCCGTCCTTTTACTGTAGATACACTTTTTGTTCTGTGCAATTGTTTTTGTTTCAGAAGGAGAAAAGAAAAAAAAAAAAAAAAAGGCTCGGTTCTAGGCGAAAAACACACCAGCTACATGTTTACCAAAGGTAAACATTATGTAAAGCACATGAATAGCATGCTCATTACGCCATATAGCAGTTATAGTGTGCTATACAGCTATAGTATGCTATAGTAAGTGATTTCTCTTACTATAGCTTCATCTTTTTTGTTATTCCTCCCTACTATAAAGTGTGGTAATCATGCCCCTGGGGTTAAAAACCTCTATAGCTTCAGTTTGAGAGAAAACCCTTTTGCCCAATCATGATGAGTGGGGACTTCCTCCAATCAGGATTGAGTGGGGGTGGGCTTTGGTGTATGGGCTGTTGGTCCATTTGGTTTCATGTTTACGCTCTCAAAGGGTTATATCTGGTTAACCAACTCTCAATCATTTAGCCTGGGGACCACCTGGAACCCTCTCAAGAACCACTGGTGGTCCCCAGACCACCGGTTGAAAACATGATGAATCCATTTTGACCTGCAGAACTGATTCTGATGTCTTCTAAAGCGTGACAGTGTTTTTTCTGTGTCGGCGGGTCCTCGATATTTCATGCCAAGGAACCCCAAAATAGTCTCCATATGGACCCCGACCCCCCATCTGAAAATGTGTAGTTCCAGGGGGACCTCTCATCCAGAAGCCAATTCCTTAAAAAAAAAAAAAAAAAAAAGTTTGCTGTGACAGAATATTAAAGGATTTTTGCCACATCTTTGCAATTTTTGAACATGTACTGTAGATCTGTTATTTTTCAATAGCTAAAGCACAATGTAGTGTTTAGAGCACCAAAAGGCATACCTAAAAGTGTGTTCATAAGATCATAAAGTGTTAAGAGTTCAGTCGAACAGACTTTCTCTCTCTCTCTCCCTGTCTCTCCACACTCACACGCCACATCCCCCCAAAATAGCTCTGCCCCCCCACCCCACATGCACACACATACACGCACATGCACAAAGACACACATGTAGGAAAATACTGAAAAAAAACAGCCTGCCACCGAAACTGAATTATTCATCGGGGCAAAAATGCAAAGCCAAGAATTAAGGGCAGTCGTTGGGCTTTTTTCTTTTTCGTCGGGTGGGTTCAGGGGAGCACGAGGAGGAAGGAAACGCAGAAAGAACGAAGAAAACGAACGCTGATCCGCCTTTTCTGTGACACGGTCAAGGTTCAGATGCAAAGCCTTCCTGCCATGCTGTCAGGGGGCGGATCTAGGCATGGGCATCAGGGAGGTGGGGCAATGCCCCACAAAATGCCCAGTCTGCCCCACCAAACATGCAAAACAACCCAAGATATTTCAAATTAAACTGCTTATATTTAAAATGATATGAAACACAACTACTGCTACTAACTAACTACAGTTGTGGCACCGCTAAACCAAAACCATTTCATCATTCAAAATAGAAAACTCTCGGAATCAGACCCTTAGCTTTATGCATGCTGTGAGTCTGTAGTAACCTCAACAACTGATGTTATTATTGATGCTTTACTTGCCTAATATAAGTCCCGTAACCAAAAATGATATGGGTGTGACTTCCTCCTGCCCCCCCCCAATTGGAAAATGTTATATCCGCCCCTGCCTGCCACACTGTTCTGTATGAAAGATAACCACCATGGAATGAGCGCAAGCATTGTGGTCCTCTAGCGTTGCGTGACTTCATCAAATCTGCACATACTGTAACTGTATTCCTCCCCTATTTTTTTTTTTACGATCGAACGCCAGGGAGCGTTTGCTTGCTCAAAGACGCGAGGACCCGGGGATCGAAGGATCCCCGGGAGGACCCGGGGATCGAACCGGCGGGAAGCCAGTCCCTCCAACTCAGGAGCCACTGCACCTGCACGCCAGTGCTCTTGCATGGATGTACAGGACCTTCTATTAAAACCGAGGCAGATCAAGGCGAGGCGGTATAGCAACCAGGATTGCTGCAAGCTCCAGAGAGATGCAGGGATGGGGCGATTTTGTGCCAAATTGTCTTTTTTTTCCTCTCTAACCAATAACCTTTACTGTACGCAATCCAATTTCATGATGTCATGGAATTTTGTGTTTTATATATCAATAAAATCGTCTTGAGAACGCATTATGTGCGTGTGGGTGTGTGTGTAAGCACAAAATGCCTGTCTATTCCAGATAAAGCCGGAATAGACAGTTTAGCTGAAAGGTTTTCAGCATTTGCTTTCGCCATGTGGTCAGCTGAGCCAGGTGAATGTGTGCTTTCTGCATGCTCAGCATATTGCTAGCTTATGAGTGACACACAGCGCCCGACCGCCACACACACACACACGCACGCATGCACGTGCACGCACAATCATACATGAAGCTGCACAGAGCTTACAATTAAAGGATTTTGCTGACAGTTTAAAAAGAAATCTTTCAGGGGGGGAAGGGTAGACAAAACCCTGCGTGACGTTTATAGCGCCGTCTTTTCATTACAGTGTCATTTATTCTCTTATCACGATATGAATAGTGTTCTTGGATGCAAGACGCAAGTTATAAACTATACATTTCATTCACTATGCTTGTTTTGCCTTTTGTCATTTGTGAGCAGCGCCAACAAGTCAAAGTCTGATGTATACGTTCCGTGCAAGCCTATACGGTGCGCCACGACGCGAGGTGCGATGAGCTTGCAGATCGTCTGGCATATCGGCTCGCTTACGGCGCGCAACGAGGGTGTGCGCAAGCAAGCACATATAAATCCGTCTTAAGATACGTTGATACACAGGCAACAAGGCGAGGCGGTGGAGGTATAGGACCATGTGGCCCGGCAGCTATTGAGAGCTATATTTCTTTGGGGGATTTATGCGCAGTTTGCAGCGCGGCATCATGTTACCATATTGATTTTGTGCCTATTGCTCAATTCCCTTACATGTTGCAAGGGCATGCATCTACGATACATCAAAGAAATGGCCTGCGAGCTGCATTCGTCACAGACTTAGACTGAGGGACATTCACGAGGTGGCTTTGATTTCGTTTGGAGAAAGTAAAAAGATATGGGCCATGCATTAATGAAAATGTGCATTATCGTGCAATGTGCTGACAGGTCACACAAGTACTTTTCGCGCACGTATCGCATTTGCTGCTGACGCCTCGTCTGTCTCGTCGCATGACCTTTGTTAATTAACGTGAAAACGCCGTCTTTCTCCGCCCTGCAGCCTTATTGATTTGTTCTATTCTTGCATTATTCTGATTAGCAGCCTCTATCTAATATAAACCACGACGGTGGTTTTCACCGTCAGGCTTTTGGGATTTCAAATGGCTGGATTTCAGATCTGGGAAATGGCTCTAGTGATCATAGTGAGGTTACGCACCCCTTGGGTACCAAACAGAGAAGTAGTGTGTGAGTGACAGTGAGCGAGTGAGAGGGGTGGGGGGTGGATATTCCATTCCATACTTCCTAGATCGACCCTATGATAAAAATAAAGAGGATAGAGCACGGGGGCGTGGCGCAGGCTGGTGCCGGAGGTTTGCACATGCTCAGTGTAAACAGGAACTGCTATGGTGGAATGTTCCAACAGAGGTGCTAGATAGAAATCCCATAACTTGTGATGTAAACAATGAGATCCAGAGTAGTTGTGAATTGAACAGCATCACGATTCCCTTTTCAAACATTTTATATAATCCATCCACTGTTTGAATGAACAGTATCCATGTTTCTTTGTCATTTCACAAAAATAAAAGTTGACACATGTACTGTCTGTAATTAAAGCAACCATCACGAACAGGGAACACCATAGCAGTTATAAAGTCTGTTATAAACAGCTTTTTTCCTCCACACAGTAGTTAAATTGACATAATATTTAAACTAAAGACAGAAGCATTATAGTATTCTCTTTTTATATATTTTTTTTTATCATTTCAGTTCAGGTTCAGTAATTCTAGCACCTCTGCTGGAACATTCCACCATAGCAGTTCCTGTTTACACTGAGCATGTGCAAACCTCCGGCACCAGCCTGCGCCACGCCCCCATGCTTTATCCTCTTGATTTTTATCATAGGATTGACCTCACCATTCATTCATTCCCCACCTCTGCTCAGCCATTGTGTCCTGTCTAGATTTCTAGTTTCTGAATAACATAATATTCAAAGATTTGCACCACGTTTTCACAATTTTTCAACAATAGCAGAGATACAAGCTCATAGCGCGCCACTCGGTGGCACACACATGCACGCACACCCACACACACACACACAATCCAAAATATCAGGTCCTAATAACAACATATAAAAGCATGTGCACACACACACACACACACACACACACAATCCAAAATATCAGGTCCAATAACAACATATAAAAGCATGTGCACACACACACACACACACACACACACACACACACCAAAATATCAAGCCCAGATAACAACATATTAAAGTATGCACACACACACACACACACACACACACACACACACACACACACACACACACACACACACACACACACACACACACACACACACACACACAAAACACAACCTCTATTCACACAAAAGGCTATTTGACGCTGGAAGATCAATAGTGAGCCTCAGACGATGTCCATTAGGTCTCATCTGATCTGAAGCAGCGCTCCATCTGTTCACAGCGCTAGACACACCATGGGGTGTTTTCTCATTTGTTTCCGACGCAGTCTCTCTGTCTGTTCCGCCCAACCATTGCTCACAATTTACACACACGCGTGTGAATAATATGCGTCGTGAACACCTCAAACAAGAGAGGCGGAAAAAAAAAAAAATACCTCTGCGTCGATTACACTAAAACTGAGGAAAACACACAGGACTAACTCGACCTGTTTTGGTACAAAGCCTTCCTCAGAGCATAATGATCATGACTGCGCACTTATTGTTCAAATGAATGGACAGAATGGGAAGTCTGGCTATCATTTCCTTAACTATACGGTATATGCACTTCTGGAGCAGTGTACGGAGTGATTTTGTTGTTGTTGTTGTTGTTAGTGGATTCTGTGCTCGCATTCCTTCGGGTGTAGAAATAGAACCACTGGGTTCCATTACAAATGTACACTTGACTTGTACATTTGCGCACCAAGACAACAACCCATATATGGTACTACACTCATACATCTTCGCCTAGAGGCGCATTATCAAGGTCCATTAATGGTTACGTCTGAGTCATAGTGACATTTCGTCCTGTGAGGCAAGGTTGAGTAGCTTGGAACCGCTATATACTGTACATTTTATGTGTTATTATTATTATTATTATTATTATATTCACATTAGATTTGTCATTCAAAACAAGCACTGACAGACTCAACCCAATTCGTCCTAATATTCCACAAAACATTCACTCTGAAAGATTTGTGCTGCATTCTCACATTCTCCCCAAAAATAGCAGGCGTTCACGGCTCATAGTGCGCCACTCTGTGGCGTGCTATGAGCCGTGAACACCTTGCTATTTTCTTTGGGGCTTAATGTCATCAAATGGTGGTCCGTGGCTCAAATGCTGAATAAATGGTGGTCCCTGGTGTCAAAAAAGTTGAAAACCACTGGTTTAAAATGATCACTGAGTTGATCATTGCATAACGACTGATACAGCCGTGCAATTGTGCTTGAAAAACACCATGCACCTGAAATGGTTGCCGTCAGCGGGGAAAACCGTGAAAACACGGATCCAATGTACGTAGATGTACTGTATGTAGATCACCTACAGTCACTACTTCCACTACTTGCGTATGAGCATTCATTTACGAAAACATCACAAGTGGAAACATCAATTATGTCGTGGCACATGGTATAGCTGGAGGACTCTCGCAACAAGGCTTTCTCTATAGAAGAAAATCTGTTCCGTTCCCGGAGAACAAGAACAACCTAAATGGGTTAAAAGCTCAGTCTCATAACCTCCATTTGGTCTGCACACACTGTTCAGTTGTGCGTGCGTGTGGATGCGTGCCGTGCACGCACATGTGCGTGTGTGCATGCGTGCGTGCGTCTGCCCCAGGCATCAAGGATATGGATCAATTCACACATTTATTACCAGACAGTCAAAGGTATGAGGCAGGCAGATTGAGCCTGGGGGGGGGGGGGGGGGGGGGGGGAGGCGCGCACACACACACACACACACACACACACACACACACACACACACACACACACACACACACACACACACACACAGTCATCTACCCATGCAAACAGACACGCACCCACACGCACACACGGACACGTACACCTGACAATCGTGGACAAAACAAACTAAACAAGAGATGCAGCTGCCTGCTAGTGCCAAGAGTGTCTGAACCTCCTACTGTCTACAGACATAAAGGCAGACAGACAGACAGACAGACAGACAGACAGACAGACAGACAGACAGACAGACAGACAGACAGACAGACAGACAGACAGACAGACAGACAGACAGACAGGCAGACAGACAGATAGACAGACAGAAGGAAGAAGGGAGCATGACCGATCGAGCCGAGTGAAAAAGAGAGACAGCACATGAGTACAGGAGACAAAACCTCACATGCCATAATAATAAGCCTGAGGTTTTCAACCTTTTTCATACCAGGCCCCATTATTTTTGTTCTTCTGCATTTTAGCCACGGACGACCATTTGGACGTTGAGTTCAGTCCCTCTGACACCAAAACTAAGGATTTTCAAGTGGTTTGGTCCTCCGCAACTGGTCAAAAATCACAATTCTTCTACCCGTCAGGGTCCGTTTGGTATCGTTTTACGCTCTCAAGAGTTTACGCTCTCAACTGTCCCATAATTTGGCTGGGGACCACCTGGAATCCAGCTCAGGGTCCACGGGAGGTCCCCGGGACCACTGGTTGAAAGACGCTGTAATGAGGCATAACACGAGAAGGGAGAGAAGGGTCACTATGGAGGTGTGAGAGGGTATGGACGGGAGGGAGAGAGAGAGAAAGACATCGAGAGCGCTTTGATACAAAGTCATTGTAGCACGCCACCGCGTGCGTTCGTACATGCGTGCGCGCACGCGCGCGCGCGTGCGTGTGTGTGTGTGTCCTTGCTGCAGCAGCAGCAGCTGCCTGGCTCTGAGTGTTCTCTCCACCACTTTATGTTAAATGATTTATACACAGACAGGCAGTTTGAGTCTCTCTCTCTCTCTCTCTCTCTCTCTCTCTCTCCTCACTCTCATTCTCATTCTCTTACGCTCACTCTCACTGTATTCTCCTTTGTCTCTCTATGTGCCTAGAGTGTCTGCCTCCACTGTCTCCGTTTCATCCATGTTGTAGATGCGAGACAAGCCGCAAAAACGGCGTGGTTGTTGTTGGCTGTCGTCACATTATTTTGAACTGGTTACTAGTTAGTTAGTATATACCAGGGCTGCCCGTGCAGGTAGATCACATGACAGTCCCCCTAGCACTTGGACCCTTATAGATCGGTAACTCTCAAGAGTGTTAAAATGAAACCAAATGGACCCTTGCGGGTCCATTTGTTTCATTTGACACTCTCAAGAGTTAAATTATATTTAAACATCTGAATTACATAATTTTGGAGGGGTCCACACAATTAGAAAATGTAGAATAATTGTTATTTTGACCAAAGTTTTGCCAGTTCTCTTTTCCAATTGTGGACAAAAAACGTGAAAGTTCTTAGTTTTGGGTGCAAGAGACTAAACTCAACGTCACAACAAACTGTCAACTCAAACCTCAAATACTGTTTTCAAACGTCAGTAATAGCATATACAGGAAAACCTTCCAATTCTCCCCCTCTATTTCTCATTATAATTGCATTGTTCTTAAACACTATAACAGTGTTGAAATGGATTTTCATAATGGAATAATCACATTTTTGATGTGTAGATCTTGTTGAGCCGCTGCTATATACCCTATATATACCCTATATACCCTCCCCTCGCCCCCCCCTGTGGTGCAGATGGGATGTGTATCGCATGCGGAGCGGGAGGTAAATGCAAATTTCATACCGTCACAACACACACACATACAGCCCTATAAACCGTTCCTGGCAATGCTTGTTTGTGTTTAAACACAAGAGTAAAGCATCCATTGGCGGGGGTGGCGCGCAGGGGCGGATATAACATGCCCCATTTGGGGGGGGGGGGGTATCGCATGCGGAGCGGGAGGTAAATGCATCGCCCGTGGCGCGAAGCGACACGGGCGATGAAGCCGCACCCATACCATTTTTGGTTACAGGACTTTTATTAGGCAAGTAAAGCATCAATAATAACATCAGTTGTTGTTGAAGTTGCAACAGACACGGTGCATGCATAAAGCTAAAGGTCTGCTGTTGGTTTAGTGGTGCCAAAATTGTAGCAGTAGTAGTGTTTCAAATCATTTTAAATATAAGCACTTTAATTTGAAATATCTTGGGTTGTTTTGCATGGCATCGTGTTTGGGGGGGGGGGGGGGGGGGGGGGGCAGACTGGGTATTTAGGGGGGCATTGCCCCCCCATGCCCATGCCTAGATCCGCCCCTGGTGGCGGGGTGTCTGTGATGTGTTTGTTCAATATGAAGACGTGTTGAAATATAAGCATCATCAAACTAGGATGGTGTGAAGCGGTGCTACATGACCGTATCACCGCACGGTATGTCTGTCCATGTCGGGCACAGAGCATTGCCTTTCAACATTTTGAATGTTTTTGTTTGTTGTTTGTTTGTTTGTTCTTGGCAAACGAATGCCCTATTCCTACTCGCCTGTAGACTATTTTCACGATTTCAAAACCGTTGCAAAATAATAATAACATAACAGGAGGGGTTTGGATTTGGACATAGAAGGCAAGCCAGCAACGGTGTACAGCAAGCATACTCACGTATACTTAAATAATATATGATTATAACTAGGAAGCCTAATGTATACTTTGTCACACACAAAAGAAATATCCCGCTTTAAAATGAGCGAGTGACACGCGCGCACGCACACACACAAAGTGCACGATGACGCCATAAACCCTCCTACGTCAGCTGGTGAACAGAAAGAACAGAGGCGGGTGGGGGGGAGTAGGGATTAAGAAAGAGAGAGGGAGAGAGAGAGAGAGAGAGAGAGAGAGAGAGAGAGAGAGAGAGAGAGAGAGAGAGAGAGAGAGAGAGAGAGAGGGAGGAAAGGAGGGAGGGGGTGGTGGGTGTGGGGGGATCTCACCAGAGAAAAGTGCTCTTTCAAGCAGCAGCCTGTTATTTTTAGTCCAGCTGGATGAGTATCCAGACCAGCGAACGTAACTTGGACTGAGGAAAGAGAACTGAGCATGTGTGACTGTGTGTCTGTGTGTGTGTGTGTGTGTGTGGGGGGGGGGTGACAGAGACAGAGAGTAAAAGATTCAGAGAGAGATTGAGAGAGAAGGATAAAGAGAGAGAGAGAGATCACTCATGCAAACCTCACCTGGTGCTGCACGGTCTCTGACCAATGCATTGCACTTATTACGGCTGCATACTGTACCGATTCTAGATGATATTCTAGATATCGAACATGTGCATGCACGCGCACACACACACACACACACACACACACACACACACACACACACACACACACACACACACACACACACACACACACACACACACACACGGCTGATTTTAAGTGTTGGGCATGTAGTAACCAGCAGACAGTTGCCAGCAAGAGAGAGGTGAATAAATAATTCAGATTCTGCAGAGTGAATGTACTGACTGGCTCTTCATCCAGAAGAAACACCACTGTTTCTCTATCACTTCTCCCTCTCTCTCTCTCTCTCTCTCTCTCTCTCTCTCTCTCTCTCTCTCTCTCTGTCTCTGTCTCTGTCTCTCTCTCTCTCTCTCTCTCTCTCTCTCTCTCTCTCTCTCATAAACATTGCTTATTTCTATCACTATGTCTCCAGGTTATGTCCATCTCTGGACATACAGCCTCACGTTGTCCAGAACATGTTTGCTTGGTACAGATCGGCACAATGTTTTGCAATAATAATGCATTTTACAGTTGATCCCCCCCCCCCTCCCCAAGACAATATACTGTCAGTATGTTTAATTATTTATATTTAATTATATAAAGTTTTGTTTTTATTTGTATTAACTCATTCTGTGCTGCAAGCTGGCAGCAGTGGCAAACCTTTCCTATAGTGCCATTTCTTTATATTTTGGTCATTTTCAATGATGCGGTACAAAATTGCAATGGATGGATCGCCATGACCACAAACAGCGATTGTAGTTTCAGAGAAGGGGGCTGTGTGCAAACATCCTGGTGCTGGGGATGACAGAGGTGTTGCCCAGTAACCAGGCCAACGTTAACGGTAGATTTTCAGCTAAACAGTTTCATATTTGGGGTAAAGCTTCAGATAAAAATGTGTTCATAGTTAACATACCTATAGAGGGGGCGTAGGGAGGGTACAAGGGTACTTAGGGTACAAGGGTACTTAGCAACACAGTGGTTTTACTTGAAGTCTAGTGACTTGATCCTCAATTCCAGTCAGCTATAGTTTCAGAGCTCTGTCAGTCCATCCATGAGTCATGACAGCAGGGACAAGTGTTGAAGAAATGTGCTATTTGAGAGAGATTCTGGCCTGGGTCATAATAATAGTGGCTATGGAGACAGTGGACTATAGGGCACAATCAGCTACTACTAACACACACTCGTGCGACACACACATAAATGCACACAAACACAAGCACGCATCTACAGCAGATGCACGCGCAGTATCACACGCAGCACTGTGGGTTGCAGTATGCTGGACATGATAAATTAACTGAACACACACACACACACACACACACACACACACACACACACACACGCACACACACACACACACACACACACACACACACACACACACACACACACACACACACACCTGTATTACGTTTCATAAAGAGCTCAATGTGACTATAGATAGCTAGAACACGTATCGACTAACTCTCCTTTTACAACACTGGGGAGAGAAACGCCATAATGGGCCGTGATGCGCAGGCAACACGGTACGGAGTGTGTTTCCGTCAGTGTGTGTGCGTGTGTGTGTGTGTGTGTGTGTGTGTGTGTGTGTGTGTGTGTGTGTGTGTGTGTGTCTGTGTGCGCGTGCATTTCTGTCACATTCCTGCACGTGATTTGCAAAAAAAATGTGCGTGTCAGCCTATGCATCGAGAGTGAGGCCAGCCGCTAATGAACCGACATGCGATTGTACACACACATTGTACGTGCGAAACAACCCCAATACATGGAAACGCACTTAAGACAGCCACGCGGGAGTAGCAAGCAAGCAAGCAAGCGTGCACCGACGCAAAGCGCACGCGAGCGTCGCGCGCGTACACAAGCCCATCATCTAAGATTTACAGTAACTGCAGCGGCGTGACACCAGATACCGGGTTTTTTTGCCCAAGGAGGGTCACAGGAGGTATTTGGGGTCAAAGGGTCAGCTGGACAGTCGATGGGAGAGGGGGGGATGGGGGGGTGGGATCACATCACTGAGGGCCACGCGGGACAGAGACGTCCATTTTAGCTCTGACCCCGCCCCACCCCCCACATGATCCCTATTGTGCCATGCCCCCCCCCCCCCCACCCCCCACCCCCCCCAAAAAAAAAAAAAAAAAAAAAAAGTCATTGGGAATGCTATCACAGTGGTTTTCAACCAGTGGTCCGGGGACCACCAGTGGTCCTTGAAATGGTCCCAGCTGGTCCCCGGCTAAGTTGGTTAACCAGATGTAACTCTTGAGAACTCTTGAGAGCGTAAACATGAAACCATGTTTACGCTCTCAAAGGTTAAATATACATCATCATCTGCATTAGCCCACGTATACACAGCTAGAAGACGAATGGCCATTTTGATCTGTAGGTTTGCCAATTGTTTTGTTTCCCAAATCTATATTGTGGACAAAAGCAAACGAAATATCTTTATAGTTTCAGGGGTCTGTGGGGCTAAAATGTCATCATACGGTGGTCCGTGGCTCAAATGCTGAATAAATAGTGGGCCCTGGTATCAAAAAGGTTGAAAACCACTGTGCTATAACATAAACGACTGCACCAGAATGTCCTGATCTAGTAGTTCGTCGCAAGAGAGAGTTCGCTCAACAACAACAATAAAAGGTCACGAAAATAGCCGGTCGACAATCACTTGAGTTACGTCGAGCTACGAGCATCGGGAGATTGTGGATCTGCTCTGAGTCTGAGTCGATACTGTCCAAAGAAAAAAAAAGAAATAATGGAAGTGGAAGTGGTTCAGTCAGTCTGGGTTTAAATAAATATTTAACCAATGAAAAGTATTATGTTTGGTAATGTGCAGAGTATTGCAGAATGTGTGTGTGTGTGTGTGTGTGTGTGTGTGTGTGTGTGTGTGTGTGTGTGTGTGTGTGTGTGTGTGTGTGTGTGTGTGTGTGTGTGTGTGTGTGTGTGCGCGAGAGTGTGTGCGTTTGTGTATTAAAATGATTTACAAGCGTTTGGTCTAGACTGCCAATGCATTTCAATGTTACCCTGAATAACCTCTATCCCAGAAAGTGGATGAACAGGAGGATAAGGGCGT
The DNA here is from genome assembly GCA_039105355.1 of Benthosema pterotum. Taxonomy (NCBI): domain Eukaryota; kingdom Metazoa; phylum Chordata; class Actinopteri; order Myctophiformes; family Myctophidae; genus Benthosema; species Benthosema pterotum. Next base: position 47,892,023 of record CM076965.1, read on the forward strand.
CTATAGTGCAACTCAGTGGTTCTCAACCTTTTTCTTACCAGGGCCCACTATTTATTCAGAATTTGAGCCACAGACTGCCATTTGATGACATTTTAGCCCAGACCCCAAAACTAAAGATTTATTTTAATATTGTCCACAATACCAGGCTGGATTTGGAAAACAAAACAGTCAGATCAAAATTACCATTGATCTTCTACATTCTATAGTTGTGTAGACTTATAACTTGGGCTAATTCACATGATGAATATTTTGTTTTCAAATGGACCTGGCGGGTCCATTTGGTTTCATTTTTACCAACTTTCCAGCCTGCAGGGGACCACCTGGAACCCTCTGATGGACCACTGCTTGAAAACCACTGGTGTAACTGAACTGCTTCCAAGCAGACCTGCACCACACACCATGTGATGATACCAAATCAATACCGCTTTGCCTTTTTCCTGGTTTTAATCATTTAACTTCTATTACACCAGCATATATTGATGGATTGTGGTTTGTATCAGTGTTTTTTTTTTGTTTTTTTTTTTTCAATAATCAGCTCTTATTATGACGAGCCGGATGTGATCATCTCACGTTAGCATGCTGGGCGACGCTTAGTCACTTTCTGTTGTAAGATTGCAGCCTCCATGATCACTGCTCTGGGCTGTGGAATATAAGCTGTTTTGACCAAATATGCCCTCTGGGACAAGGAATCAGAGATTCAGGTGTTTGAAAGGAACAGAGTGGATGGCTCTGAACAGCTAGCAAGACTGTGCTAACAACGCTAGCGGTGAATAGCGTTATGACTTGACCAATCACAAGGACTATAAAGGAATGGTTAGTGATTACCTTTAATCAACGCCAGTGGAAATAAGCACAACTATTGTTTGACTTAATTTAACTGGTGGATTTGAACGCAAATGGCAGTTTTGGGGTTACGTTTTTTATTTTAAACTTCTAATAAAAATATATTAGGTCAAGTGCACCGTCACACAGCAATGTTGGGGGACTGAGTTGTCTGGCTTACGAGAAGTGTGCAAGAAATCCGATGGAAGTGGTCTAGTAACTTGAGATTAGCGTTGGACAGACAGGCTTGCAAACAGACAGGTGCGAAAGAAAACATGGTATTTGGTCTTGTGGAGATTAATGGTTGTGCAGGGGTTGACACTAAGGTCTCCGAGGCACTTGTCCATCGGGCAAGTGCAAGACAGTGCAAGACAGTGCAAGTCAGGTTCTACTTGCCCTCAGGTCATGGTCACTTGCCCCCCAAAAATATATTTTAAATTTCGCATTTAAGTTTACTTCCTACTTGGGTGCTTTAAACCAGGGGTTTTCAACAGGTGCTCCTGAGAGGGTTCCAGGTGGTCCCCAGTTAAGTTGGTTAACCAGATGTAACTGTACACTCTCAAGAGTTCAAATTCGTCATCTTAATTAGCCCAAGTCTACACAACTAGAGAATGTAGAACATTAATGGTCATTTTGATGTGTATGTTAATTTGCCTGTTTTGTTTCCCAAATCCAGCCTGGAATTGTGGATAGCTAGAAAGCAGGGAAAGACACAGAGGCAGAGTGCAATGAAAAGACAAATTTATCTTGTGTTATAGCGCACTAAGTTGCACACTTGCCCGATCGGGCAACCAGGTAGCAGTCTTCACTTGCCCCACCAATTGTTTTACTTGCCCCGGGCAAGCGGGCAAGTGTTAGTGTCAAGCCCTGGTTGTGTATTACTTTCAGCTGTGTGTCTTTCTGTTGTGGGTCTATTCCAATGGATCTATTCTTGTGTCTGCATGTTAATGTGAAATAGTGGCATGGTTACGGGGTTGAATTTTCCGCATTACTAGATCGAAAAAGGCGGTATATGCAGCAGTATATATGACACTAAGTTAAACTACCACTGATAAATGTACAGTGTCGGTACAGAATGTGATAGAATAGTCATTACGACATCACTCCCATGGGTCCCGACAAGGTTCACACAGCTAAATCCAGCTGTTCGGTCGTAAATCCGCTAAATAGTAAATCCACTGAGAACCATAAATCTGTCGAATCCTGCAGTTATCTGAATCCCTGTCTGCTAAAACATCAATCAATTAAACCACAAATTCACTGGATCAACCACACAAATGAACCTAACGAAATGGCCCCCTGCCCGGGGAATCTACAACTCCTGTGTTTCACTGAAGCAGACCAACAGTATTGTAATGTGCACTCTTTAAAACAACGCCGTGCAGTGACATGCACCTGCCATCATTTTGATCCAGAGGAGGCAAAAATCAGTTGTTGTTGGTGGTGCAACAGGCACACAGCATGCATGAAGCTAAAGGTCTGACTCAGAGAGTTTTCTGTTTTGAATGATGAAATGTTGCTGGTTTAGTGGTGCCACATGCAAAACAACCCATGCCCATGCCTAGAACCGGCCCTGATTTTCAACAGCAGACATCTTGTTCAGGGAGGAAAATGCTTCTCAATATTTAGTCTATTTTCAATCTATTGTTCCCACTTTGTCTCCAATTGAGCGTTGTCATATTAAATGAAAAGGAAAACATTGCAAATAGACGTTCATAAGCTGACAGGGTTGTTCCATTGCAAATTGCAATGTGTTGAAATGTACCAGTGCTTGTGACTAAAAATCAACTGCACAACTCTGTCTTTTCACACAATGCCCATGCTGCAGAAGACGTCATACATGTGCAACAGGGACAGCAAAGCACATACAGCTAAAGCACAACACAGCCTAGCTCAGCTTAGGCTTGCTTATGGTGACGGCAATGAGAAACCGGCCATAAGTGGCGCGACACGAGACAAATAGTGAGGCAGTCTCTTCCGCTTTGGTGCAGTGAGCTCTGGAGTTACCTGGAATGACCTGATGATTGATAGGTGAATCCCTGGCATTACTACACCACCACGGCCGGACGGAGGGACGGCTCGCTGGCCAGGGGCGGATCTAGGCATGGGCATGGGGGGGGGAGGTCAGTGCCCCCCTAAATACCCAGTCTGCCCCCCCAGACACGATGGCATGCAAAACAACGCAAGATATTTCAAATTAAAGTGCTTATATTTAAAATGATTTGAAACACTACTACTGCTACTAACAAACTACAGCTGTGGCACCACTAAACCAACAACATTTCATTATTGAAAACAGAAAACTCTGAGCCAGACCTTTAGCTTTATGCATGCTGCGTGCCTGTTGCAACTTTAACAACAACTGATGTTATTTTTGATGCTTTTTTTGACTAATAAAAGTCCTGTAACCGAAAATGGTATGGGTGCGACTTCATTGCCTGTGACGCTTCGCGCCACGGGCGATGAAGCCGCCCCCATACCATTTTCGCTTGCCCCTCCAACATGTCATCTTGCCCCCCCCAAATGGGACATGTTACATCCTCCCCATGACAGAGGGACGGCTCGCTGGCCTATCTTGTCACTTGCATAGGCAATTTAGAGGCCATTCTGGCAGACGGACAATTAAACATTAATTGGGGAAATATGACTTCATTACTCGCAATAAATGAGGAGCCGGTAGATATCAACATTTTAAAACTTGAATTTTGGATTGACACCCATTCAGTGAGCCCCCTGTCGGCTACTTGCCATTCACGATTTATCCCGTGATAGGTTGCAATGTGAGCGAACTTCTATGTCTAGTAAAACAGGAGGGACAAAATCAATTTGCAACCGCAGCCGACGACTAGTGTTAAATATACATTTTATTTTTTTAATAAATAACGACATTTGAAAAATAAAAAAACGGTTCAATTGGAACTTTTCCATAGTACAAAGGTATCGATACTCTAGCCATCTCATTAGCTGAGACATGTGCCATTGCCAATACACACGCACGCACGCACACACACTCACGCACACACACACACGCGCACACACACACGCGCGCACACACACACACACACACACACACACACACACACACACACACACACACACACACACACACACACACACACACACACACACACACAAACACACAAACACACACACACACCACTGCTGAGTGCCTATGTGCGTGCAGCCCCCCCCCTCCCTGCCTCGTAGAGACATTCGCTCTGTCACCGGTGTCTTTTCTGATATCCTCCGCTCTGCTGCGCTCTTATCGTCGCTCCTATTTCTTTTTCATACAAGCTAAGGGCTCATCAGGATGGCATGATGCACGGAACCTTCGCAGCACTGAGAAGCGACAACCAAAAACAAAATTCGAATGAATCAGACTGAAAGAAACCAGACTGGTTTGGAAATAATTTGGATATGTATCTGAGGAACACGGAAGGGACAAAGGAGAGCCGCATGCCGATAATACTGTGTCCTGTTAGCGATAGCTAAAGCTAAATTGCGTCCGCAACCTATCGTTACATGTCCGGTCTACAGTACAGAGAAAAACACAGGGAACGATATATCAATAGTTTGAGTAGGCTGGCCTTAGACTGGATACATTAAATAATATCTGAATAGAAACCAAGATAATGATGATGACTATGACCACTTTATACTTGTATGTATACTTTGGTAAATGATCCATACTATGCACAGAAAATGTCACTTTGAAAACAATATGCAGCTTTTATTCGTACTACAATGTTATGAAATCCAATATTGTGATACTATTGGCAACTAGGGACTGTGAGAGCACAACTAGGGACTGTGTGGGCCATGTGAAGGAGAAACAAATACAAATATGCCTGGGTTTAGTCCTGGTCCATAGCTCTAATGCCGCTATGGTACTCTTGTCTGTAGCAAAAAACAAAAAAATAATGTTTTCTCTACTCAACGTTACAAAGGTGGCTTGTGCAATTAGAAAGTCTAAATGGATTGTTTTTATTTATTTTTATTTAATTAGAAAGAAATAGCTTGTCTATGAATTTTTCTCTTGGTATCGATAAAGAGCGCAGTGGAGTAACTGAAGGTATTTCTTTAAATTGTTTTTCACCAAAGCTAGCCTAGGGTGAGACAAAAATGTAGAAATGAAATGGTGGCCCAATCAAAAATTACAAGAGAATGGATAAGGAGGTGAAAGCAGATGGACAGCTCTAAATTACCTATCTATCGAACAGCAAGCAGTCATGTTGACCACAAATCGTCTCCAAGAGTGTATGTTACATGTTGCCTTGCCAGGTCCTGAGAATTTAACAGTGGAACTCCAAAGCTGCAATCTGGTCTGGACTCGTACTATATATGTCTGCATGTCTTAAAGTCCCTGAGACTGTAGTTGAAGCACAATGGGAATGTCTTTTTTGCAGACAGCAGCCATAATCCTGCCATTAGATTTGGGTGGCACTTGTTTTCGGTAAAGCGACGTCCTGCTGCCTCCTGCATTATGGGCAAATTCAAAACATGCGGCACGCAGGGCGGTTGAGTGATACTTAACGGGCAATTCCAAACTGCAACGATTGGAAAAATACCCACCTGCAAGGAAGGAACTAAGTTATTGTAACATGTCTACAGTGATTTTGTTTTTTTGTTTATTAACAGTTTGCAGCTAGAAAGAGGATAATTAAAGCTCTTTGTGCTGCTGCAATGTTAGTGAGTTCGACGTTGTTTAATACAATCAGATTAGGTTAGGATCATTGGGCTGTCAAAGGAAATGGCACCTTTTTAGCACTCTGCCATTATGGCAAGATGGCCACGGCCTGCATGATGGTCCATTGGTAAACATTAGGTGATAATAGACAAACATACAGTAAGTGCAAACCCACGGCAAGTTTGTAGATCAGCGTTTCCACTATTAGACGTACAACAAAGTGTAGCGGTTAAGAGACTAGACCTAAAACACAGCTCGAGCGAGTCATTACACGCTTAGATGTACTGCACATAGACATAGACAACGAGCATGGTAGCAATGCTGAAATCAATGTTATAAAATGATACTCACTTGATAATACACTGCATAATCCTAGGTTTTAATTGATAACAAGAGAGAGATGGACCTACAAAAGTATCTATTTTTACACAGGGATAAACTGAGACCAGAGATTTTGCAATGCAATCTCTTTCAGTCTCTCTCTTCCTACCTCTGTCTTTCACCCCTCCTCACGCATGTGTGCACGCACGTACACACACACACGCACACACACACGCACGCGCGCGCGCGCACACACACACACACACACACACACACACACACACACACACACACACACACACACACACACACACACACACACACACACACACACACACACTCCTGTATTGAGATACTGAATAGATGTGATAGTGAAGTACAATAAGTACCCCTGCCTTTCAACAGAGCAACCCAATTAGCCTGTATAGTTATGTCACAGCTCAAGAATCAGAATGGATCAATGTAATCATTATCCTGATTTCTCTCATCTTTATTAGCACTCTCTCTCTCTCTCTCTCTCTCTCTCTCTCTCCATCTGTCTGCACGCATGGGCGCATGCACACACACACACACACACACACACACACACACACACACACACACACACACACACACACACACACACACACACACACACACACCCCTTGATGAAGGTGCAAGCACGCTCCCATGTCTCCCAAAAATGGTGCAATGTGTTGGACGATTACTTTGCAGTCGCATGCTACGATTTGAAGCATTTGTGACACAATCTGAAGCATTTTCACGACCCATGTCTGTAGCACTCACTCTGGACACAGCACAGCACTGCATTAACCCATGGACTCAACACACACACACACACACACACACACACACACACACACACACACACACACACACACACACACACACACACACACACACACACACACACACACACAGCTATACGTGAATGCACTTTTGTGAACGAGCACACACATGCATGTACGCGCGCGCGCACACACACACACACACACACACACACACACACACACAGCTATACGTGAATGCACTTTTGTGAACGAGCACACACATGCATGTACGCGCGCGCGCGCGCACACACACACACACACACACACACACACACACACACACACACACACACACACACACACCTATCAGTACGATGCAGGTGTCTGTCTATCAGGGAAGCGACACACAGGGACGGTGGCTATAGTATTCACTATCCAATCCTCTCCATTCTGCCCCCACCCACCCCTTAACCATCTTCTCTCCTATTGCATCTCCCTGCATGAGGCATAATACACTGCACCTGCTGACATCAGCAACCAGACCACCAACACACACACACACACACACACACACACACACACACACACACACACACACACACACACACACACACACACACACACACACACACACACACACACACACAGGGTCTCTCTCTCTCTCTCTCTCTCTCTCTCTCTCTCTCTCTCTCTCTCTCTCTCTCTCTCTCTCTCTCTCTCTCTCTCTAAAACATGTAATGTAATGGACAGGTCACATAAAAACGCGTCAGCAAATTATGCAGCCGCCTAACAAGTGTGAACGACAGTGATAAACAGCTTCATAATAGGGTCTGGTTCACGGGCCTCTCGTGGTGGTAATTGGGCATTGCTCATTCATTAACGTGTCGCTCTAATTCCTCTAAATAATGTCACCTGTGTGTTCCCTGTAGTAGTATTTGCATGGCATCTCTGCTCTGCCTACAAATCACTATACGGATGTCGTAGACTTAAAGGTATAGCCTAGGGGTGTGTAACAACAATACATTTCAAGACACACATTTCAATGTATCGAATATCAGCAATTCGATACGTGTGGCGATTCAATGAAATTGATATTTCGATACAGTTACTATACCGTTACAGTCCTAGTATTGCCATATAGCCTACCCGCGGCCTGCTCCAGGCCTAGTTTAGCCTCCTAGACTTTCTTCCAAAAGACCTTTAGAAGAAGGTCTAGGAGTAGGCATGTGGGCTAAACTAAGCCATTTACCACTATAATAAAAAAGATACAGATGGAACATTCATTTAAAGGGGAACCACCCATTTTCATTTCTTCCTGAGAGTGTACAAATGGAACCAAATGAACTCTAAGGTAGCCTAAACTCTCAGGAAAAAAATGTCCTAAAGGAAAATTCATTAGCATGGTGAAACTTGGTGATGTTGATCAAGAAACACATAATGGGCGAACTTTTTTTCATTGTGTCCACACAACATCTCATCTTGACCCAGTAAAATGTTGAAAATGGGTGAAATTCCCCTTTAATGGTCTGTGGGCTACAGGCCATTATTACTACCACTATAATAAATAAGAGAGAGATAAAGATGGAACATTCATTTAAAGCAGTGGTTTCCAACCAGTGATCCTCGAGAGGATTCCAGGTGGTCCCCAGCTAAATCATGTAAAGATGGTTAACCAGATGGAGCTAACTCTTTAGTCTAGTTTCATTTTTACATCATCTGAATTAGCCAAAATCTACACAAGTTCTATGTTTGCCCGCCATGTTTCCGAAATCCAGCCTGGAATTCAAGATAAAAACAGAAGAAATCTTTCGGTTTTAGGTCTGTGGGGCTAAAATGTCATCAAATGGTGGTCCGTGGCTCAAATGTTGAATAAATAGTGGGCCCCGAAAAAGGTTGAAAACCACTGATTTAATGTGTCTTGGCTGTAGAGTGACAGTAGCCTACCTGTTTATGTCCTGGTAAGCTTACTGTATGGTGTAGGTGCAGGGGGTAGGCGGGTGCATGGCTGACTGGATGGCTGCTGTGTGTAGCAGCAGCTGCTGTAACAAAAAAAAGCAATGACAAGTAAAAAGGATATGGCCATTCGGTGATCTTTTTGGCGTATTTCCTCACGAAGTTGTCCTCGCTGAAGATGAACAGCGAGCGGTTGACGGTGAAGCAGTTCTGGCGCACCGGGATCGGGTTGTAGAGGGCCATGGTCCGCGCTCTCTGCGCCATGGATTGCTTGTACACGCGCTGGGCCCCGGGCCCGCCCGGAGGCCCGCCGTGTCCTCCGACTCCTCCGTGGTGGCCACCACCGCCGTGGTGCATCATGTGTCCGTGGGGCCCTCCTCCGCCCTGCATCCTGCTGCCGCCTCGGCCGCCACCGGGCCCGCCGTGGTGGTGGTGGTGGTGCCCTCCCCCGCCGCCATACCTGGCCGGCGCCCCCTCGTCGAACCGCGCCATGATGATTCCCTACCAGCGGACACAGAATGCCAATGTCTTCACGGAGCAGCAGCAGCAGCAGCTGAGGTGGAGGTGGCGGATGCTCAGCGACGCAGCGGCCACACAACATTACATCCCATCTGGATCAGGACTGCCTCATGTGAACGACGTGGTTGTTCGCTCTTTTTTAATTGTATCCCCCCTCGGGCTTCTTTGCCAGGCGGTCTCGCTTGCTTGCTGCACTGCACACCGGCCCTCGTTGAACACGATGTATTTCCAACTCCAGCTTGTCCCTATTCAGGCTGCACGAACAGCGCTCGAGCGCCCAGTGTCTGACCCCCCAATGTCGTAACTCTTCTACTCGGTGGCCCTGCCGCTGCACACCTGCGCTGGGCGACGCACGGGCAGAGAATACTATGGCCTGACTTTAACTATGCGGCCCTTATTATTGGTCCAAAAAAGACGGGGACGCCCCAAGTGTCGTTTATTGGCTCTAGGCGTTTTTTATAGCAGCCAAATGCGGGCGATGTGTAAAGATCGGTTGGTTTGGCTTGGCTGGCTGTATTCCTGGGCTATCCTTTCTCTCTCGATCGCCTTTTCTCCTTGTGTCCATGGAAAGAAAAAGAGCAACCGTTTCTGAAATCTGGGAGGAAATTCCAGAGAGAGAGTTTTAGTGTAAATGTTTCATGTCCTCCATTGCTTCTCGGGCTGTGAGCGCACCACCGTGCGTTTGGTGATTTTTTTTTTTTTTTTAATAAAACTGGTGACAGCTGGTAGGCTATTGCTAATATACAACTCCAATTTAAAATAACAGCCTTACCTATACGGGTGAATGCCCCTCAACGTAGCATCCTGGTCCTAGAGATAATTCGCATTTCTGAAGACTTGTGGGAAAAGGCAGAGGAAAAAAGGGCAATGTTATTTATTTATTTCCCCCCCAAACATCCGCAATGTTTGGTATGTGAGAGGCTATAATGTGGCTCCACGATCAACCACCTCACGGTCGATTTACAGGCGCGCGCGTGCACCGGCGATGACACACCGTGGGCACCTGGACAGCCCGAAAATGGTGACATTTGTTGATGATGAGTCTTATTATTTCAGAGCACATATCATCCGTTAAAAACATACAAAAGACAGAGAGAGGAAAAATCCGAGAGTCTCCTTTCCACTGATATCGAGCTGTATAGGTGGATTGTTATGTTTTTGTGTGAGTGTGTGTGTGTGTGTTCCTCATCAGACGAATTCGATGGCACGTTCCTTCCTTCTCGTTACAACCACCACCACCACCATCTCTCCTCCGTCACCTTCTGCGCGGCCGTCCATCCGTGTAACGTGGTCAAAGAAGAAGAATAAGAAATCGATCGAGGAAGAATATAGGACACCTAACCGACGGCATCATCAAAGAAAAGTGGGTGATGACGGCCGCGTCTCTTTCCCCGCCGTCTCACAGGCACAGCATCCTCCCATGGTCTGATCCTATTCTGCTTCTAGTTATTGCAGGGCAGCTGCTCCCAGAGTCTCTCTCTCTCACACTCTCCCTCTCTCTCTACTCACCACCATCCCCGCCCCGCGCAGCAGCTCATACCTCTCTTCAACCCCGCTGTGATCATAAGCAACCCGGGCGTCCTTCCTTCTGTCCGGTCCGCGTCCTTTCAGTCTCTCTCTTCGTCTCCTCCTTCGAGAAATGCGCCCCTGCTGTCGGCCCCCTCCTCTTTCGGTCCAGTGGCCCCTAGGGGAGGAGGAGAAGGATGGATGGATAATGGATGGATGGATGAATGGGAGAGAGAAAGAGAGGGAAAAAAAGAAAGGGAGGGGTGGTGTGTGGGGGCTCTGGTTCGTTCTTTGGAACCGAGCCCAACCAGCCTAGCGGTTGTACCTATATACATCAAATGACTGGGATTGGGAACGTGAAATGGTTGCCTTTTCAGGCGGTGGAGTTTGAACTATAATGAGAACCGGGATCGATTCTGGTAGCGCCGCGCCGGGACGCGCGTCAGGGCCAGTGTACAGCAGCCGCAGCACATGACGCACGCAGCCCCCCCCCACACACACACACCGCCATCTCTCTCTCTCTCTCTCTCTCTCTCTCTCTCTCTCTCTCTCTCTCGATCTCTCTCTCTCTCTCTCTCTCACACACACACACACACACACACACACACACACACACACACACACACACACACACACACACACACACACACACACACACACACACACACACACACACACACACACACACACACACCTCGTCCAACTTATATGAGAGACCGCAGGTTTATTTTAAAGGGACACCCACCACAGACTGGTGCTGTACAGTAGCCTATAGTCAACCCCTCTGAAGACGTAACACTGGAGGCGAAACGCTACCAAATAATGCGTATAAATTTTACAAATTCAGGCAGCAGTCTCTCTGCTGTGGTGCAGCAGGCACAATGACAAACACAGCAGCCTCCTTTAGCCGAGACCCCTCCACTCCACTGTGGATTTCACACAAAGACTGCTTGGCTGTCACAGCCATGTGTGTGTGTGTGTGTGTGTGTGTGTGTGTGTGTGTGTGTGTGTGTGTGTGTGTGTGTGTGTGTGTGTGTGTGTGTGTGTGTGTGTGTGTGTGTGTGTGTTCGTGCATGGGTGTGTGTGCACCCCCAACCCCAACGTGTATGGAAGAGATGTATCAAGCACAGCAGACTATATGGACATTGCACACGCCACAGTTTGCTATAGGAAGGAGAGAGAGTGGGGGGGTTGTCTATTCTTAGCAACAGACATTTGGAAATTAATGGACGGAGAAAGCTCTCTGCTCTCCCTTCCTCCCGCCCTCCATCTCTCCCTCCTTGCAACAGCATTGGCATGCTGGTCTTCTACCTGCTCTTCTCTTCTTCAATCTAGTGTTGTTACCTGTCATCAAAACGCATTGTGTGTCTGCTCAAGGTGTGACCGCAGTGGCATCACACTCTGCCAGGACTGTGAGGACTGCAGGACACACTCACCACTGACTCACATCATGCTCAGCGTTCACTTCATTCCTAGAATGGATTTGAGCCATTATGTCATCTCCCCACCCGCGTTTCTGTGTGTTGTCACGCTGCTGTTACGGGTGCGTTGTCCCACCAACTCACCTCCCGTGAGGAGCCCCCACCTTGAGAACCCAGCCCCTCCTCCTCCCTCCCAACAGGTGCTTCCCTGCAGCCTGTAGGTGTATGTGGAGTGACAAATATACCCGGAGCAAATAGCCTGGGCATATACGTCACATGGTAGTCAAAGATTTGTTGTAAGTCAGCAGGCCAATAAGTTGCTTTGCTTCCTGACTCTAGGTGAAGGGAGCGGTATCAGAGTCGGAGAGTCTATTCACTTCCAATGGTAGGTAGACAGAAGATGAATACAATGTATGATACATTCTAACTCGCTGGGCACTGAAATAAATTCAAGACCCAATCATCATCACAAGACAACAGCATACTGTATTTGTACTAACAATGTCTTCTTTTAGCGAGACAAATCAGGAGAAATTGCACTTTGTTATCAATCTTTCTTTATCCCAGCAACAAACTCTCGCGAGATTTGTTAGGAGTCAGGAAGAATCTGCAATTTGACCTACCAATGCAAGATGACATTGGTCCCCATTTCTGTTGCAGATAAACATCTATATTGTCCTTTTCTGTTATACTCTTTCTCATTTGTCATTGTTGAAACATAAAGACATGACCAATGACATCTAGAAACGATATCATCACGATGATCACAGAGGCAGATTTAAGAGTGGCTGGACAAAATGTGCTCACATTCAAAGGGACTGGGCAAACCCGTTCACATGCAGTATGAAGAGAGCCTGTATATTCCTTCCATGTTGGAAAGCAGATCGATGACAACACGACCTTAAACGCCTATCTGATATCTCAGGAAGGGATCGTTCACGTTTGAAGTGTCCACTTCAGAGATACTTCCGGCCATCAGATTGAGAGATTGGCCTGTAAAAAGGACACACAAGAAAACAAATGTAATTTTAATCCCCAATCATAAACTCAGCTTCGATAACCAAATCATCAAGAGCAACTTCATTGAATCTCAGACTAGATCACACTCTTGTTTTTATGTCTATAGATTAACATTATTTTTCTTCTGCTTCTTCTTATTGTTATTGCTGTCTTGTTTCCCTTCCTTGATTGGTGTTGGCCATCTTTAACTCCAAGGGAAGCCATCAAAATCCATTTTGAGATATTGAGCCAAAGGACAGAAGGTTAGATGTCACATGACTGAGAAAGATGAACCAAGACAAATTCCTATCAGCAACTTGTTGACATGGCAATAAAATTCTTGAATCTTGAAGACTTTTGTCAACAAACATGCCTGTACTGTTTTACTGAACTGCAAAATTCCAACCTATACCCTGCTACAGCAAGGGGTTCCAAATAGTTTCATGCCAAAGATCACTAAATAACCATAGCTGCAAGCAGCCCCTGCCAAGACAGAGATCGTTAAAGATGAGTGCCATGATTTTTTCTACCCTAAAACATGATCATCAGAGATTAATGTTATATGAAAAGTTATATATGAAGTTATATATATGTTATATGAAAAAGATTTTTCCCCCAAAAGTGAACAGTGTTTGTTAAACTCATTTTTATGATTCCACCCTGCCAGTTCATTAAGTATGCCTGCTTTGCCCGGGGGGTGGTGATGGGTGGAGATCCACCTGAACTAAAGCTTTAGTTGCATGATAAAGGGGGAGGAGTTAGGGGAGGGGCTGAACACATGATGTCACTCACTATATTGAAGTTTTTTTTTTCCAATATAGTGACACGTTTGACTGGAAAGGTTCAGATTCAGCCCCCAGGAATAAACCCTAAATACAGGAAGGGAAGACATCATTGCACATAAAAAAACACACACCAAGGGGTCTATTTACATAGTGTCACCTCTTAAGCATGTACAAAATTGGAAAAAATCCAAAAATCACAGCACCCCTTCTTTAAAAGTTAGGGCATGCATGCCCCATCCCAGTTTTGTAACATTACCTATTGTACCCATAGTCATAGCACCTGTGTAGTTTTAAGCTTATTATTTGCATACACAATGATGTATACAGTATGAAGGACAAGTGGCCTTACATGATGACACTTCTGACAAAATAAATGCATCAATAAAATCAGTTTCACTGAGACGAAAAATGTCCAAGAGAATGCAAAGAATACTTTATATTACACTGTACGTGGTTTAAAGTATAGAGGCCTATCATTTGACTCTTTGTATGTTCCAAATGCCTATAGCACTGCCAAGTCCCACTGACTATACCTCTTTATTCTCCAAATGTTTATAGCATATATACTGGAAGGGCAAGTTGGTTCTACCCTATATTCTTTTGGATCTATAAACAGATAAAAACTGTGTATACCACACTTTCATGTGATCTTCCTCCCCCCCTCTGTAAATAAAGCTATTTTTGTATTCGTAGATGACATTAATGTATGAACATTCTATGCTCTTCTATGCTCATTCTAGGCTCTCCGGGCCTTTTCTTGTGAGTGTGTGTTTTAATGTTTTTAATAATAAAGCATTCAATCAATCTATCAATCAATCAATCAATCAACCAATCAACCAATCTCAGCCATGTGATAACATGCCTTTATAATATATTTTGTACAGAGCAGGTTTACGTTGCTCATTTACTGTATGTTTTTTCGAGTGTTGTGCCGGCACAGGCTGCGTGATTATACCCCCAATTTGTGATTGCGTGTGCTTGGGGTGGGCACACATGTTGCGTTACACACAATGCTTGTGCATTCCGCACATACTTGTGTGCATGAGTGTTACTGGTGTCTTAGCATTTGTGGTCGTGTGGCCGTGTGTGTGTGTGTGTGTGTGTGTGTGTGTGTGTGTGTGTGTGTGTGTGTGTGTATGTGTGTGTGTGTGTGTGCGCGCGCGCATGGGTGTTTTACACTACAGGGTGTGATGATGTGTGAAATTATCTCTCGCCCTTCAAATTCAGAGCCCTTGAGGGGGAGCACAAGCCTTCTGTCCAAACCCCATGATTCAGTGCAGCCAGAATTAGGGGCAGAGAAGAGAACAAACTTTACTATCCACACATACAGTCTGCATGTGTGCTGATAACAAGTTAAGGTGGAAAGCAACTGCCGGTAGTGGTCCTCAACATTTACCCAAGTGCATTACTTACCGGTATGTACAATTTTCAAAAGGGCCTACTGTCATTTTCGTATTTCCATTTCCTTATTCATGTATTAATTTATTGTTTTACTTTTGGCAACTTCAGTTGCTGTTGATTATTACAAAACACACATAATTATCCAAGAAAATTATTGCGATGAATTAAGTAAGTAAAAGTGCTCCTCAGGGAACAGGCCTCCTCAACTTGGTCACATGACCCCGGGCCCGGAGACGTATATCTTTTTAAGATTTCTTTTTGGCTTTGCCTTTATTGGTAGTTTAGTTTGAAGTAGAAACTTGACAAGAAAGAGGTTGAGAGCGAAGGGAGAGACTGGCTGTTTTTCAATGCCCCTACATGTGTCTTTGTGAAGCCGTGATATATTGTCAGCAGTGTTGGTCGATATTACTTAGGAAAGTAACTTCTTTACTTTACTCGTTATCCCTTAAACAAAGTAATATCATTACTTTACTTATTACTGGAATCGAAGAGTAATATATTACATATTACGTTATTACTTTCCCAAGTTCTCAACTCCTACATTTGAAAAAATAGAGATGTACAACCTAATCTCATCTGTTTAGCGAGCTATTTTAGAACTGAATCCAATTTATTGGAATAATGGTCTCTTTGCCTCTTTGAAAACAATTGTGAAAAAGTTTAAAAAGTCAAAGACAGTTGAGGTCTTGTATTTAAAAATAAATACAAAATATAGCAGCAAGCGATTGGTAGTGTACATAACTGTGCACAGGATGCAGCGTGTGGACTGGATCTACAATCCAAGGCACATCTGTTATTACAGTACCTGTCGATAGCTTGTAAATCTGTTCTATTTTTGCCTGCAACAACAAGCTCATTTTAAACAAGTAACTTGGCGTTACTTGCAAAGTAATGCATTACTTATTACCCATTTTTGCAGAGTAATCTCATTACTTTACTTTTTGGAGCAAAAGTAATAATATTACAGTAATATGTAATCTAAAATTAGTTACTGCCCAACACTGATTGTCAGTTGCCGACCAAGTACCATTCCAATCCTCAAGTTCACACTTTAGCAAGTCTATTCCGGTGACTTCTCAATGGAAATTGCACAGAATGCAACAGCAGTCAGAACCAGCATGTGACATCAGTACAAAAACAGGAGACCAGCAGCACTTAATAGGCTCATATGCATATTATAAGGCTATATTAATAGGCTCATATGCATGTTATAGAGATGTGCATATTATAGGGATGTCTTAAAAAGCTCGTATGAATGTATTTTGAACAGTAGCCTAAACTTTTATCAAATACAAAAATCGTAACGAAGCAGTGTTGTTGTTTTTTTATATATAGAATGTTTAGTTGTAGGGTTGAAATCCTATTTTAACTCTGATGTACAAAAAATGTACAAGCTATCAACGCTTCATGGTGCGACGTGTTCATAGCTTATACTGTAGATGTTTGGTTAACATGTTCACAGTAGCAATGCAGTGATTGGTCAATTTGGGTTAAGCAAGCTGAAACGGTGGTGTCACGTCACCAAGTACAAGTACTATTCAAAGTCTCGGAATCCCCGTACTTGCGTCCTCCCGTCCTTAAAAGTATCGACTTCCGAGGACAACTTGCAAGTCTGACTTCACAAGCAAGTCTGAACTTTGGCAACTTTGAATATGGAGAAACGGCCTATATGTGGCATGCGCCTTGAACCCGGAGATATTGTACCGATATGTAGGAGTACAGTAGAAATAGTCTGTTTTGAAGAACACATAATGGTGAAAAATGTATGGTAATCTAGCACAGTGGTCCGGGGACCACCAGTGGTCCTTGAGAGGGTTCCAGGTGGTCCACAGCTAAGTTGGTATACCAGATGTAACTCTTGAGAGTGTGAAAATGAAACCAAATGGACCTGCAAGGGTCGATTTGGTTTCACTCTCAATAATTCTCAAGAATTAAGTAACGCAACGCTATCGTAATATAAGTCATGGTTCACTGCGAGTGTCCAGACTGAAACATACAACAACTAAATAAAGCAATGTGGTTAAATTATTCTTAACAGGAAGAGAGAGACAGATGGGGAGTGACACGCAGCAAAGGTCACCAGGATCGGGACTCAAACCGACGGCACACTGTCAGGCTATGTGCCCAGCTGTCTGGGCCAAAAGGTTGTTCAATTCTGATACTATCGATCTATCTATCTATATATAAATTCCTAAATTGTGCGTACTAATCTAGTTGGAAATTGGTGGGAAAGTGTTTGAGTCAGACAGCCGCTGTCTGTCACCGAGGCAAGATAGGATTTGATCTGACAAAGGTCATGTTATACATTGGTAGGAGAGGAGGGACAAGAGTCTGTGCGTGCTGGTTGCAGTCTATGTATCGGCAGGAGTTCCCTTTAAATGGGCCACACTCCGTGGATGCCACAGCGGGGCTATGACAGCTTAACAGAACATGGCTGGGCCATAGGAATACAAGTCACGATGTATGCAGCCTCGATTTCCAGGTTGCGAAATGAAAGCCTGGAGACAGGGTGCCCCAGAGTGACAGTAATGGCCCTGATACACTAGCAATATTTTGATCAATATCAACTAGCAATGTCAACATCAACGAGGCAACATGATATGACACGGCAACAGGCAACACCTCCCATTAAAACGGGAATTCCACACTTTTTCATTTTTTTCCTGAGAGTGTACAAATGCGAACCAAATGGACCCTAGTGGGTTCATTTGGTTACATTTGTACACTCTCAGAATAAAAGAAGCCTTAGTTTGCATTGAATCATTTTCACCCAACTTCCAACCAACTCAAAATGCTCATTTAGCGGAATAAAAGTTACAAAATCCTTGTTTTTGTCCACAGCACTAAAGCAGTAGCAGCCATGGTTTCAGTCTTAGAGAAAGGATCAGGTGATGGCCAGGAGGGCTGTGATTGGACGATTCCAAAATGTTGCCCAGTAGAGGGTGCTAAAGATCTGACTTTTCTGTACAACCAGGAGTTGATCATTTTCTACAGAAAGGTGAAAAGTCAACATTGATAATTGACGTTGCTTGTTGATGTTGATCAAAACATTGCTAGGTGTATCAGGGCCCTAACTTCCGTAACTACCGTTAGCAACTTCCGCAGCTACCGTTGATCTCAAAAGGGTCCCAGGCACACAGGGTGTGATGTATGGGCATCTCTGTCAGCCTGTCTTCCCTGAGATCCCTGACCAATATCCCTATGGGTATATTGGTTCGTTTGGCGATTCCGGGCTCCACAACTGAAAATGAATCAGCTTGGCATCAGAGGACGCCTTAAGCCAATTTTAATATAGGAATACTGTAAGCCTGACTTGAATTGCAGGCAGGAAAAATAAGGTAGTATTTTTTAAGGTGGCAATTCAGGGCTGGGGTCCAGGCTATTGCCAGCTAATTGTTCAGGCGTCAACGTTAATAGTTGACGTTGCTTGTTGATGTTGATCAAAACATTGCTAGATGTATCAGGGCCCTAATACAGGGTGAAGTGGTGGTTTTAAATTATTTTCTTTGGTTAAAAAGCTCTACATTGCCAATACAGTGTTCGTTGCAGTAGCAGGAGTATATGTCTCTCTGGCCTTTTAGGCCTATTGAACAGAAAATGCATTTTCAGAAACCAACTGAAACTAAAGATGGGATACTAACTTCATCCAATCAGGAAAGAGAAAGTGATGCCAACAAGCACCCAGAAAGGCTATCCAGCATTGACGCTGACACTACCTGGTGGCGAAAAAGTGGAAGTGCAGCACTTTCATGGAGGTGGACTACGGGGGATCACCACGTTGTATTGCGTGCTTTGAATTATAATTGTATACCTCTGGCAGTCTTCCGGGTGTTTCAAAACACTGAGAAAGTTGGTTACAAAAAAAAAGACGTATAGATGATTAATTTTGATATTTGAGCAGTTGAGACAAATAACAGTCTAAGTCCATATTTTATTCTGACCTAAGAGTCTTCCCCAAAAAGGCGTATATGTCCTGACCCCTTTATTCATCAAGATTGTCCCAGGAGCCCGCCCGTAATTTAGGTATGTGAAGTCATACCTATTACAGTCATACCTATGACAGGTATGTGAAGTCCGCTCCCCCCCATCCTTTAGCCTGGGATCCTTTTTAAAACATGTCTGATGGTTGTCCCGGTGCCCTCCTCCTCCCGTCATGACGCCCCCAGACGTTGCACAACTAAACTGTCTAGTCTGCCTAATGGAAAAAACACCCCTGACTTAGACTGTAATTTGACTCCGCTGCTAATGAACCACCATGAGCTAGATTGAGCGTACATTAGGAACTTTGGGTACATTTCCAGGTTAATTGTCCAGCCCTTAACTCCCATCTTCATAAGTGAAAGTGGAGGGGGTTGCTCTCGGTGGTAGGGTTTATTTCTTTCTGTCGCATTCAAACATTCAAACTCTGGGTGCAGCTGCTGGGGCTTTGAGGCGAGGGCCTAAAACAGTGTCGTGACTCAATGATTCATAAGTTTGAATAATTGAATGGATGGATGGATGTGGAGCGCTCCGCCCCCAGTGAACCCAGTCCTTCACAGACACACTGTGGAGATAAACCTGTGCAAGACGAGCCACGTGTGTGCGTATATCTGTGCAGGGCGTTTTCGCCATTAGGCAGACTAGGCAGCTGCCTGGAGTGTCATGAGGGGGGCACCACGTACCAGACATGCTTTAGTTTAAAAGGATCACAGGCTAATAAGCCTCATATGGATAAATACATTCTACTTGTCCTCTATAACTGGAATTGAACATTTAAAATATACTGTATAATATACTGTGTATGTTTGAAAATAGTGCATATTTTTATCCCTTAGGGGGTTCTACTTGATGATATCACAGGGAAAATCTTGCCTGGGGCTCCAAATTGCTTAAAAACACCATTATATCTGTGCAGTATCTGGACACACACACACACACACACACACACACACACACACACACACACACACACACACACACACACACACACACACACACACACACACACACACACACACACAATCAGGACCAGCAGCAGTGTTGTAGTGGTACTTTTAGAAGTGGGGGGACGCCTCTTAAGACACGTGCACGCACACATGCATGTGCATTCGCGTGCACCTGCACAACGCAGACAGACACACTATTAAAACATGCATATTGAATAGTATATTGAGAAAGATGGTTTACAATGCTTAATTGTATCCATAAAAGTAAATGACAAGTCAAAAAAACAATTTTTGCCAGATGTGAGAGAAGAGGGGGGACTCCGTGTAACAGACCCCAACAAGGCTAGACCTTTATTTTGTAGTGTGTAGCTGGAAGCAGAAGCCAAATTGTTTCCTGCTGCCACCAGAGGGCTATTTAAGGCCTACAGAGTGACAGCATGGGAGGAAATGTTTGTTAAGGACAGCATGGCAACCAAGGTGGCTGCACAAATAAAGGCTGTATGTGACTAAATATTGAGACACTAACTTAAAGCAAGAAGAGATGGACCTTGAAACGGACATTGAATTAGCGTCTGGCTGGAAAGGGGGAAAAAGGTATTGTTTGATTTGTTAATGTTTACTGATTTGTTTGTTTACTGAATGGTATACTGTGTATTATGGTCTATTGATGGATTTTTGTAGTTAAAGAAGCATTGATTGTATTGTAAAAGTATGGATTTATTGGAATTGTAGGAATCTTATGGGAAATGTGCAATTTGTAGTAGTTATGAGACTTACTGGTTTGTATTGTGATTTATGAAGGTATTGACTGTGCAATGTATATTGATAGTTTTATGAAATGTACTGATTTAATGTGACTTATGAAGTTGTTGATGGGTTGTGTATTGTATATTTTCTTTCAGTTTTCACGTTGATGAACCACTAAATAAAATGGTAAAATCACCAGTCGAGCTTCAACCTCTTACTACCAGCTGGGTCCGCTACACTCCGTCCCCCCGCGTCCCCCCTCCACTACACCCCTGACCAGCAGTCTAGCAGTCCATGAATTGTATGCAAAAAAATGCAGACCTTTGATGACACCAGTATTTCAGCAACAGCCATTGCTTTTCATGTGTAACAGCTAGCGTTGCTGATGTACTGCACCGAGGTGACAACCCAAAATCACTGAGTCAGTGGCAGAAAAGAGCTGGCTGGTAACACACATTGCAGAGCCATGACGACCATCATGCGAGCATATACTGTAACCACATGCTATACAACAGTGGTGTGCAGAATCCAATGTCAGAATGCACAACTCAGCAGCAGTCCTCGTCACGGATGATCTATGGCGGCAGATTGCCACTCCACTCCTGTGCCGAATAAACTAGCCACTAGGGTGTGTGCAGTGTTGTAGTGGGACTTTTAGAAGTGGGGGGACGCCTCTTAAAGGGGAATTCCACCCATTTTCAATTTTTTCTGAGAGTGTACAAATGTGAAAGATAGAGTGCCATGATTTTTTCTACCCTAAACATGATCATCAGGTATTAATATTATATGAAAAGTAAGATTTTTTTTCCATAAAGTGTACAGTGTTTGTTAAACTGTCATTTTTATGATTTCACCCGACCAGTTCATTAAGTATGCCTGGTTTGCCTGGTGGGTGGTGATGGCTGGGGATCCACCTGAACTGAAGCCACACCCATGATAAAGGGGGAGGAGTTAGGGGAGGGGCTGAACACGTGATGTCACTATATTGAAGTTTTTTTCATCGGCATGTTTGACTGGAAAGGTTCAGCCCCCAGGAAGAAACTTTAAATACAAAGGGAAGACATCATTGCACATAAAAAACACACCAAGGGGTCTATTTACATACTGTCACCTCTTAAACATGTACAAAATTGGAAAAAATACAAAAATCATGGCATCCCCTCTTGAACCAAATGGAACCTAGCGGGTGCATTTGGTTACATTTGTACATTCTCAGAAAAAAGGAAACTCATTAACATGGTGAAACACATCTTGATGATGTCATCAAGCTGTATTTCACCATACTAACGATTTTTTTTTATCAGACCTCCATTTCTAGGAAACACAGAATGGGGGAACTTTTTACCATGTCCACAAAACGCCTCTAAGGTATATTAAATATTGAAAATGAGTGGAATTCCGCTTTAAGACACGTGCATGCACATTTGCATTTGCATGCGCATTTGCGTGCACCTGCACAACACACACAGACACACTATTAAAACAAGTATAGCATATTGAGAAAGATTGTTTACAATGTCTAATTGTATCCATAGAAGTAAATGACGAGACAAAAAACATACGCCTATTGTCCCAAAAATATTTTAGACGTGAGAAGTTCGAGGACGCCGTCCCCCCGCGCCCCCCCTCCTCTACACCCCTGTGTGTGTGTGTGTGTGTGTGTGTGTGTGTGTGTGTGTGTGTGTGTGTGTGTGTGTGTGTGTGTGTGTGTGTGTGTGTGTGTGTGTGTGTGTGTGTGTGTGTGTGTGTAATCTCGACTCCACAGATAACGCGTACAACTTTGTGTGAGGTTCGGAAGGGTTTTGCTGAAATAGTAGCCATCGTTGGACCATCATCCAAGGTACAGTATTCAGTGAAAATGCACACACTAAAAACACCATCAGGTCAATTTGAAAAACAAACAAACAAACAAAAAAAAACAACAACAAACAAACAAAAAGTGTGTTTCTCTATGGGGATACCAGGAGTGTGCACGCACAGTTTTAGGCAGTTCAGTACAGCGGTGCCGGAGATTAGCTGTTCACAGACGGACAGACACAGGAATAGAGACACTTGAGTAAACAATCCTTCGCCTTCGGTCAGTCCGGCCTCCTGGAGAGGATAATAATGACAAGGTATCTCAATTTTGAAAAAGCACTACGCACTACCTTGTTTCAGACAGAGATACTGGTAAAGTAGGTGTCACAGCAGTCAACTACACTCGAATTGCAATGTGTATGCACTGTATGTGTGTGTGTGTGTGTGTGTGTGTGTGTGTGTGTGTGTGTGTGCGCGCGCGCGCGCGCGCGCGTGTGTACAGTATATGCACTGTATGTGGTAAGTAGGCTGTACATGCTCACAGACAGGCAGCAGCCACAGTGCTGATACAAGCAGAATGATTTTTAAACAGCTAGAATTATTAACCTACTGATAAGTAGGGTACTTTTGCACACTGCAACATAACTGCACAAAAGCAATTCCTTTTTTTAAGCCACTACCTGGGCAGAGAACACTTAAACGCTATATATACACCATTGATTGATACAAACTTGGTGAAAAAAGCTGTTCCGTGTATCTTTGTAGACCAGCTGTATTCAACAGAAGTTGACAGATGCCAAAATGTTTGATGAAGAGCCGAGAGTGAGCTGAGAAACACCATGTCCCTGTGGTGAGCTTTTGGATCTCAGTCCAGCAGGGAGGGCGAAATCCACTCGCGACCGAGGCAGGTGGCCGTCAGCTGATAGTAAATGAGTCATGGCTGATAGAAAATGAGTCTCTACCGAGAGTAAATGAATCCCGACCGCTAGTAAGGTAGCGGCAGGTATCCTATCGGTCGGGGTTAAGGTTAGGTTAAAGGGATAAAAAACATTTGGTCATTTTATGGTCTACTTAGTCTCAGTTTATGTTCATTTTAGCTGCCCTGCCCCCTTCCTATACAAACCAATTATAACTTAAAACTTTAACCATGATGGATTCCTCAAAAACACCTAATCTTATTTTCTGGTGAATGATATATCCTCCTAATCAGTGTTGGGAATATTACTTTACCTTGTTAATATATTACTTATTAATTATTACCTTCATTTTAAAGCAATATATTATGTTACAATATTACTCTCTGAGCTAGTGTAATATATTAATATTACTATTGCATATTACTTTTAAAACACTTTTTACAAAATATATACTTAAATATTTAGTGTCACTATTAATCAAATATTACATAGCCCAGTGGCATACCTACAATAAAGCAAGCACACTTGGCTATCTGGCCAAATCCATATGAAATCAACTTGAAAAAACGTTAAACCTTAATAAATAATTTGATGACAAATTATAGAAAATATGTAATTATTTAACTTCTGCAGTTGTCAAGATAATTTCACAAGAACATTTTCTACGAGACAGTTTGACAGAAAGTAATATTGAAAGTAATGCAGTAATTCAGAAAGAAAAGTATAATATATTAGATTTTTGTAAAGTAATATATTTATATTACAAGTTACTGCATTCTGGTAATATATTATGTAATATATTAAGTTACGTAGTGCCCCAACACTGCTCCTAATAATACATGAGAGGGCTGTGCTTTCTCATTTACCGTGCTCGGTTTATTTAAAACAAAAATGTTTTATTTGTTTGGCCGCAACCAGGGTATACCAATATGGAGGATTCTACATTTCCCAAAGCAAATATTTTAAAAATAAATGAAATTCCATGCTTGCTAGGTTTGCAGACCGATAAACACCTGTCGCGACCATTACTGACAGGAAGGGTCGGGACTTAGCGTTAGCTGCTGCCTCGGTTGCAAATTGATTTCAGTGTCTCTATGGTCCTGTGTGCAGACCTTGCTCTCTTCACTGCTCATCTATTATGACCTGCAGAGAACAAGGGTTCAAGTGGTTCTCTCTGGACACAGAGATTAAAGTTTCAATTAAGTTACTAAATCATATAAAGACAAAGAGGCCAGACTATGGTTGGGCATGTTGAGGGCACAGGGATAACAACAGTGAGTAGAAGGATGCTAACTGAGAGGCAGACCAGACGCTCAGAGGAAGACCAAAGGGGACATTTGTGGATGTAGTGAAAGACGACATTATGATGTTACCTGGTGTGAGAGAAGGGGCTGGAGAGGACAGGGTGAGCTGGAAGAAGAGGATTCAACCGTGGAAGGAAACAGCTACCTATGTATACCTAAATACTGTTAAAGAGGTAATTTGGCTTTTAACTATCTCTCGCATATTTAGTCAAATATGCTAATTACTTTCTAATTAATGTGGGATATAAAAACGTACATCTCTAATTGATTCTACAGAACAAATACAGGGGAAAATACAAGGATCAAATAAGAAAAGTTTTGTACACCCTTAAAAAATAGAATGTTAAAACTAACTCAAACTAAACTATCATGAAAAATCCCTAACCCTAACCTATTTTTATATAGTACCCATGACAATGAAAGCAAGTTACGTCAAATCTACTTAGGAGATTGGTGGGTTACCCTATAGATTGACAAGATGAGATGTGATCGGGATGTGTTGGGCTAGTTATGTTCCGCTTGCTCGCTCTGCTCGCACACAAGTAGGCCAAGTATGGCCTACTTGTGTGCTTTCTTCAGCGCCAACATCGGCAATGCCCGCACTTGCGTCAGCAGCTCCATCCATCGCAACTGCGTCTTCGTGGCTCATGTCTGCACCACTATACCATCAACTTTGTCTTCCTGGGCCATTTCATGGACTTACTGTGTTCCTGTCATGGCTGCCAGATCCCACCTCACATTGTGTGGGAGTTCCAAGCGCTCCAGGCCGTACTGAATGACCGCCATCTCGCACAGCGTCTTCAGGCGAGGACTCAAGTCTAGGATGAAAAGCTCTGCGGAGTGACTTGGTATTTGCCCGAAGAGAATGAGACGATCTCCCACCACGCAACAGCAGTGGCAGGAAAAATCCCTGGGGGCTTCCCCTCGGAAGTGGACCTTCTTCCAGGAGAAGGTCTGCATGTCCAGTTTCAACAGCTCATGATCTGGTGAGGAGTTTTCTATGAGCCACTGGGTTGTCTCTTCGTGCCAATTCCAACGCATCTCTGTGTTACAAAACACGTATATCTCTCCACTGTAGGAAAAGGACCAAAGATACTCTCTTATCCTGTCACGGTCAAGGTCGTCAAGCGGCTGTTTGCTGCAGCTCAGCCAGCAGTCTCCAGTCTCCAGATCGAACACTCTGACTGGCCGACTGTCAAAGAAAGTGCGGAGGACGCTCTCCAACACAAACAGCTTGGTCCCAATGGCAGTGGCGAAGTGCCACCAGGCCCACTGCGTGTCCGCTGGTACCGGGCCGATGCTTTTGAATTCAATCAAAGACCAGACCATGGAGGTGGTATCCAGCTTGTAGAAACAGTGCTTGCGCGACTCAATGTTTCCACTGCAGACATACATGACCTTGGAGATGGCGCAGGCCGAGTGCCCATACCTCCCCGCTGGGATGCTCCCGGAGACCCGGGGACGAAACCACTGGCAAGTGTGGACATGGAAGGTGTAAAGATCCTCATTGCAGTCAAGGGGGCGGCCGAGAACGTAATTTCTACCTCCCCAGACATAGATGTTTTCTTCTATCAGTACCGCTGTGAAGTCATAGAGCCTGGTGACCTCAGAGGGACCATCTCTTCTGGTTGAGGCTGTGGTGGTCGCCGGACACACATTCCTCCAGCGCAAAGACACCGTGTTGAAGATGCTCACACAAATCTGACCATGGTGGTCTTCATTGGAACAGTGGAAGAAGAAGTACACCTCGGGTCCCACGGGCACCGAGAGAAAATAAGACGCTACAGGGTATGGCGCTACCTTCAGGCGCGTCGTCCAGTGGAACATCTAGTACAGCTCGCTAAATCAATGCATAGTAGGTGAAAGTTGAAAGAAACAGCACGGGTACATGGTGCTCTCACAACATGGGTGGAGCAATACAAATGCCACGCAAAGTTTAGGCAATCGTGAAGCCGAGAAAATGGGGAGGGGGTCTAGAATAAGACAAGTGTTAAAAGTCAATAGATTTGACCTCACATAAACCAGAGGACCCCAAGGGACGACCGACCTTGCACCGCCAACCACTCTGCTCACGCAAGTAAGTAGAAAAAGTGCCCTTCTGGGCATAGGTCTCCATCATTCCAGGCTGTGTCCTCCTGGTGGCACTATAGGCCAAGGTGAAAAGGGTGCCATTTCTTCTCATGCCTTTGATGATAATTGGTAGCCTGGCTCAGCCCTGAATCAGAACCTTAAAAAATACTAGCTTATTTTTCCCTGTGATTTAAGGACTGGCTTCCCTGCCTTTGGGGCCGTTTGTTCGGATTGGAAATCCAATCCCAGCACCTGATTGGCCAACAGCCCTGTCAATCACTTCGACCCCAACATCATCTAGGGGTCTTAGGCGTTCATGCGAACCAATCACCATTAAGACTGTCACTCTGACCACACCAATCCCAGAAACTGCTGTGGTGGAGAGACTTCAGTCTGAATAATCAAGTGAAACGAAATGATAATTCAGACTGAGGTCAGGCTAGGTAGTTGAATGATTTGAGGGTTTTTTTCCCCAAAAATGTGTTTTGCAATGTGAAATGTGCATAAAGGGCTTTCCAGACGTCAACGTTAAACGCCCGCATTATCGACGGATGATTTTCTTTACGTCGGCACTGGCGACATAAGGAAAATCGCCCGTCGATTAACGCCATCCGTTTTAAAAAGCTCACTGGATTGAGCTTTCAAAAATAGTGCACGTGTGTGCATGAAAAGAGCACGCGTGCAACACAAATCATGGATGCCGGGCGATAAACGACCGGCGTTAAACGTTCTCTTGATCACAGGTTGTTTTCTGAGCAAAAAACGCCGGTCCCATTGAAAATGAATTAGAATGTACGATTTATTACTCACCGTTTGTAAGCCCCTTTAAAGTGTGTTAAAGATTTTACATGAATTGCACGCTGCATTCATGACTTGATGCTTTTTGTTAGAAAAAGGCAACCCAGTAATAGACAATTAATCTGGAATATGAAATATCTTACAAAGTTTGGCATCGACTGGATTAACGATGCCAGATGCTGGTAACAGACGGACGGACATACAGACGGACAGAGTGCAAAACATACTCCCCACCATGTCTTCAGCCTCAAATTAATTTCTTTGAGACTGAGCATTCCCACCAGGTTTCATGAATATCCAGCCAGCCATCTGTTGTTGAGCAATTTCCTTCACAGACACACTGACAGACATGGACATGAGCAATTAAAATCTTTAGAAACTATGCACACTGGTATTGACCATAATATCAGGAAGAAGCCCTTTTTTCAAATGAATAAATTGTTGACTAATCATTAAATTAGTAGTGCATTGAATTTTCCCCATCGACTGCACACA
This sequence comes from Benthosema pterotum, assembly GCA_039105355.1. Taxonomy (NCBI): domain Eukaryota; kingdom Metazoa; phylum Chordata; class Actinopteri; order Myctophiformes; family Myctophidae; genus Benthosema; species Benthosema pterotum. Next base: position 47,920,260 of record CM076965.1, read on the forward strand.
ACACACACACACACACACACACACACACACACACACACACACACACACACACACACACACACACACACACACACACACACACACACACACACACACACACACACACACACACACACACACACACACACAGAATAATAATATTCAAGGACCCAATAAACAGTTGACACTAGCCCACTAAGTAACTAACTATTCTCTCTAAGTTTGGATCTTTTGGAGGTCGGACCTTTCTACAGACTTGGGCCGGCCTTTTCACACACTTGGTCCGAGCTTTTCTTCACGATTCGGTCTGACTTTGCGCCGGCCCGACTTTTCCAGTATTCCTGATCAAGTAGGCTATGGCCTTCTTGTGTGTGGATGGAGAGAGCTAATACTCATGACTTAAGCTATAAAAGGTCTTTTACTAACGTCAGCATTGCATCATCACCTAAGCCGCCCAATACAGGGACACAACTGTTCTAGGGGTATTAAGGCATGCTGAATCCAAATCTGCTGTAAAGCTCAAAAATGGCTGCTAAGCCTTCAAAATTGGCCATTTAAACATGGCGGCCACCACCATACTGAAGCATAATAAAATTATGTATGTTTGACTAAAGAGGGTAGAAAATAAATTGAAATGTATTTTTTATGTTTTCATATATGGGGAATACATTGACATTCATATTTTAGATCAATTTTGAAGGTACCACTTTAATATAATTTATATTGTGAAAATTGTCCTCTTTACTAATGAAAAACCTTTTTTCCCCTTTATTTTTTAATGGTGAACAATTGCTTCAAAATTTAGTTAGTGTTTATGAAAATTTGAAACTCCAAATTGATTTTCTCTTTCAAGTAAACAGTAGGATACGACATTGACATCATTTACAAAAAAAGTAACCCAATAAATTAAATTAAATCTCTTTTAAAAACCCACCTTTTTTTCCATTGCCTTCAATGTGTTATGACTGCTTATGCTTTTTTACCTCGTCATATACCTGCTTTTTACCTTTTCTAAATTGTCCTTTCTTTGATTGCTGCTTTTGATGTTTTTGTTGTTTTGTTTTGTTTTGTTTTTTAGCTTTGAAATTGTAAAGCACTTTGGTCAACTACGGTTGTTTTAAATTGTGCTATATAAATAAAGATTGATTGATTGATTGATTGATTGATTGAATAACAGACAATTAATCTGGACAAGACCTGTGCTACTTCGGGGCACAGGTCTCCACTGTGCGGGGTCAGGTTTGAACATGTGCACATTCCACCCTGTAAACGTAATTACCACCATGACGTCAAACTCAGGGACCACCAGTGGTCCCATTAGCCACGGGTCAAAAATAGAGAAGGTAGAAGATTAATGTTTCATTTCCCAAATTCAGCCTGGAATTGTGGACAAAAGCAAAGTAAATCTTTAGTTTTGGTACCGGTGGGGCTAAAATGTCCTCAAATGTGGTCTGTGGCTCAAATTCTGAACAAATAGTGGGCCCTGGCTTCAAAAAAGGTTGAAAACCCATGCTGTATCAGGACCAGTCTAGCCGTCCATGAACTGAACTGTATCCAAAAAGAACATGCAGACCTTTGATGGGCTGACACCAGTATTCCAGCGACAACCATTGCTTTTCATGTGTAACAGCTAGCGTTGCTGATGTACTGCACCGAGGTGACAACCCAAAAACACTGAGTCAGTGCAGAAACCTGGCTGGTAACACACATTGCAGAGCCATGACGACCATATACTGCATGTAACCACATACTATACAACAGTGGTGTGCAGAATCCAATGTCAGAATTCACAACTCAGCAGTCCTCGTCACAAATGATCTATGGCGGCAGATTGCCACTCTACTCCTGTGCTAAATAAACTAGCCACTGGGGTGTGTGCAGTGTTGTAGTGGGACGCCTCTTAAAGGGGAATTCCATCCATTTTCAATTTTTTCTGAGAGTGTACAAATGTGAACCAAATGGACCCTAGTGGGTCCATTTGGTTCCATTTGTACACTCTCAGAAAAAAAGTTATAACGCTTGATTATAACTTAAAATTCCATTTTAACCATGATGGATTCAAAACCACCCAAACTTCTATTCTGGTGAATGATATCCTCCTAATGATACATGAGAGGGTTGTGCTTTCTCATTTACCGTGCTTGGTTTATTATACTTGTTTTATTTGTTTGGCCGTAACCAGGGTATACCAATGTGGAGGACTCTACATTTTCCAAAGCAAATATTTTAAAAATAAATGAAATTCCATGCTTACCAGGTTTGCTGACTGATAACCACCGGTCGCGACCATTACTGACAGGAAGGGTCGGGACTTAGCGTTAGCTGCTGCCTCGGTTGCAAATTGATTTCGATGTCTCTATGGTCCTGTGTGCAGACCTTGCTCTCTTCACTGCTCATCTATTATGACCTGCAGAGAACAAGGGATCAAGTGGTTCTCTCTGGACACAGAGATTAAAGTTTCAATTAAGTTACTAAATCATATAAAGACAAAGAGGCCAGACTATGGTTGGGCATGTTGAGGGCACAGGGATAACAACAGTGAGTAGAAGGATGCTAACTGAGAGGCAGACCAGACGCTCAGAGGAAGACCAAAGGGGACATTTGTGGATGTAGTGAAAGACGACATTATGATGTTACCTGGTGTGAGAGAAGGGGCTGGAGAGGACAGGGTGAGCTGGAAGAAGAGGATTCAACCGTGGAAGGAAACAGCTACCTATGTATACCTAAATACTGTTAAAGGGGTAATTTGGCTTTTAACTATACAAATATTATAGTTAAAAGCCTATATATTTTAACTATAACTATATGCCAATTACCTTATTATTAATGTGGCATATAAAAACGTACATCTCAGAAATTAATTCTACAGAAGAAATACAGGGGGAAATACAAGGATCAAATAAGAAAAGCTTTGTACACCCTTTAATGGGATTCTTATTCTAATGCCATTGCTTTCCACAGGGTGGCAGCATGGAACCACCTGAGAAATCTCCTATGATAAAACAGTCTTTGTGTTGGTGCTCAATTTAAATTACAATGCACATAACTAAACTAAAGCCTCCCACACGAAACTTAGCATAACCATCTTGCAACCATCCTTGGACTCTCCTCGTCCATTTCTCACCTAGTTTTTATAAAAAAAATTACATGGCTTTAAAAATAACATGTTCATGTTTTATTTAAAGCCCAGAACCCACTAGTGAGTTCAATAACACTGAGTGTAAAATGTGTATTGTTTTGTTTTCTCTTGGGACAATGTGATCATGAATCTACTGAGCAACTCAATGCAAGGGTTGAAATACCAACCATTTGCTAGACACATTCATGGGGCACTACACACCTTTAGCTGTAGGCCTATGGCTCATTCATGAATGATTGATCCTTACAGTCTATATGTATGTACTTTGTTGTACAGGTGACAATGATTAAAATTATAAAAAACATAAGACCAAGTGATATTATCAAAGATGAGGATTAATGGTCCAAACTTAAGCATATGAACTTTTACTGCCGAGTTTGTTTTTGAATGGTATCTTCTTTGAGTTACTGTTACATAATACTTTTTCTGATCTTTTTGAATCCTATATAGTCTACCTTACAAGAAAAATAAACAAAAGGACAAAAAAAAACTAAATCTGAACTAAAACTAAATCCAAAAAAGTAAAGCATTTTCAACAAAATAAACTAAAAATTAGCAACCCCCCTCTAAAAGTGAACCAAAATAAAAATTAATTAGAAAATAGAAAAAATAGAAAAAATGTTAAAACTAACTCAAACTAAACTATCATGAAAAATCCCTAACCCTAACCTATTTTTATATAGTACCCAAGACAATGAAAGCAAGTTACGTCAAATCTACTTAGGAGATTGGTGGGTTACCCTATAGATTGACAAGATTGTGTGATCGGGGAGGTGTTGGGCTAATTATGGTGTTGGGCGTTGGTGTTGGGCTAATTATGTTCCGCTTGCTCACTCTGCTCGCACACAAGTAGGCCAAGTATGGCCTACTTGTGTGCTTTCTTCAGTGCCAACATCAGCAATGCCCGCATTTGCGTCCATCCATCGCAACTGTGTCTTCGTGGCTCGTGTCTGCACCACTATACCATCAACTTTGTCTTCCTGGGCCATTTCATGGACTTACTCTGTTCCTGTCATGGCTGCCAGATCCCACCTCACATTGTGTGGGAGTTCCAAGCGCTCCAGGCCGTACTGAATGACCGCCAACTCGCACAGCGTCTTCAGACGAGGACTCAAGTCTAGGATGAAAAGCTCTGCAGGGTCAAATGGTCTATTAACGAAGAGAATGAGGCGATCTCCCACCACGCAACAGCAGTGGCAGGAAAAAGAGCTGGGGGCTTCCCCTCGGAAGTGGACCTTCTTCCAGGAGAAGGTCTGCATGTCCAGTTTCAACAGCTCTTCACCTGGTGAAGAGCTTTGTATGAAAAGTTCATGTTGGTTGGGCCGGTCATTCGCTAGGTCGCAATTCAAACGCATCTCTGTGCTACAAAACACATATATCTCTCCACTGTAGGAAAAGGACCAAAGATAATCTCTTACCCTGTCACGGTCAAGGTCGTCAAACGGCTGTTTGCTGCAGCTCAGCCAGCACTCAGTCTCCAGATCAAACACTCTGACTGACTGACTGTTAAAGAATGCGAAGAGGACGCTCTCCAACACAAACAGCTTGGTCCCAATGGCAGTGGCGAAGTGCCACCAGGCCCACTGCGTTTCCTCTGGTACCGGGCCGATGCTTTTGAATTCAATCAAAGACCAGACCATGGAGGTGGTGTCCAGCTTGTAGAACCAGTGCTTGCACAACTCGATGTTTCCCCCGCAGACATACATGACCTTGGAGATGGCGCAGGCCGAGTGCCCAAACCTCCCCGCTGGGATGCTCCCGGAGACCCGGGGACGAAACCACTGGCAAGTGTGGACATGGAAGGTGTAAAGATCCTCATTGCAGTCATGCTGGTGGCCAAAAGTAATAATAACATCACAACCATTAGCATCAGAAACATTAACATTGACACCTCCCCAGACATAGATGGTTTCTTCTATCAGTACCGCTGTGAAGTAATAGAGCCTAGTGTCCTTAGAGGGACCATCTCTTCTGGTTGTGCCTGTGGTGGTCGCCGCCGGACACACATTCCTCCAGCGCAAAGACACCGTGTTGAAGATGCTCACACAAATCTGACTGTTGTGGTCTTCATTGGAACAGTGGTAGAAGAAGTACACCTCAGGTCCCACGGGCACCGCGACAAAATAAGACGCCGGGTGGGACGGCACTACCTTCTGGCACGCCGTCCAGTGGAACATCTTGTACAGCTTGCTGAATAATGGGTGAATCGACATAGGTGGAGCAATACAAATGCCACGCAAAGTTTAGGCAATCCGTAAACCCGAGAAAATGGGGATGGGGTCAGGAATAAGACAAGCATTAAAAGTCCATAGATTTGACCTCACTTAAATGAGAGTACCCCGAGGGACGACCGACCGTGCACACACCGCTAACCACGCCTGGGCCGCCTAACTTGCGCACGCTCTGCTCGCGCAAGTAAGTAGAAAAAGTGCCCTTCTGGGCCCAGGTCTCCATCATGTCAGGTTGTGTCCTCCTGGTGGCACTATAGGCGAGTAAACACACACTGCAAAGCCATAACGACCATCATGTGAGCATATAACCACATGCTATGCAACAATGATGTGCAGAATCCAATGTCAGAATGCACAACTCAGCAGTCAGGATGATCTATGGCGGCAGATTGACACTCCACTCCTGTGCTGAATAAACTAGCATGCACTGGTGTGTGTGTTCAAGGTTCAAGATTTTTAATTTGTCACTCCAGTGTGCCCTGGACATATACAGCTAATAATGTTTCCATTTTCCACAGTGCAATAAGAAAATAGACAGTGCTATGAGACAATAGTCAAGGCAAAATATAGACAGACGAGTAAAGTGCTAACTGTAACACCTAACTAGAGGTGAAGGTAGGCTGACCATACGTCCGTATTTCCCAGGACATGTCCGTATTTCACGTCCTGTCCTGGGTGTCCTGTTTTTTTTTTTAGAAAATGAGGAAATGTCCCGGTTTTTGTAAAATTACTTTCATTCAGTTCCTTTCCGACACGTCTTTGCTTACATCGGACCAGTAAATCGACAGGCACTAAGACACTGCGCACGATGACCTCAGCCCTGAGCAGAGTCAGTGCAGGCAGCCTTCGTCAGTCAGTTAGTGGACACTAGACAGCGTGGTTGTCAGCCACCACCATGCCCAAGCGCAAGTGCACGTTTACAGACGAGTTACAGAAAAAAAATCCCTGTATTCAGACCGGGGCGAGACAAAAGTGAAGCACTGTGCACTGTTTGCAAAGCAGGCACGTATGTATCGCTCTGCAATGGTGTGCAAGGGACCTAAAATCCCACATTGACACAGAAAAACACAAAAAAGCTGTTCGAGGCGATAGTAGCGCCTGTTCGATATCTGAATATTTCGTGAAATCCCCCTGCCCCCCCCGCTAAGGTGTCCTGGTTTTCACCTTTGAGAATATGGTCACCCTAGGTGAAGGTGCTAAGCTATGATAAAGTGGCAGTAGAATGAAAGCTAACTGACAGCTAGACAGAAACTAGACAGGACATATACAGTCTACTACTGTTTATACTACAACAACTACTAAAACTACAAATATAAATCTCTCTATCTCTATATAATTCTAGGAATCGTGTCTGTTACCTGCGCAATGCACTGTGCAATGAGGATCAATCACACATGCCATGGCGCACGGACAGCCTCAATGAACCTTGCGTATCCCAGCCGGCTGTCCTCCAGCATCAAACATTATACCAATCATTTTAATTTAATAGATTTTCATTAAAAGCTCATCATCACGTAGATCACGTGTCACGGACACACATTTATTTGTGGTCACAGTTTGTCGTGCAACACGGGATCAGCTCCCCTTTCGTTCTCTGTCCTCGCTGTTCCGCCTGCCACACGGCCACGGCGCGTTGATACACGCGCTACTACGGTCACCTACGACTTATTTCTACTACCACTGAAATCTACACGCCTGGATATTCATTACATCCGGCGGCCATGTGCAAGTGCGTTTGGAGTGGGGATGCAACAATCTTCAGCTCGCTATCAACACACACACACACACACACACACACACACACACACACACACACACACACACACACACACACACACACACACACACCAACACACATAAACGCACACTCGGACTAACACGCTACTCACCGTGAAGTTAATACAGCCTACTCCGTCAAAAATAGCTTCAAGCTCACATCATAGGTTGCTAAAGCCACACGTTTCCTCAAGCCTGAGCTACAAAAAATCCACATTGTGCACACAATTTGGCCTAGCCTTTGATCTGTGCACTCACAAAATATATTTGGAAGTAGCCTACCAGGCCGTGTGACTGAGCATAGGCTTTATATGTAGGTATGTATACACTGACACCGCGTGGTGTCATCAAACGTTGGCTCCGCCCCCGTAGGGTAAAGAAAATGTTGCTCTCGTTGACTGCAGTGTTATGCACGGCCATTTCAAAATGGAATATTTCACACAATATGATGTTTTAAACTGTTTACGATGTCTTATCTTGATCCACTACTGCTCGTGGACATGGCACAATATCTTAACAAGTTAAACAACATCGGAATAGATAGCTGTCCGTATGTTATTAAAGGGGAAGACCACTGATTTTCAACACTGAACTATGTTGTTAATATGTGTTAAGGACTGGACTGGACATTTATCTGGTCGAGTTGCCTGGTGAGAAACAACTTTAGGCTAAATTTTCTATATCTATGATGAATTAAAGTTACCATAATGTTAAACACCAAGGGCCAGTACTGACTTAGTTTTGTTCATAGAGCTCATCTTTAATAAATTACAAGCAACATGTTCTACACACTATATGAACACTGTTGGTATTTTAATGTAGAGTATTTTTTTACCCACATGGCTTTGTTTATTGGTGTCATTATCTTATTATACTATAGTCTACTGTTTTGTGGCCATGTGTACCTGTGTCACCACCTCAATTGGTAGTTACTAACACCTAGAACACGTTTTTAATTACAGTAGACTGCTGGAAGATCATAATATGCCCAGAAATGGGTTGTTTGTCATATGCAATTTATGCTCATCTCTTTCTATATACTTTTTAACTGCAATAATGAGCATGCACAACTAAGTTTCTCCACCTACCTTAATTGTACTGTGATGTGACGATATACTGCTGAATAAAAGGGTTAGAATTATGAATATGTGCCATATTATCATGCAGGTGTCTATTCAAAAGGCACTATGAAGAACTGGAGGTCCCTGGATGCCAGAAATTTCTGAGTGGATACGTGGGGGTTGAATACCCACCTCGCAGACTCCATCTCAGCCCATAGCACTTATAATACATATCAACCCACAGTACTTGCAGCAGTGACTTATATACAAAGTCTAATGTATTAACCATGTTTTAGTGCTTACATTGTACAGTATATTGTAAATTCTGCTTAAATTGTAAACTTTTGTTGTTTTCCATAAACTAACACCAGGCACTGAAAACGTTTTAATGCATTGAAAGTCAAACCATCATGGAGAACCACTAGAAGCCCCCACTGCATTAGACCGGATCTCCTCATGAAGCTGTTTCAACAACGTCTCAATATTACACCATCTTGAAGACTGACTGGGGCTAATTCTTCAGGTTGTGCTTGATGCTCTGGAGAAGGCACTGGTGTTGTGAACGGTCATATCTGAACATATCTCCATATTAATCAGTAGTTCCCTAATGTGCTTAAACTGAAGTTGACCATTATGCCAACCACCAGTGCCTGCTATATTTGGCCTAAAATAACAGGACACTATTCACCACAGGGTTCCACAGGGCATCCCCAACAGCTGAGTTGACACCTCTACCTCTCCTGACATCATCCTAAATGTTTGTTTATAACTATCTGGAGCTAAGTATACTGACAGCTTGCCTGTCACTCAGAAAATACTTGTCATTGATTGGTTAAGATGTTTGCCTGCCTCTATTCTAACATGAATATACCCTGTTGTAACTTAGAGAGGAGACACACACACTTTTCTTTTTGTGGGAGACTGCTAGCATCTTGTGCATGGTGACACCTTCATTTAGAGTGTGGGGCCTTCTGCCCTGGGCCTATACTTTCATGCTTATACTCAAAGCTTTTTGTTCAATAAAAGAGTCCGACTGAGCAACAGAGAAACCTCTCCTGCCTTCTTTCCTCATCATGGCGACAGACACAAAGGGAGCGGGTCCACTTGGTACAGATACCACATTTTTGATGCCGAAACCCTGGCCTGTTGGGAGGGGAATTTCTCCCTTTCCACTCGAAAAGAACATTTTAAGGGGATCTTTGGGGTTTTTCAGTCTAATATTTTGGGCGATGGCGTGGTGGCTCTCTGTGTTGTCTCCATGATGAGGTGAGGTGAGTTTCTCTGGTTTCTGTGGGGGGTTCTTTGTGGGTGTTTTGTTTGTTAGTATGTTTGTCTTTGTTTGTGCATGCGGGTTGTCTTGTTTCGCTTTCTTTCCTCTCACATCTTTTCATCCTTTTAGTGGCTTCTCTGCCAGTAAGTTGTGCGTCTTTTTCCTTGTGTTTTTTTTGCGCGCTTTTCTTCAGTTTCCGGTCTAACCTAGGTGAATGTCAAGTTTCCATGCGGTAGCTCCCATGAGGTGAACGTGGTTTCCCGTAGCGTCGCGCGCTCGGAAGTGAATGTCTGTAAATATGTTACCATATAAAGAATATAAAATATTCTTACGTATGAAGTGAATGTCGTTCCTGCAGATTGTGTAAGTGAATCGAAGTAAATTTGTAAAGTGAATCTGCAAAGTGAATGTAAGTTACCATGTAGGATGTTGCATGAATCCACATGAAGTGAATGTCTGTGCGCGCTCTTTACTTTTTTCTATCTTTTGTCTCGTCTCGTCTCGTCTCGTCTCGTCTTGTCCTGTCTCGTCTTGTCTGTGTCTTGTCTTATTGTCCATGCCTGTGTAGAGCATTGCTGGAGGAGTCCAATTATTTCTTTCATTTGATATAGTTGCTTAAATCTAATGTGTACAATTGGATTTTTCATTCCTAATCGGCTGGTCCGATGTGGAATGGGCGCTATTTTTAAAATGTCTGGGTAGTTGCAACTCTGTAAAACGATGCTAAACATTGGCATATATAGGCCTAATACTTGTCCTTGTCTCTTTTTTTACTATTTCTGTGTGTGTCTTAGTTTCGTCTGTGCACTTGCGTGCATGCATGTTTTCTTTCTTTTTTTTTCTTTTTTTTTTTTTTTCTGAGAGGGGAAAGTCATAGTGACAAGTGACTGTTGAGTGCTTGTGTTTGTCTGTGTAAATGTATTGTATGTCAGTTGTCGTATATGTGTATGAGAGTGGACGGATGGTTGTTTGTGGGATGCTTGGTTGTGGATTACATATAGTAATAATTCACTATTTGTGCCATTCAAGCATACACAAATTGTGGATTGATTGTGAACTAAAAGAAACGTTCAAACTATCCTGTCCTATTGTGTGTATGTGTGAGAAGGAAGCATATGACCATCCACATGTCTGAATGTATCCTATTGCATGAAATCGGCTCATTGAAAAAAGGCTTAGCAATGGTAGACCAGTGCTACTATTGACCTTTTTTATTTTTGTGGTGGATAATAGTTTGGTACACTTTGTGTGTCAGAAGAAGCATTGTTGCTTGCCCTGCTATATGAAGCTTGAAGACGGGGGGTAGGAAATGCCATGGGGTTTTCAATGAGAGGATACACATGCCTTAAGGAGAGTGTGAGAGTATGAATGGATGAATAACTGTCTGTATGTCATGATAGTTACAACGGGGGTTTACTTTTCAGTAAAATATTCTTAGTAGGGACTGTTTCCCTCTAAACCCAATACCTTGTTCAGTTTATGACAACAGGACCTTCTGTCTTGTCTTGTCCTGTACTAACTTCTGACCTACTGTCAGCTGTAGGTATTAATTATTGGGCGATGCTATTTACAGTGGGCAGATGGCATATAATTGGGGATCACCCTTTGCAAGTCAGTCAATAGGGTTTGGTGTGAATTTAAACAAAAATAGCTTCAGTCAATGTGCCTGTATGCAGGGGAAAGTATTTTGCGGCGGTTAAATATAGTTTCCTTGAATACAGTGACTATGAGGATTCGCAAACCTCTGGTCTAAGCACAGAGTACTGTTAGTTAAAAACATTATGGAGTATTTAAATTGACCCTCATTTTCCAGAAAGTTTTGACTGAGGAAGTCTAGAACCACAGTTGAATCTTTAGGGTTAAAGTTTTAGTACTCAATCACCAATCCTGTCCTATCAAGAATGAGCTTGCTGACTTGACACGCCAGTCAATAGTCCTAACATTACTGTTTTTATGTATTCATAATTCTTAATAGTCTCATAATTTTTAAGAATCGTGGCTGTTTAAACATTCTTTGCCATGCCAAAACAAGAGCGATTAATAAAAACAACCAGACGACTGTGGATAGTTTTTAGTTTTTAGATTAGTTTCTGTAGGGAGCCTACAATTTTCTTTCCATAGATGAGGAGCGAAAGGCGATTCCATCCATGCTACAACTACAGAGAGAGAGAGAGCAGTGTTCCAGAGGGTGACAACAGAGACAGCAAATGTCACCCCATGGAGAGCGGTCACCCGAAGAGTCCAGGGGGGGTGCACCTGGTAGTACCATGGAGAGAGTTCACCCAAGGAGTCCAGGGGGTGCACCTGGTGCCAGCGGACAGCTCTCTACACTGCAACCAGACCAACAACAGGGCTTCTCATCAGCTTCTCAGCTACTGTCGGAGATCAACGCAACAGGTGAACTCCACAGCTAGACCAGCGTGTCAGACCAACCACTACCCTGCAGTTCAACACTATTTCCAGTCACCACCATGGCTACAGGCTGTTGGGCTCCACCATGGATTCCATGAGCCCAAGCCTTGTCGACTACCAACATGTTGTCATCTGTGTCATAGTGGGAGGCTTCAATATTCCTGCTGTGATGAAGAGGAGATTCACTTTCAGTGAATTCTGTTGCATTGCGACATGGCTGAGCTGTGACATACAGCTGCATCCTAAGAGCCTTGAGATTGCTCAAAGATCTGTTCCATCTACTGTGAGTTCACTGGTGCTACAAAAGGCATATGGTGAAGTGCTATGAGCCCCCGATCAACGTTCTGGACATCAACGTTTTTCATCATCAGTTCTGTGAGCTTGCAGAGCTCTGAGAATCAAGGAGGATTCAACTGCGTATTATCCTGTAGGCGGAAAAAGACATCTAGGAATCACTGTATTCCTAGTGTGTTGTGCTGAACAATTGCGAAAAAGGAAAAAAATCGCTACTCATCTGGAAAGAAATTGTATGAAATGTTTTTTTTTTGTTTTGTTTTGTTTTTGTTTTTATGTTCATGTACCGTAATATGTGCTATATATTATTTCTGTTGTTGTGGTCATTTTGGTTTACACATTTTCATCTTTAAACATATCGACTGGTGAACAAGAGTCAATTTAGTTTGCTAAACAGGTGTCCTACTGTCCAGGGGGGATCAAAAACCAAGGTATGGCACATTCAGATGTGATTTGATCATTTCATTGGGAAAAAAAAGCAACCTGTTCGGAAAAATATATGTTCAGATATGATATTTGTGTGAGGGACGTGTGTACGTCCCTCAAGGGGGGAGTGAACGGTCATATCTGAACATATCTCCATATTAATCAGTAGTTCCCTAATGTGCTTAATCTGAAGTTGACCATTATGCCAACCACAAGTGCCTGCTATATTTGGCCTAAAATAACAGGACACTATTCACCACAGGGTTCCACAGGGCATCCCCAACAGCTGAGTTGACACCTCTACCTCTCCTGACATCATCCTAAATGTTTGTTTATAACTATCTGGAGCTAAGTATACTGACAGCTTGCCTGTCACTCAGAAAATACTTGTCATTGATTGGTTAAGATGTTTGCCTGCCTCTATTCTAACATGAATATACCCTGTTGTAACTTAGAGAGGAGACACACACACTTTTCTTTTTGTGGGAGACTGCTAGCATCTTGTGCATGGTGACACCTTCATTTAGAATGTGGGGCCTTCTGCCCTGGGCCTATACTTTCATGCTTATACTCAAAGCTTTTTGTTCAATAAAAGAGTCCGACTGAGCAACAGAGAAACCTCTCCTGCCTTCTTTCCTCATCATGGCGACAGACACAAAGGGAGCGGGTCCACTTGGTACAGATACCACAGTTGCTTCCTGGGCTACTGGAGTGACAGCTTTAGGCTGAGATTGTTGAGACTGCTGTGTCTTCTTGTGGTTCACCCTTAAACATTTGATGCAGCTGATGATTGTGATTTTGGGAGATTTTTCAGGAAACATGAGGGGTATGTAGTCTGGATGTGTTTCGTCCTCATGTTCAACCCTACAGAAAGACATGGTGGTAATTAATACTTCTATACTACTACACAAGCTAAATTTAAACACATCTCAAATCCAAATTATTTTACATTTAAACGTGCTTGAGAAAGAAATGCCATTATTAGTTCCAAAATGTTCTTAGTATTAAAAAAGCTTTTTGACTTCCAGTGTGAATAATATAACAAAATTATATGACTTGACATTTGGTCTGAGTCCATTTGGTCCCATTTGTACACCCTCTGATTGGCACCGATTTTACAGTATAACTTGCTGGTCCCAGGGTTCACTTAAATAGACTAATGTATGTCAGGCTGGGCGTCCTTGTTGTGAAAAAAGTTTGGGGACCACTGATTTAAGCCATTGTTAAAGGGGAAACCCCATTTTCAACATTTTAATGTCATTAATATACATTACAGATGTTGTGTGGACATGATAAAGAAAAAGTTCCCCCAATTCTAAAAATGGAGGTCTGAAAGAAATCATTAACATGGTGAAATACATCTGATGACACCCATCACCAAGATGTATTTCATCATGTTAATGATTTTTTTCCTGAGAAGGTGCAAATGGTACACATTTGTATCCTCTCAGGAAACTTTTGAAAATGGGTAGAATTCTCCTTTAAGTCCTCTGTTGAAGACGATATGTTGCGTTGTGGGTAAGGAGCTAAATATAAACAAACGGCACTTTAACTATAAGATCTATGTATTAATAATCACGAGATCAATAACGCTATATTTTCCACATTGTTATACAGTTACAACAACTTGGTAACCTTCAATATTTGCGTTCACTAACTTACCAGTAACAAAGTGCAGACTGCAGATGTAAACAGGCTTTGTAGTAGGGCTCCACAGCCTTCCGAATTCATCCTCTCGGCTGATGGTTTGAAGCTATTTTGTCCTTCTAACTGTATGTTACTTTTGATGGCAAACGTATAAATATTAATTCGGGATTTTTTTTGTTATTGGTTTTGCAAAAAGTAAAACAGCAGTCGGCATTGCACTATCTGCATCATTGCGCATTGATATCTAATGGAGACGAAGCCAAAGTTTACCCCACGCCAGAAACCGGAAGTGCGTTCCTGTCTTAAGCGGTGTCGATGTATAGGCCTATAGGTCTATAACATTACTTTTGTGCCCAACTTCAACCCAACTTTCCAACATCAATTCCCTCCCAATCAATGTGATCTATACATCATTCCAAATCATATATTTGCCAACGGGTATAGGACTAGTATTGTAAGAGCCATTTGACCCATCATATATTTCCCTGATTTATTGTCAATTGTCACCTATCTAGGTTGTCATGGTTACAGGGAGGGGTGGGTATTTAACCCTGCCCCTAATCAGGTTCAGGTGTTGCCGGTGACAGAGGCAAACAGTTTTTAGACTGTGTTCTGATGAGCTGTATCCTGCATGCGTCGACGGTTTATTTTATGTTGTTTATTTCGTAGAAAAGTATAGGACTTTAAGAAAATAAATATCATTTATTATAAACTCAGCGAACGTTTGGATGTCAGTTTTTGGGGCACAAGTCTGAACGGCCTCGTTAGTATAGTGGCAACCAGTAGCACCCAAGAATAGGGACTTGGGCTCTACAAGTATACTAAAACTATAGAAAGCTACAACTAAACTATACAGCTAAACAAACTACAACATACAGCCTACTATATGTGAGGTGAGGTATACATGTGCAAGAGGATACATGTGCAAGAAGATAGGATAGCAGCAGTTCGGTACAGTCCTTTCAGGTTGTATGTGTGTGCATGCATGTGTTCAGGGTGACGGTGCTGGATGTGTTTCCGCTGACTCGGACTGCCTGCGGTCTCCCAGTCAGGAAGTCCAGCAGCCAGTTGCACAGTGAGGTGTTTACTCCCAGCTGATCCAGCTTGTGTATGAGCTGCTGGGGGATGATGGTGTTGAATGCTGAGCTGAAGTCGATGAACAGCATCCGTACGTGTGAGTCCGACCTTGGTGTCCAGATGGGTCGAGTGGAGTATGGTGGAGATTGCATTGTCGGTCGACCTGTTGGCCTGATATAAAAACTGGTAGGGATCCAGGTTAGGAGGGATGATACCTTGGATGTGATGCATGACTAAACGCTCGAAGCACTTCATGATGATTGGAGTAAGTGCAACAGGGCGGTAGTCATTGAAGCAGGTTGAAGGTTGGTGTGTGTGTAATCTCGATCACATGACTCCACAGATACGACTTTGTGTGAGATTCGGAAGGGATTTGCAGGAGTAGTATCCATCATTGGACCATCATCCAAGGTACAGTATTCGGTGAAAACGCATGTACTAGAAACACCATCAGGTCAATTTGAAAAAACAAACAAACAAACAAAGGAGTGTGCGCACACAGTTTTAGGCAGTTCAGTACAGCGGCGCCAGAGATTAGCTGTTCACAGACGGACAGACACAGGAATAGACTCAGACAAGTGAGTAAACAATCCTTCGCCTTCGGTCAGTCCGGCCTCCTGGAGAGGATAATAATGACAAGGTATCTCACAATTGAAAAAGTTGATTTACAAGCTCACACACACACTTGTTTCAGACAGAGACACTGGTAAAGTAGGTGTCACGGCAGTCAACTAAGTTCAAAGCTTTATTGCCATATCAACAGAGTTGATTGGAATTTGTTTTAGTGCATACAGAGAAGACATACAGTACATACATACAGTACAGACAGAGAGGACAGGCTGATAGGAGAGCAGAGGTAAGGACATTAAGGTGCCTTTTAAGGACATTAAAGTGCCGTTACAATATAAGTAGCCTACACAACAATAAATAACAGGGCAATAAAAACTGAGCTTCACAACAATAAATAACAGGGCAATAAAAACTGAGCTTCACAGTATGCTGAATTGTTGGTCAGCTTTAAAGCTGTAAAGTGCGTAAGAACGTAGGGTCCGAGTTCAGTAGGCGGACTGCCTTCGGGTACGTACTGTTTTTAAAGCGAGAGGTATTGCACTTTATAGACCGTAGTCTTTTACTAGACGGCAGAGGAACGAAAAGGTAACTGGCCGGATGGGAAGGGTCTGCGGACACCTTCTGCATTTTATATTTCGTGCGGAAGGAATAGATGGAGGAGACAGATGGGAGGTCTAGGCCAATGATTTTGGACGCTGTGCGGACCACTCTCTCCAGTTGTTTTCTGTCAGCAGCAGATGTGTTGCCATACCACACCGTAATAGAGAAAACAAGGACACTCTCCACCGTCGCTCTGTAAAAGTGAACTAAAGCCTTCCCCGTCACACCAAACTTCCTCAACAACCGTAGAAAGTGTAGCCTTTGGTGGGCTTTACACAGGATGATCTCGGTATTGACCTCCCATTTCAACGAGCAACATATAGTGGTGCCAAGAAACTTAAAACTCAATGAACAGAGGTGGGTGCGAGATCTCGCTTTTGCGGAAGTCAAAAATCATCTCTTTAGTTTTCGCCACGTTTAAGATCAGATTGTTTGAGGTGCACCAATCCACAGCGGCTGCCACCTCGGCCCGATAGGCTGATTCCACTCTCAATTCGTCCGAGACGAATTGAGAGTGGGAAATAAAATCATTGGTATAAAGTGAGAAAAGAAGGGCTGAAAGAACACAGCCCTGAGGGGCACCAGTATTCAGGGTCATAGGACGAGACAGCATGTTTCCTATTTTAACCACTTGTTTCCTATTTGAGAGAAAATCCAAGATCCACAAGCAGAGGGAGTGGTTAATACCCAGGGCCAAAAGTTTTTCAAACAGGTTGATTGGAATAATAGTATTGAACGCAGAACTAAAATCGATAAAGAGGACTCTGACGTATGTGGCAGGAGCTTCTAGATGCTGCAGGATGCTGTGGAGGCACAGAGACACAGCATCCTCTACAGACCTATTGGCACTATAGGCGAACTGATGGCTGTCCATCCCCACATTAGACAGGTGGTTGCAGACTATGCGTTCAAACGTTTTCATCACCACTGAGGTTAAAGCAACAGGCCTGTAGTCGTTCATGCTAACAGCATTGGACTTCTTAGGAATGGGAATCACGGTAGCGGATTTAAAACAGTCAGGAACTCTGCAGAGTGCGAGAGACCAATTAAAAATATCAGCAAGGCCAGGAGACAATTGGTGTGCGCACTGTTTTAGAGTGCGGGCAGAGACCTGGTCTGGGCCCGCTGCTTTCCTGCTGTTTTGTTTTAGGAGCAGGGGTCTAACCTCCTCCTCGCTAACAGTAAAGGGAGGGGGGCCAGCTACTGCACGGGGGGGGGGAGTAGGGGGTGCAGCATCCCTAGGCTTGTCAAACCTGCAGTAGAATTCATTCAATTGGTCGGGGAGAAGGGGGTCCTCGTCGGGGGCTTTGCGGCTGGGTTTGTACCCTGTGATGGTCTGCATGCCTTGCCAAATGCCCTTGGTGTCGTTGGCCTGGAGCTTGGCCTGCAGACCATCATTATATTTGGCTTTAGCCTTTTTCACAGCATGCTCAAATTTATACCTTAATTGCCAATTTACCCATTGTAGACTATCCGATTCTAAAATGTCTTTGAAATACTAACCTAAGTGTACTGGAAAACTTCAAATTATTGTGTAACACCACCAAATTTTTGACTACAGTACATTCTGTACAGAACGCATATTGGTGTTCCCGTCAACTTACCACTATTCCACTATGGGTTAAAAGCCTCGTTATCACCACTCTTGAAGGCTTCGTTTTTCTTTGAGCATAGGATTTTAACCTCTTTACTAAACCATGGTTTGTTATTACTAAAAACAGTAACAGTCTTAGATGGAATACAGATAGACTCACAGAAGTTAATATAGGAGGTGACTGTGTCGGTATACTCATCTAAGTCAACACAAGCATCTTGAAAAATGGACCAGTCAGTTAAATCAAAGCAAGGGTTAGGGTATTGGCAGCCTGGGGGGACCATTGTCTTACAGTCTTATAGCTCCGTTTACAGGTTTTTAACTGTTGACGGTACTGTGGGATCAGTAAGATGGAGTTGTGGTCCGACTGACCAAGAGGGGCTCGCACCACAGCATGAAAAGCCTTGGGGATGGTGCTGTAGCACTGGTCAAGAGTTTTCACACCCCTAGTTGCTGCATGAATCTGCTGTTTATACCGTGGGAGCGACTTCCTCAGGTTAACGTGATTCGTGTCACCCAGAATGAGGACGGCGGAATGCGGGTGAGCAATCTCCAGGTCCGTGATGTGTGCAGCCAGCTGACTGGCGGCTGCAGAGGCGCCTGCCCTGTGGTGGGATGTACACGGCAACTAGGATGATCGAAACAAACTCCCTGGGAGGTAAAAAGGTCGGCATCGAATGCTGAGACACTCCACCTCAGGGGAGCATGATCGGTGTAGAACTTTCGTGTCCGTGCACCATCTGTCTTTCACATACCGTAGAAACATACTCCTCCCCCGCGGCGTTTCAGCGAATCCTCCGTGCGATCAGCTCGGTGAAGAGAGTAGCCTGGTAGAGCTACTGCAGAGACGGCGACACATTCACGTAGCCAGGTCTCTGTGAGACAGAGGACGGAACAGTCCGAGATATCACGCTTGGAGTTGATGACAAGCGACAGTTCATCCACTTTAGAAAAGTAACTTCTTTACTTTACTCGTTACCCCTTAGACAAAGTAATATCATTACTTTACTTATTACTGGAATCGAGGAGTAATATAGGCTATTACATATTACGTTATTACGTTCTCAACACCACCTTCGAAAAAAATAGAGATGTACAACATAATCTGTTTATCGAGCTCTTTTTAGGCAGCAGCCATAGTGCTGGTACAAGCAGAATGAATTTTTAAACAGCTAGAATTATTAACCTACTGATAAGTATAGGGTACTGTTGCTGCTACTGCTGCTGCTAAACTGCACAAAAGCAATTCCTTTTTTTAAGCCACTACCTGGGCAGGGAACACCCTATATAAACTCCATTGATTGATAGAAAGTTAGTGAAAAAAGCTGCTACAACTTCACAATGGGGCACAGTGTAAGCTTTGTAGACCAGCTGTTTTCAACTGAAAGTGACAGATGCCAAAATGTTTGATGAAGAGCCGAGAGTGAGCTGAGAAACACCATGTCCCTGTGGTGAGCTTTTGGATCTCAGTCCAGCAGGGAGGGCGAAAAAATCCACTCCGAGTCCCGACCGAGGCAGGTGGCCGTCAGCTGATAGTAAATGAGTCATGGCTGATAGAAAATGAGTCTCTACCGAGAGTAAATGAATCCCGACCGATAGGATAGGTTAAAGGGATAAAAAAAACCTTTGGTCATTTTATGGTCTACCTAGTCTCATGTGAACACCCCAGACAGTTTATAAGCTACCCCATTCAGTATTTAGATATTTGATGTTCATTTTAACTGCCCTGCCCCCTTCCTACTAAAACCGATTACAACTTAAAACTCCATTTTAACCATGATGGATTCATCAAAAACACCCAATTTTCTGGTGACTGATTATCCTTCTAATACACGAGAGGGCTGTGCTTCATCAATTACCATGTTCGGTTTATTTAAAAAAATATGTTGTTTTATTTCTTTGGCCTCAACCAGGGTTGGTATACCAATATGGAGGATTCTACATTTTCCAAAGCAAATATTTTAAAAATAAAGTGAAATTCCATGCTTGCCAGGTTTGCAGACCGATAAACACCTGTCGCGACCATTACTGACAGGAAGGGTCGGGACTTGGCGTTAGCTGCTGCCTCGGTTGCAAATTGATTTCGATGTCTCTATGGTCCTGTGTGCAGACCTTGCTCTCTTCACTGCTCACCTATTATGACCTGCAGAGAACAAGGGTTCAAGTGGTTCTCTCTCGACACAGAGATTAAAGTTTCAATTAAGTTTCTAAATCATATAAAGACAAAGAGGCCAGACTGATGGTTGGGCATGTTGAGGCCACAGGCATAACAACAGTGAGTAGAAGGATGCTAACTGACAGGCAGACCAGACGCTCAGAGGAAGACCAAAGGGGACATTTGTGGATGTAGTGAAAGACAGAGAGAGCTGCCAAAGCAGACAACCCGCAACACTCCATATTACGTAGAAAAGTTCCTCGAGGTGCAAGGCTCAAAAAACGCAGAATGAAAAAGAGAAATGCCAGCACCCAATCAATGTCCTTTCTCTTTAGCTCTTTATTTACCTCATCGTGCAGTCAACAACGAACGCGTTTCGACCCGAGTGGTCTTCCTCAGCGTTGTGAATGACAACAGGAAGTTGCGTATTTTTGTACCGGATCACAATGCCCACAATGAGGTCAAAGGTAATTGGAACAGCGGTTCACAATGTACAATTATAATGTCAACATCCATAAAGAACCATAATATTCATGAACAGAATTCATATGCATACGAGTAAATATATACAAAAATAGTGGAACCATCTGGTACCTATACTAGAAACAGGGCCGGCCCCTAATCTAAGAAACTGCAAGATAGTAAACCACAATGAATATCAAGACCTTAATGGAGTTTACAAATGAATGCTCCATCAGTATTGAACCATATAGAAAAATATTAAATGTAGAAAATAGTAAAAATAGAAAATGTATAAATAGAAGCGTGGAAACTCTTGGAAACACCTCCAGAACAGTGCTCTACAATGAGAGAAGTGGATTTAATTAGGAATTTGATAATTTGTAAGTGTCCAATTAAAAGAATGAGTAATTTACAAAAAAACAACCCAAGAGAAGTTCTTCGTTGAGCTCTTTTGGGTGTTCTGTTTGGAGTGTGTGAATCCAATAAGCTTCACGTTGAAGTAACAACCTGTCGCGATCCCCCCCTCCTTTTAGGGGGTTCACAATCTCAATCCCCTGGAACCTCAGAGAGCTGACCGGATGACCCACAGTATTAAAATGTCTCGCCACAGAAGACTTCTCATCATTGTTGCGGATAGAACTTTTGTGTTCAGAAAACCTGGTTTTAATTTCCCTGACTGTTTTACCTACATAGCATAACCCGCAAGGACATTTCAAAAGGTAGACCACATATTTTGTTTTGCAAGATATCCTGCCCTTGACAGACTATTTTTTTCCCGAATGTGGGTGTAGAAATGTCTCACTTTTGATCATAGCATTGCAATGTATACAATTATTACAAGGAAAGTTGCCAGAGGGGAGTGTAGATAAGAAGTGCTTGGGTGGACTACATGAATCTGCTCTTACAAGTGTGTCCCTCAAGTTTTTGGCCCTCTTGTGGGCAAACAGGGTTTTTTCTTTGAAGACATGTCCTATACTGGGGTCACTAGATAGAATGTTCCAATTTTTCTCTATGCTCTGATGCTCCTGGATAGTGGGGAAAACGTAGTAGCGCATATAATTTTGTTGGACACCGGTCCAGCACCAGTTGATTTGGGAGTTAGCAGATCATCCCTATTCAACTGTCTGGCTCTGTAGTGAAAGACGACATGATGTTAGCTGGTGTGAGAGAAGGGGCTGGAGAGGACAGGGTGAGCTGGAAGAAGAGGATTCACGGTAGCAACCGTGGAAGGAAACAGCTACCTATGTATACCTAAATACTGTTAAAGAGGTAATTTGGCTTTTAACTATCCCTCACATATTTAGTCAAATATGCTAATTACCTTCTTATTAATGTGGGATATAAAAACGTACATCTCAGAAATTGATTCTACAGAAGAAATACAGGGGGAAATACAAGGATCAAATAAGAAAAGTTTTGTACACCCTTTAATGGGATTCTTATTCTAATGCCATTGCTTTCCACAGGGTGGAAGCATGGAACCACCTGAGAAATCTCCTTAAATTGATGCTCAATTTAAATTACAATGCATATAACTAAACTAAAGCCTCCCACACGAAACCTAGCATAACCATCTTGCAACCATCTTGGGACTCTGCTCACCCATTTATCACCTAGTTTTAGTTGTTTTAGTTGGGAGAATGTAATCATGAATCTACTGAGCAACTCACTGCAAGGATTGAATACCAACCATTTGTGAGACACATTCATGGGGCATTACGCACACCTAGCTGTAGTCCATGGCTCATTCATGAATGACTGATCCTTAATTACAATCTGTATGTACTTTGTTTTACAGGTGACAATGATTAAAATTATGTAAAACGTAAGACCAACTGATATTATCAAAGATGAGGATTAATGGTCCAAACTTAAGCATATAAACTTTTATTGCCAAGTTTGTTTTTGAATGGTATCTTCTTTGAGTTACTGTTACATAATACTTGTTCTGATCTTTTTGAATCCTATATAGTCTCTACCCTACTAGACAACTAAACCAAAGGACAAAAAACTAAATCTGAACTAAAACTAAATCCACACAGTAAAGCATTTTCAACAAAATAAACTAAAAACTAGCAACCCCCCTCTAAAAGTGAACCAAAAATAGAATGTTAAAACTAACTCAAACTAAACTATCATGAAAAATCCCTAACCCTAACCTATTTTTATATAGTACCCATGACAATGAAAGCAAGTTACGTCAAATCTATTTAGGAGATTGGTGGGTTACCCTATAGATTGACAAGATTAGATGTGATCGGGATGTGTTGGGCTAGTTATGTTCCGCTTGCTCGCTCTGCTCGCACACAAGTAGGCCAAGTATGGCCTACTTGTGTGCTTTCTTCAGCGCCAACATCAGCAATGCCCGCATTTGCGTCAGCAGCTCCATCCATCACAACTGTGTCTTCGTGGCTCATGTCTGCACCACTATACCATCAACTTTGTCTTCCACTGTGTTCCTGTCATGGCAGCCAGATCCCACCTCACATTGTGTGGGAGTTCCAAGCGCTCCAGGCCATACTGAATGACCGCCATCTCGCACAGCGTCTTCAGACGAGGACTCAAGTCTAGGATGAAAAGCTCTGCGGAGTGACTTGGTATTTTCCCCAGGAGAATGAGGCGATCTCCCACCACGCAACAGCAGTGGCAGGAAAAAGAGCTGGGGGCTTTCCCTCGGAAGTGGACCTTCTTCCAGGAGAAGGTCTGCATGTCCAGTTTCAACAGCTCATGATCTGGTGAGGAGTTTTCTATGACCTGGGATGTCTCTTCGTGCCAATTCCAACAAATCTCTGTGCTACAAAACACGTATATCTCTCCACTGTAGGAAAAGGACCAAAGATACTCTCTTATCCTGTTACGGTCAAGGTCGTTAAGCGGCTGTTTGCTGCAGCTCAGCAAGCACTCAGTCTCCAGATCAAACACTCTGACTGACTGACTGTCAAAGAAAGCGAGGAGGACACTCTCCAACACAAACAGCTTGGTCCCAATGGCAGTGGCGAAATGCCACCAGGCCCACCACATGTCCGCTGGTACCGGGCCGATGCTTTTCAATTCAATCAAAGACCAGACCATGGAGGTGGTATCCAGCTTGTAGAAACAGTGCTTGCGCGACTCAATGTTTCCACTGCAGACCTTGGAGATGGCGCAGGCCGAGTGCCCATACCTCCCCGCTGGGATGCTCCCGGAGACCCGGGGACGAAACCACTGGCAAGTGTGGACATGGAAGGTGTAAAGATCCTCATTGCAGTCAAGGGGGCGGCCGAGAACGTAATTTCTACCTCCCCAGACATAGATGTTTTCTTCTATCAGTACTGCTGTGAAGTCATCGAGCTTGGTGACCTCAGAGGGACCATCTCTTCTGGTTGTGGCTGTGGTGGTCGCCGGACACACATTCCTCCAGCGCAAAGACACTGTGTTGAAGATGCTCACACAAATCGGACCATTGTGGTCTTCATTGGAACAGTGGAAGAAGAAGTACACCTCGGGTCCCACGGGCACCGAGAGAAAATAAGACGCTACGGGGTGTGGCGCTACCTTCAGGCGCGTCGTCCAGTGGAACATCTAGTACAGCTCGCTAAATCAGTGCATTGTAGGTGAAAGTTGAAAGAAACAGCACCGGTACATGGTGCTCTCACAACATGGGTGGAGCAATACAAATGCCACGCAAAGTTTAGGCAATCCGTGAAGCCGAGAAAATGGGGAGGGGGTCTAGAATAAGACAAGTGTTAAAAGTCAATAGATTTGACCTCACATAAACCGGAGGACCCCAAGGGACGACCGACCGTGCACCACCAACCACTCTGCTCACGCAATTAAGTAAAAAAAAGTGCCCTTCTGGGCATACAGTAGGTCTCCATCATGCCAGGCTGTGTCCTCCTGGTGGCGCTATAGGCCAAGGTGAAAAGGGTGCCATTTCTTCTCATGCCTTTGATGGTAATTGGTAGCCTGGCTCAGCCCTGAATCAGAACCTTAAAAAATACTAGCTTATTTTTCCCTGTGATTTAAGGACTGGCTTCCCTGCCTTTGGGGCCGTTTGTTCGGATTGGAAATCCAATCCCAGCACCTGATTGGCCAACAGCCCTGTCAATCTCTTCGACCCCAACATCATCTAGGGGTCTTAGGCTGTGGTGGAGAGACTTCAGTCTGAATAATCAAGTGAAACGAAATGATAATTCAGACTGAGGTCAGGCTATAGGTAGTTGAATGATTTGAGGGTTTTTTTCCCCAAAAATGTGTTTTGCAATGTGAAATGTGCATAAAGGGCTTTCCAGACGTCAACGATAAACACCTGCATTATCGACGGGTGATTTTCTTTACGTTGGCACTGGCGACATAAGGAAAATCGCTCGTTGATTAACGCCATCCGTTTTAAAAAGCTCACTGGATTGAGCTTTCAAAAGAGCACGCGTGCAACACAAATCACTAGATGCCGGGCGATAAACGACCGGCGTTAAACGTTCTCTTGATCACAGGTTGTTTTCTGAGCAAAAAACACCGGTCCCATTGAAAATGAATTAGAATGCACAATTTATTACTCACCGTTTGTAAGCCCCTTTAAAGTGTGTTAAAGATTTTACATGAATTGCACGCTGCATTCATGACTTGATGCTTTTTGTTCAAAAAAGGCAACCCAATAATAGACAATTAATCTGGAATATGAAATAAGTTTGGCATCGACTTGATTAACGATGCCAGATGCTGGTAACAGACAGACGGACATACAGACAGACAGAGTGCAAAACATACTCCCCACCATGTCTTCAGCCTCAAATTAATTTCTTTGAGACTGAGCATTCCCACCAGGTTTCATGAATATCCAGCCAGCCATCTGTTGTTGAGCAATTTCCTTCACAGACACACTGACAGACATGGACATGAGCAATTACAATCTTTACAAACTTTGCACACTGGTATTGACCATAATATCAGGAAGAAGCCCTTTTTTGCAAATGAAAAAAAAAAAAAGTTGACTAATCATTAAATTAGTAGTGCATTGAATTTTCCCCATTGACTGCACACACACACACACACACACACACACACACACACACACACACACACACACACACACACACACACACACACACACACACACACACACACACACACACACACACACACACACACACAGAATAATAATATTCAAGGACCCAATAAACAGTTGACACTAAGTAACTAACTATTCTCTCCAAGTTTGGATCTTTTGGAGGTCGGACCTTTCTACAGACTTGGGTCGGCCTTTTCACACACTTGGTCCGAGCTTTTCTTCACGATTCGGTCTGACTTTGCGGCAGCCCGACTTTTCCAGTATTCCTGATCAAGTAGGCTATGGCCTTCTTGTGTGTGGATGGAGAGAGCTAATACTCATGACTTAAGCTATAAAAGGTCTTTTACTAACGTCAGCATTGCATCATCACCTAAGCCGCCCAATACAGGGACACAACTGTTCTAGGGGTATTAAGGCATGCTGAATCCAAATCTGCTGTAAAGCTCAAAAATGGCTGCTAAGCCTTCAAAATTGGCCATTTAAACATGGCGGCCACCACCATACTGAAGCATAATAAAATTATGTATGTTTGACTAAAGAGGGTAGAAAATAAATTGAAATGTATTTTTTATGTTTTCATATATGGGGAATACATTGACATTCATATTTTAGATCAATTTTGAAGGTACCACTTTAATATAATTTATATTGTGAGAATTGTCCTCTTTACTAATGAAAAACCTTTTTTCCCCTTTATTTTTTAATGGTGAACAATTGCTTCAAAATTTAGTTAGTGTTTATGAAAATTTGAAACTCCAAATATATTTTCTCTTTCAAGTAAACAGTAGGATACGACATTGACATCATTTACAAAAAAAGTAACCCAATAAATTAAATTAAATCTCTTTTAAAAACCCACCTTTTTTTTCCATTGCCTTCAATGTGTTATGACTGCTTATGCTTTTTTACCTCGTCATATACCTGCTTTTTACCTTTTCTAAATTGTCCTTTCTTTGATTGCTGCTTTTGATGTTTTTGTTGTTTTGTTTTGTTTTGTTTTTTAGCTTTGAAATTGTAAAGCACTTTGGTCAACTACGGTTGTTTTAAATTGTGCTATATAAATAAAGATTGATTGATTGATTGATTGATTGATTGAATAACAGACAATTAATCTGGACAAGACCTGTGCTACTTCGGGGCACAGGTCTCCACTGTGCGGGGTCAGGTTTGAACATGTGCACATTCCACCCTGTAAACGTAATTACCACCATGACGTCAAACTCAGGGACCACCAGTGGTCCCATTAGCCACGGGTCAAAAATAGAGAAGGTAGAAGATTAATGTTTCATTTCCCAAATTCAGCCTGGAATTGTGGACAAAAGCAAAGTAAATCTTTAGTTTTGGTACCGGTGGGGCTAAAATGTCCTCAAATGTGGTCTGTGGCTCAAATTCTGAACAAAAAGTGGGCCCTGGCTTCAAAAAAGGTTGAAAACCCATGCTGTATCAGGACCAGTCTAGCCGTCCATGAACTGAACTGTATCCAAAAAGAACATGCAGACCTTTGATGGGCTGACACCAGTATTCCAGCGACAACCATTGCTTTTCATGTGTAACAGCTAGCGTTGCTGATGTACTGCACCGAGGTGACAACCCAAAAACACTGAGTCAGTGCAGAAACCTGGCTAGTAACACACATTGCAGAGCCATGACGACCATATACTGCATGTAACCACATACTATACAACAGTGGTGTGCAGAATCCAATGTCAGAATTCACAACTCAGCAGTCCTCGTCACAAATGATCTATGGCGGCAGATTGCCACTCTACTCCTGTGCTAAATAAACTAGCCACTGGGGTGTGTGCAGTGTTGTAGTGGGACGCCTCTTAAAGGGGAATTCCATCCATTTTCATTTTTTTCTGAGAGTGTACAAATGTGAACCAAATGGACCCTAGTGGGTCCATTTGGTTCCATTTGTACACTCTCAGAAAAAAAGTTATAACGCTTGATTATAACTTAAAATTCCATTTTAACCATGATGGATTCAAAACCACCCAAACTTCTATTCTGGTGAATGATATCCTCCTAATGATACATGAGAGGGTTGTGCTTTCTCATTTACCGTGCTTGGTTTATTATACTTGTTTTATTCGTTTGGCCGTAACCAGGGTATACCAATGTGGAGGATTCTACATTTTCCAAAGCAAATATTTTAAAAATAAATGAAATTCCATGCTTACCAGGTTTGCTGACTGATAACCACCGGTCGCGACCATTACTGACAGGAAGGGTCGGGACTTAGCGTTAGCTGCTGCCTCGGTTGCAAATTGATTTCGATGTCTCTATGGTCCTGTGTGCAGACCTTGCTCTCTTCACTGCTCATCTATTATGACCTGCAGAGAACAAGGGTTCAAGTGGTTCTCTCTGGACACAGAGATTAAAGTTTCAATTAAGTTACTAAATCATATAAAGACAAAGAGGCCAGACTATGGTTGGGCATGTTGAGGGCACAGGGATAACAACAGTGAGTAGAAGGATGCTAACTGACAGGCAGACCAGACGCTCAGAGGAAGACCAAAGGGGACATTTGTGGATGTAGTGAAAGACGACATTATGATGTTAGCTGGTGTGAGAGAAGGGGCTGGAGAGGACAGGGTGAGCTGGAAGAAGAGGATTCACAGTAGCAACCGTGGAAGGAAACAGCTACCTATGTATACCTAAATACTGTTAAAGAGGTAATTTGGCTTTTAACTATACAAATATTATAAAAGCCTATATATTTTAACTATAACTATATGCTAATTACCTTGTTATTAATGTGGCATATAAAAACGTACATCTCAGAAATTAATTCTACAGAAGAAATACAGGGGGAAATACAAGGATCAAATAAGAAAAGTTTTGTACACCCTTTAATGGGATTCTTATTCTAATGCCATTGCTTCCACAGGGTGGCAGCATGGAACCACCTGAGAAATCTCCTATGATAAAACAGTCTTTGTGTTGGTGCTCAATTTAAATTACAATGCACATAACTAAACTAAAGCCTCCCACACGAAACTTAGCATAACCATCTTGCAACCATCCTTGGACTCTCCTCGTCCATTTCTCACCTAGTTTTTATAAAAAAAAATTACATGGCTTTAAAAATAACATGTTCATGTTTTATTTAAAGCCCAGAACCCACTAGTGAGTTCAATAACACTGAGTGTAAAATGTGTATTGTTTTGTTTTCTCTTGGGAGAATGTAATCATGAATCTACTGAGCAACTCAAAGCAAGGGTTGAAATACCGAGTAAGAGCGAGTGCAAAACCCGACGTCGGCGGGCGCCTCGGCTGCGCCGGGACTTGCCTCCTTAGTCCCTTCCTTAATGAGTGGCGGACCGGCAGCGCGGCGTTTTTATGAGCTCTGGCGGCAGTGCTGCCGCTGCCGTTGCATTCTGGATGGTTCTGCCGGTTCGTGCGGCAGTTCTGCCGGTTCGTGCGACAGTGTATCGGCAGAAGGCTCCCCATGCCGCCCCAGACCGGCGCTTTTGCCGATGATTTTGGCAACTGCCTCTGCTTTTGCACTGCCTGCTGCTGCTGTCAGTCCAATTAATGCATGCTTGCAGAACGATTATAAATATATGCAAACAAATATGAACTAAATATTTATTGAATTCATTATATTATTAATTGTTTTATCATTACTATAAGCTCTATCATTAATATAAACTTTTTGGGCGGCTATGCCGGTTCGCCGCCGGGCCCTCCGCCTCGCCGCCGTGCACTCCGCCGGCGCCGCTGCTCATGGACCGGCGGTTCCCCCGCCGCCGGGCGCTCAACCGGCGCCGCTGGCGCCGGTGCTCGTGGACCGGCGGTTCCTCGCCGCCGCCGGCGCCGCTGCTCGTGGACCGGCGGTTCCCCGCCGCCGGTGGCGGCCAACGCCGCTTCTATCGACGCTTCACCGACCCTCGCCTGTTGACTGATTCTCTTCATGCTCTCTCTCTCTCTCTCTCTCTCTCTCTCTCTCTCTCTCTCTCTCTCAGACCCCAACTGGGGTCTGTCTAGGGCTAATCCATATCATTGAGGTTATAGGCTATTCGCGCGCGCGTGTGTGTGTGTGTGTGTGTGCGCGCGCGCGCGCGCGCGCGGGACACCTCCGTCCCTCTCGTTCTGCGTGTTGTATAATCTGCAGGCCTAGGTTTATTGTAGGCCTACGTGAGCGTAATAGACTATATGTAATTATCACTTAGGCTATATGCAATATCATATTCAGTCCAGCTTGGGACAGTACATTTCAAATAGAGACACGGTCACACATTGTGACTATCAGGAATCAGTGAGGCTTTCTGTTGTAAAGCTCTATCATTGAATGAATTACTATAGAGCCATAATATAAAATCTTATCGGTCTGGCATATTCCGGGGTCCGTTTCGTGGGCTTATTCGTGTCAATTGAAGTTGAAAATGCATGTAGAGTAGAGCCATCTCTACATACGCGAGACCAGGCGCATGGCCATGGACAGAGGCACACAGCGCTGCGCTGCGTCTCCCCTGTTTGATTTGTTTCCAATCCAAAAACTAAAGGCAAGTAGGCTACTGTCGACTACAATTAGGCTACTTTTGTAATTCAGTTCTTGGTCGTCTTCTGCAAGCATGCGCGCGAAACAAGGTTAGGTTTCGTTCAATCTACAAGCTCACAACTAGTTGTGCTGCGACAGGCGGTGAGTTTGTATATCGATCACATGTATAATGCAGCACAGCGGTCAATTGAGTATAATCAAGCTTTACTGCATGCGTACGCGGCCTGGATTTAGACTGAGCTGGCATGGAGGCTCTACATAGACTTCTATTGGTAATGGGGACAGCAAATAGGGACAAGGCCTGGACCAGAAGTACACATTCATGCGTTGAATTCAGGCAACAGCCCAGCTTGGATGGATGGATGGATGGATGGATGGATGGATGGATGGATGGATGCGTTAATCCATTCATTCACTGTAAACAAGTTGTTTCAAATCATGTCAGTTTGTTTGTCCCAATGTCCCTCATCAGGCTGTATCAATAGCGCTCGTGGGCTCAGTTTCTGACCCTTCAATATCGCAACTCTTCTAGTAGATGGCAATGGACAATGGGTGGGATTTCCTTATATATACTCAATGATATGGCCTACAAACCCCAGTTTGGAGGGGGGGTAAAACAGTCGAGGCAGACGAACATCTTTATTAGAGAGAGAGAGAGAGAGAGAGAGAGAGAGAGAGAGAGAGAGAGAGAGAGAGAGAGAGAGAGAGCATGAAGAGAATCAGTCAACAGGCGAGGGTCGGTGAAGCGTCGATAGAAGCGGCGTTGGCCGCCACCGGCGGCGGGGAACCGCCGGTCCACGAGCAGCTGCGCCGGCGGCGGCGAGGAACCGCCGGTCCACGAGCACCGGCGCCGGCGGTTGAGCGCCCGGCGGCGGGGGAACCGCCGGTCCATGAGCAGCGGCGCCGGCGGAGTGCACGGCGGCGAGGCGGAGGGCCCGGCGGCGAACCGGCATAGCCGCCCAAAAAGTTTATATTAATGATAGAGCTTATAGTAATGATAAAACAATGAATAATATAATGAATTCAATAAATATTTAGTTCATATTTGTTTGCATATATTTATAATCGTTCTGCAAGCATGCATTAATTGGACTGACAGCAGCAGCAGGCAGTGCAAAAGCAGAGGCAGTTGCCAAAATCATCGGCAAAAGCGCCGGTCTGGGGCGGCATGGGGAGCCTTCTGCCGATACACTGTCGCACGAACCGGCAGAACTGCCGCACGAACCGGCAGAACCATCCAGAATGCAACGGCAGCGGCAGCACTGCCGCCAGAGCTCATAAAAACGCCGCGCTGCCGGTCCGCCACTCATTAAGGAAGCGACTAAGGAGGCAAGTCCCGGCGCAGCCGAGGCGCCCGCCGACGTCGGGTTTTGCACTCGCTGTCTCTCCAAATACCAACCATTTGCTAGACACATTCATGGGGCACTACACACCTTTAGCTGTAGGCCTATGGCTCATTCATGAATGATTGATCCTTACAGTCTATATGTGTGTACTTTGTTGTACAGGTGACAATGATTAAAATTATAAAAAACATAAGACCAAGTGATATTATCAAAGATGAGGATTAATGGTCCAAACTTAAGCATATGAACTTTTACTGCCGAGTTTGTTTTTGAATGGTATCTTCTTTGAGTTACTGTTACATAATACTTTTTCTGATCTTTTTGAATCCTATATAGTCTACCTTACAAGAAAAATAAACAAAAGGACAAAAAAAAACTAAATCTGAACTAAAACTAAATCCAAAAAAGTAAAGCATTTTCAACAAAATAAACTAAAAATTAGCAACCCCCCTCTAAAAGTGAACCAAAATAAAAATTAATTAGAAAATAGAAAAAATAGAAAAAATGTTAAAACTAACTCAAACTAAACTATCATGAAAAATCCCTAACCCTAACCTATTTTTATATAGTACCCAAGACAATGAAAGCAAGTTACGTCAAATCTACTTAGGAGATTGGTGGGTTACCCTATAGATTGACAAGATTGTGTGATCGGGGAGGTGTTGGGCTAATTATGGTGTTGGGCGTTGGTGTTGGGCTAATTATGTTCCGCTTGCTCACTCTGCTCGCACACAAGTAGGCCAAGTATGGCCTACTTGTGTGCTTTCTTCAGTGCCAACATCAGCAATGCCCGCATTTGCGTCCATCCATCGCAACTGTGTCTTCGTGGCTCGTGTCTGCACCACTATACCATCAACTTTGTCTTCCTGGGCCATTTCATGGACTTACTCTGTTCCTGTCATGGCTGCCAGATCCCACCTCACATTGTGTGGGAGTTCCAAGCGCTCCAGGCCGTACTGAATGACCGCCAACTCGCACAGCGTCTTCAGACGAGGACTCAAGTCTAGGATGAAAAGCTCTGCAGGGTCAAATGGTCTATTAACGAAGAGAATGAGGCGATCTCCCACCACGCAACAGCAGTGGCAGGAAAAAGAGCTGGGGGCTTCCCCTCGGAAGTGGACCTTCTTCCAGGAGAAGGTCTGCATGTCCAGTTTCAACAGCTCTTCACCTGGTGAAGAGCTTTGTATGAAAAGTTCATGTTGGTTGGGCCGGTCATTCGCTAGGTCGCAATTCAAACGCATCTCTGTGCTACAAAACACATATATCTCTCCACTGTAGGAAAAGGACCAAAGATAATCTCTTACCCTGTCACGGTCAAGGTCGTCAAACGGCTGTTTGCTGCAGCTCAGCCAGCACTCAGTCTCCAGATCAAACACTCTGACTGACTGACTGTTAAAGAATGCGAAGAGGACGCTCTCCAACACAAACAGCTTGGTCCCAATGGCAGTGGCGAAGTGCCACCAGGCCCACTGCGTTTCCTCTGGTACCGGGCCGATGCTTTTGAATTCAATCAAAGACCAGACCATGGAGGTGGTGTCCAGCTTGTAGAACCAGTGCTTGCACAACTCGATGTTTCCCCCGCAGACATACATGACCTTGGAGATGGCGCAGGCCGAGTGCCCATACCTCCCCGCTGGGATGCTCCCGAAGACCCGGGGACGAAACCACTGGCAAGTGTGGACATGGAAGGTGTAAAGATCCTCATTGCAGTCATGCTGGTGGCCAAAAGTAATAATAACATCACAACCATTAGCATCAGAAACATTAACATTGACACCTCCCCAGACATAGATGGTTTCTTCTATCAGTACCGCTGTGAAGTAATAGAGCCTAGTGTCCTTAGAGGGACCATCTCTTCTGGTTGTGCCTGTGGTGGTCGCCGCCGGACACACATTCCTCCAGCGCAAAGACACCGTGTTGAAGATGCTTACACAAATCTGACTGTTGTGGTCTTCATTGGAACAGTGGTAGAAGAAGTACACCTCAGGTCCCACGGGCACCGCGACAAAATAAGACGCCGGGTGGGACGGCACTACCTTCTGGCACGCCGTCCAGTGGAACATCTTGTACAGCTTGCTGAATAATGGGTGAATCGACATAGGTGGAGCAATACAAATGCCACGCAAAGTTTAGGCAATCCGTAAACCCGAGAAAATGGGGATGGGGCCAGGAATAAGACAAGCATTAAAAGTCCATAGATTTGACCTCACTTAAATGAGAGTACCCCGAGGGACGACCGACCGTGCACACACCGCTAACCACGCCTGGGCCGCCTAACTTGCGCACGCTCTGCTCGCGCAAGTAAGTAGAAAAAGTGCCCTTCTGGGCCCAGGTCTCCATCATGTCAGGTTGCAGGGGTGGACTGACAGTCTGGCATACAGGGCATTTTCCCGGTGGGCCGACCCCCCCGGGGGCCGTTAATGTCGTGTTTTAATTTAAAAAAAAAAAAATCTGCACAAAACCGGCCCACGAATCAGTGCTGGCGGCCCTCTGTCCTCTTCAAATGAGACTGCCTATTGCAGGGTTTTTATAGTTAACTAAAACTAACTAACTAATTTTAGTTAGCCCGAGCCCCAGAGCCCCTTATGTCTTAAATTCTCATGGGGGCTCAGGCCCCGGAGCCCCCACAAAGATTCAGAGGGCCGCTCTGAGGGCCGCTCTGAGACAAAATTGCCCGGTACGTTTTGAGCTCCCAGTCCACCCCTGTCAGGTTGTGTCCTCCTGGTGGCACTATAGGCGAGTAAACACACACTGCAAAGCCATAACGACCATCATGTGAGCATATAACCACATGCTATGCAACAATGATGTGCAGAATCCAATGTCAGAATGCACAACTCAGCAGTCAGGATGATCTATGGCGGCAGATTGACACTCCACTCCTGTGCTGAATAAACTAGCATGCACTGGTGTGTGTGTTCAAGGTTCAAGATTTTTAATTTGTCACTCCAGTGTGCCCTGGACATATACAGCTAATAATGTTTCCATTTTCCACAGTGCAATAAGAAAATAGACAGTGCTATGAGACAATAGTCAAGGCAAAATATAGACAGACGAGTAAAGTGCTAACTGTAACACCTAACTAGAGGTGAAGGTAGGCTGACCATACGTCCGTATTTCCCAGGACATGTCCGTATTTCACGTCCTGTCCTGGGTGTCCTGTTTTTTTTTTTAGAAAATGAGGAAATGTCCCGGTTTTTGTAAAATTACTTTCATTCAGTTCCTTTCCGACACGTCTTTGCTTACATCGGACCAGTAAATCGACAGGCACTAAGACACTGCGCACGATGACCTCAGCCCTGAGCAGAGTCAGTGCAGGCAGCCTTCGTCAGTCAGTTAGTGGACACTAGACAGCGTGGTTGTCAGCCACCACCATGCCCAAGCGCAAGTGCACGTTTACAGACGAGTTACAGAAAAAAAATCCCTGTATTCAGACCGGGGCGAGACAAAAGTGAAGCACTGTGCACTGTTTGCAAAGCAGGCACGTATGTATCGCTCTGCAATGGTGTGCAAGGGACCTAAAATCCCACATTGACACAGAAAAACACAAAAAAGCTGTTCGAGGCGATAGTAGCGCCTGTTCGATATCTGAATATTTCGTGAAATCCCCCTGCCCCCCCCGCTAAGGTGTCCTGGTTTTCACCTTTGAGAATATGGTCACCCTAGGTGAAGGTGCTAAGCTATGATAAAGTGGCAGTAGAATGAAAGCTAACTGACAGCTAGACAGAAACTAGACAGGACATATACAGTCTACTACTGTTTATACTACAACAACTACTAAAACTACAAATATAAATCTCTCTATCTCTCTCTCTATATAATTCTAGGAATCGTGTCTGTTACCTGCGCAATGCACTGTGCAATGAGGATCAATCACACATGCCATGGCGCACGGACAGCCTCAATGAACCTTGCGTATCCCAGCCGGCTGTCCTCCAGCATCAAACATTATACCAATCATTTTAATTTAATAGATTTTCTTTAAAAGCTCATCATCACGTAGATCACGTGTCACGGACACACATTTATTTGTGGTCACAGTTTGTCGTGCAACACGGGATCAGCTCCCTTTTCGTTCTCTGTCCTCGCTGTTCCGCCTGCCACACGGCCACGGCGCGTTGATACACGCGCTACTACGGTCACCTACGACTTATTTCTACTACCACTGAAATCTACACGCCTGGATATTCATTACATCCGGCGGCCATGTGCAAGTGCGTTTGGAGTGGGGATGCAACAATCTTCAGCTCGCTATCAACACACACACACACACACACACACACACACACACACACACACACACACACACACACACACACACACACACACACACACACACACACACACACACACCAACACCACATAAACGCACACTCGGACTAACACGCTACTCACCGTGAAGTTAATACAGCCTACTCCGTCAAAAATAGCTTCAAGCTCACATCATAGGTTGCTAAAGCCACACGTTTCCTCAAGCCTGAGCTACAAAAAATCCACATTGTGCACACAATTTGGCCTAGCCTTTGATCTGTGCACTCACAAAATATATTTGGAAGTAGCCTACCAGGCCGTGTGACTGAGCATAGGCTTTATATGTAGGTATGTATACACTGACACCGCGTGGTGTCATCAAACGTTGGCTCCGCCCCCGTAGGGTAAAGAAAATGTTGCTCTCGTTGACTGCAGTGTTATGCACGGCCATTTCAAAATGGAATATTTCACACAATATGATGTTTTAAACTGTTTACGATGTCTTATCTTGATCCACTACTGCTCGTGGACATGGCACAATATCTTAACAAGTTAAACAACATCGGAATAGATAGCTGTCCGTATGTTATTAAAGGGGAAGACCACTGATTTTCAACACTGAACTATGTTGTTAATATGTGTTAAGGACTGGACTGGACATTTATCTGGTCGAGTTGCCTGGTGAGAAACAACTTTAGGCTAAATTTTCTATATCTATGATGAATTAAAGTTACCATAATGTTAAACACCAAGGGCCAGTACTGACTTAGTTTTGTTCATAGAGCTCATCTTTAATAAATTACAAGCACCATGTTCTACACACTATATGAACACTGTTGGTATTTTAATGTAGAGTATTTTTTTTACCCACATGGCTTTGTTTATTGGTGTCATTATCTTATTATACTATAGTCTACTGTTTTGTGGCCATGTGTACCTGTGTCACCACCTCAATTGGTAGTTACTAACACCTAGAACACGTTTTTAATTACAGTAGACTGCTGGAAGATCATAATATGCCCAGAAATGGGTTGTTTGTCATATGCAATTTATGCTCATCTCTTTCTATATACTTTTTAACTGCAATAATGAGCATGCACAACTAAGTTTCTCCACCTACCTTAATTGTACTGTGATGTGACGATATACTGCTGAATAAAAGGGTTAGAATTATGAATATGTGCCATATTATCATGCAGGTGTCTATTCAAAAGGCACTATGAAGAACTGGAGGTCCCTGGATGCCAGAAATTTCTGAGTGGATACGTGGGGGTTGAATATCCACCTCGCAGACTCCATCTCAGCCCATAGCACTTGTAATACATATCAACCCACAGTACTTGCAGCAGTGACTTATATACAAAGTCTAATGTATTAACCATGTTTTAGTGCTTACATTGTACAGTATATTGTAAATTCTGCTTAAATTGTAAACTTTTGTTGTTTTCCATAAACTAACACCAGGCACTGAAAACGTTTTAATGCATTGAAAGTCAAACCATCATGGAGAACCACTAGAAGCCCCCACTGCACCTGGGTTTCTGGCTTGCTGTGTATACTTACAGTACATTGTGACCGCAAGACGGGATGAACTTGGATGCAGTTAATACAGAGATCATGTTTTATTAAATAAAAAACATTATAAAATAGTATGATTATATATTTAGTGATATGAAAATGTATCTCTATTGTATAATGACATACTCAACATAGGAAGGTCAGGCTGACAGTGGTTAAAATAGTCAAAACTATGAAACCACATATCTCAACAATGAATACAATACGCATTGTTGCATTATGCATTTGATGATTTGTGTTTTTAAAAACGTTGGTGAATCATGCTCCCATGCAGCTGCGGTACTATGCAAAGTAGAGGCTTGTATTAGACCGGATCTCCTCATGAAGCTGTTTCAACAACGTCTCAATATTACACCATCTTGAAGACTGACTGGGGCTAATTCTTCAGGTTGTGCTTGATGCTCTGGAGAAGGCACTGGTGTTGCTTCCTGGGCTACTGGAGTGACAGCTTTAGGCTGAGATTGTTGAGACTGCTGTGTCTTCTTGTGGTTCACCCTTAAACATTTGATGCAGCTGATGATTGTGATTTTGGGAGATTTTTCAGGAAACATGAGGGGTATGTAGTCTGGATGTGTTTCGTCCTCATGTTCAACCCTACAGAAAGACATGGTGGTAATTAATACTTCTATACTACTACACAAGCTAAATTTAAACACATCTCAAATCCAAATTATTTTACATTTAAACGTGCTTGAGAAAGAAATGCCATTATTAGTTCCAAAATGTTCTTAGTATTAAAAAAGCTTTTTGACTTCCAGTGTGAATAATATAACAAAATTATATGACTTGACATTTGGTCTGAGTCCATTTGGTCCCATTTGTACACCCTCTGATTGGCACCGATTTTACAGTATAACTTGCTGGTCCCAGGGTTCACTTAAATAGACTAATGTATGTCAGGCTGGGCGTCCTTGTTGTGAAAAAAGTTTGGGGACCACTGATTTAAGCCATTGTTAAAGGGGAAACCCCATTTTCAACATTTTAATGTCATTAATATACATTACAGATGTTGTGTGGACATGATAAAGAAAAAGTTCCCCCAATTCTAAAAATGGAGGTCTGAAAGAAATCATTAACATGGTGAAATACATCTGATGACACCCATCACCAAGATGTATTTCATCATGTTAATGATTTTTTTCCTGAGAAGGTGCAAATGGTACACATTTGTATCCTCTCAGGAAACTTTTGAAAATGGGTAGAATTCTCCTTTAAGTCCTCTGTTGAAGACGATATGTTGCGTTGTGGGTAAGGAGCTAAATATAAACAAACGGCACTTTAACTATAAGATCTATGTATTAATAATCACGAGATCAATAACGCTATATTTTCCACATTGTTATACAGTTACAACAACTTGGTAACCTTCAATATTTGCGTTCACTAACTTACCAGTAACAAAGTGCAGACTGCAGATGTAAACAGGCTTTGTAGTAGGGCTCCACAGCCTTCCGAATTCATCCTCTCGGCTGATGGTTTGAAGCTATTTTGTCCTTCTAACTGTATGTTACTTTTGATGGCAAACGTATAAATATTAATTCGGGATTTTTTTTGTTATTGGTTTTGCAAAAAGTAAAACAGCAGTCGGCATTGCACTATCTGCATCATTGCGCATTGATATCTAATGGAGACGAAGCCAAAGTTTACCCAACGCCAGAAACCGGAAGTGCGTTCCTGTCTTAAGCGGTGTCGATGTATAGGCCTATAGGTCTATAACATTACTTTTGTGCCCAACTTCAACCCAACTTTCCAACATCAATTCCCTCCCAATCAATGTGATCTATACATCATTCCAAATCATATATTTGCCAACGGGTATAGGACTAGTATTGTAAGAGCCATTTGACCCATCATATATTTCCCTGATTTATTGTCAATTGTCACCTATCTAGGTTGTCATGGTTACAGGGAGGGGTGGGTATTTAACCCTGCCCCTAATCAGGTTCAGGTGTTGCCGGTGACAGAGGCAAACAGTTTTTAGACTGTGTTCTGATGAGCTGTATCCTGCATGCGTCGACGGTTTATTTTATGTTGTTTATTTCGTAGAAAAGTATAGGACTTTAAGAAAATAAATATCATTTATTATAAACTCAGCGAACGTTTGGATGTCAGTTTTTGGGGCACAAGTCTGAACGGCCTCGTTAGTATAGTGGCAACCAGTAGCACCCAAGAATAGGGACTTGGGCTCTACAAGTATACTAAAACTATAGAAAGCTACAACTAAACTATACAGCTAAACAAACTACAACATACAGCCTACTATATGTGAGGTGAGGTATACATGTGCAAGAGGATACATGTGCAAGAAGATAGGATAGCAGCAGTTCAGTACAGTCCTTTCAGGTTGTATGTGTGTGCATGCATGTGTTCAGGGTGACGGTGCTGGATGTGTTTCCGCTGACTCGGACTGCCTGCGGTCTCCCAGTCAGGAAGTCCAGCAGCCAGTTGCACAGTGAGGTGTTTACTCCCAGCTGATCCAGCTTGTGTATGAGCTGCTGGGGGATGATGGTGTTGAATGCTGAGCTGAAGTCGATGAACAGCATCCGTACGTGTGAGTCCGACCTTGGTGTCCAGATGGGTCGAGTGGAGTATGGTGGAGATTGCATTGTCGGTCGACCTGTTGGCCTGATATAAAAACTGGTAGGGATCCAGGTTAGGAGGGATGATACCTTGGATGTGATGCATGACTAAACGCTCGAAGCACTTCATGATGATTGGAGTAAGTGCAACAGGGCGGTAGTCATTGAAGCAGGTTGAAGGTTGGTGTGTGTGTAATCTCGATCACATGAGTCCACAGATACGACTTTGTGTGAGATTCGGAAGGGATTTGCAGGAGTAGTATCCATCATTGGACCATCATCCAAGGTACAGTATTCGGTGAAAACGCATGTACTAGAAACACCATCAGGTCAATTTGAAAAAACAAACAAACAAACAAAGGAGTGTGCGCACACAGTTTTAGGCAGTTCAGTACAGCGGCGCCAGAGATTAGCTGTTCACAGACGGACAGACACAGGAATAGACTCAGACAAGTGAGTAAACAATCCTTCGCCTTCGGTCAGTCCGGCCTCCTGGAGAGGATAATAATGACAAGGTATCTCACAATTGAAAAAGTTGATTTACAAGCTCACACACACACTTGTTTCAGACAGAGACACTGGTAAAGTAGGTGTCACGGCAGTCAACTAAGTTCAAAGCTTTATTGCCATATCAACAGAGTTGATTGGAATTTGTTTTAGTGCATACAGAGAAGACATACAGTACATACATACAGTACAGACAGAGAGGACAGGCTGATAGGAGAGCAGAGGTAAGGACATTAAGGTGCCTTTTAAGGACATTAAAGTGCCGTTACAATATAAGTAGCCTACACAACAATAAATAACAGGGCAATAAAAACTGAGCTTCACAACAATAAATAACAGGGCAATAAAAACTGAGCTTCACAGTATGCTGAATTGTTGGTCAGCTTTAAAGCTGTAAAGTGCGTAAGACTGAGCTTCACAGTATGCTGAATTGTTGGTCAGCTTTAAAGCTGTAAAGTGCGTAAGAACGTAGGGTCCGAGTTCAGTAGGCGGACTGCCTTCGGGTACGTACTGTTTTTAAAGCGAGAGATATTGCACTTTATAGACCGTAGTCTTTTACTAGACGGCAGATGAACGAAAAGGTAACTGGCCGGATGGGAAGGGTCTGCGGACACCTTCTGCATTTTATATTTCGTGCGGGAGGAATAGATGGAGGAGACAGATGGGAGGTCTAGGCCAATGATTTTGGACGCTGTGCGGACCACTCTCTCCAGTTGTTTTCTGTCAGCAGCAGATGTGTTGCCATACCACACCGTAATAGAGAAAACAAGGACACTCTCCACCGTCGCTCTGTAAAAGTGAACTAAAGCCTTCCCCGTCACACCAAACTTCCTCAACAACCGTAGAAAGTGTAGCCTTTGGTGGGCTTTACACAGGATGATCTCGGTATTGACCTCCCATTTCAACGAGCAACATATAGTGGTGCCAAGAAACTTAAAACTCAATGAACAGAGGTGGGTGCGAGATCTCGCTTTTGCGGAAGTCAAAAATCATCTCTTTAGTTTTCGCCACGTTTAAGATCAGATTGTTTGAGGTGCACCAATCCACAGCGGCTGCCACCTCGGCCCGATAGGCTGATTCGTCGCCATTTTTTATGTACCCCACGACAGTAGTGTCGTCGGCGTATTTAAAGAAAGAGACGAATTGAGAGTGGGAAATAAAATCATTGGTATAAAGTGAGAAAAGAAGGGCTGAAAGAACACAGCCCTGAGGGGCACCAGTATTCAGGGTCATAGGACGAGACAGCATGTTTCCTATTTTAACCACTTGTTTCCTATTTGAGAGAAAATCCAAGATCCACAAGCAGAGGGAGTGGTTAATACCCAGGGCCAAAAGTTTTTCAAACAGGTTGATTGGAATAATAGTATTGAACGCAGAACTAAAATCGATAAAGAGGACTCTGACGTATGTGGCAGGAGCTTCTAGATGCTGCAGGATGCTGTGGAGGCACAGAGACACAGCATCCTCTACAGACCTATTGGCACTATAGGCGAACTGATGGCTGTCCATCCCCACATTAGACAGGTGGTTGCAGACTATGCGTTCAAACGTTTTCATCACCACTGAGGTTAAAGCAACAGGCCTGTAGTCGTTCATGCTAACAGCATTGGACTTCTTAGGAATGGGAATCACGGTAGCGGATTTAAAACAGTCAGGAACTCTGCAGAGTGCGAGAGACCAATTAAAAATATCAGCAAGGCCAGGAGACAATTGGTGTGCGCACTGTTTTAGAGTGCGGGCAGAGACCTGGTCTGGGCCCGCTGCTTTCCTGCTGTTTTGTTTTAGGAGCAGGGATCTAACCTCCTCCTCGCTAACAGTAAAGGGAGGGGGGCCAGCTACTGCACTGGGGGGAGGGGGAGTAGGGGGTGCAGCATCCCTAGGCTTGTCAAACCTGCAGTAGAATTCATTCAATTGGTCGGGGAGAAGGGGGTCCTCGTCGGGGGCTTTGCGGCTGGGTTTGTACCCTATGATGGTCTGCATGCCTTGCCAAATGCCCTTGGTGTCGTTGGCCTGGAGCTTGGCCTGCAGACCATCATTATATTTGGCTTTAGCCTTTTTCACAGCATGCTCAAATTTATACCTTGCCAATTTAAAAGCCTCCTTATCACCACTCTTGAAGGCTTCGTTTTTCTTTGAGCATAGGATTTTAACCTCTTTACTAAACCATGGTTTGTTATTACTAAAAACAGTAACAGTCTTAGATGGAATACAGATAGACTCACAGAAGTTAATATAGGAGGTGACTGTGTCGGTATACTCATCTAAGTCAACACAAGCATCTTGAAAAATGGACCAGTCAGTTAAATCAAAGCAAGCGCTTAGGGTATTGGCAGCCTGGGGGGACCATTGTCTTACAGTCTTATAGCTCCGTTTACAGGTTTTTAACTGCTGACGGTACTGTGGGATCAGTAAGATGGAGTTGTGGTCCGACTGACCAAGAGGGGCACGCACCACAGCATGAAAAGCCTTGGGGATGGTGCTGTAGCACTGGTCAAGAGTTTTCACACCCCTAGTTGCTGCATGAATCTGCTGTTTATACCGTGGGAGCGACTTCCTCAGGTTAACGTGATTCGTGTCACCCAGAATGAGGATGGCGGAATGCGGGTGAGCAATCTCCAGGTCCGTGATGTGTGCAGCCAGCTGACTGGCGGCTGCAGAGGCGCCTGCCTGTGGTGGGATGTACACGACAACTAGGATGATCGAAACAAACTCCCTGGGAGGTAAAAAGGTCGGCATCGAATGCTGAGACACTCCACCTC
Source organism: Benthosema pterotum (assembly GCA_039105355.1). Classification (NCBI taxonomy): domain Eukaryota; kingdom Metazoa; phylum Chordata; class Actinopteri; order Myctophiformes; family Myctophidae; genus Benthosema; species Benthosema pterotum. The sequence continues at coordinate 47,963,524 of CM076965.1, forward strand.
AGGGGAGCATGATCGGTGTAGAACTTTCGTGTCCGTGCACCATCTGTCTTTCACATACCGTAGAAACATACTCCTCCCCCGCGGCGTTTCAGCGAATCCTCCGTGCGATCAGCTCGGTGAAGAGAGTAGCCTGGTAGAGCTACTGCAGAGACGGCGACACATTCACGTAGCCAGGTCTCTGTGAGACAGAGGACGGAACAGTCCGAGATATCACGCTTGGAGTTGATGACAAGCGACAGTTCATCCACTTTAGAAAAGTAACTTCTTTACTTTACAGGTTACCCCTTAGACAAAGCAATATCATTACTTTACTTATTACTGGAATCGAGGAGTAATATATTACATATTACGTTATTACGTTCTCAACACCACCTTCGAAAAAAATAGAGATGTACAACATAATCTGTTTATCGAGCTCTTTTTAGAACTGAATCCAATTTATTGGAATAATAGTCTCCAATCCCACAAACTGCACTTGAAAATAAAGCCAACAAAATCTGTCTCTTTGACTTTTTAAACTTTTTCACAATTGTTTTCAAAGACAGTTAAGGTCTTGTATTTAAAAATACAATACAAAGTAAAGCAGCAAGCGATTTGTAGTGTACATAACTGTGTGCAGAATGCAGCGTGTGGACTGGATCTACAATCTAGTGCACATCTCTGTTGTTACAGTACCTGTCGATAGCTTGTAAATCTGTTTGCATGCTAAAAAAAAAGCTCATTTTAAACAAGTAACTTGGCGTTACTTGCAAAGTAATGCTTTACTTATTATCCATTTTGCAGAGTAATCTCGTTACTTTACTTTTTGGAGCAAAAGTAATAATATTACAGTAATCTAAAATTAGTTACTGTCCAACACTGGTTGTAAGTAGGCTGTACATGCTCACAGTCAGGCAGCAGCCATAGTGCTGGTACAAGCAGAATGATTTTTTAAACAGCTAGAATTATTAACCTACTGATATGTAGGGTACTGTTGCTGCTACTGCTGCTGCTAAACTGCACAAAAGCAATTCCTTTTTTTAAGCCACTACCTGGGCAGGGAACACCCTATATAAACTCCATTGATTGATAGAAAGTTAGTGAAAAAAGCTGCTACAACTTCACAATGGGGCACAGTGTAAGCTTTGTAGACCAGCTGTTTTCAACTGAAAGTGACAGATGCCAAAATGTTTGATGAAGAGCCGAGAGTGAGCTGAGAAACACCATGTCCCTGTGGTGAGCTTTTGGATCTCAGTCCAGCAGGGAGGGCGAAAAAATCCACTCCGAGTCCCGACCGAGGCAGGTGGCCGTCAGCTGATAGTAAATGAGTCATGGCTGATAGAAAATGAGTCTCTACCGAGAGTAAATGAATCCCGACCGATAGGATAGGTTAAAGGGATAAAAAAACCTTTGGTCATTTTATGGTCTACCTAGTCTCATGTGAACACCCCAGACAGTTTATAAGCTACCCCATTCAGTATTTAGATATTTGATGTTCATTTTAACTGCCCTGCCCCCTTCCTACTAAAACCGATTACAACTTAAAACTCCATTTTAACCATGATGGATTCATGGTTGGGTGTCAAAAACACCCAATTTTCTGGTGACCTCCTTCTAATACACGAGAGGGCTGTGCTTCATCATTTACCATGTTCGGTTTATTTAAAAAATCCCATGCTTGCCAGGTTTGCAGACCGATAAACACCTGTCGCGACCATTACTGACGGGAAGGGTCGGGACTTAGCATTAGCTGCTGCCACGGTTGCAAATTAATTTTGATGTCTCTATGGCAGGGGTGGCCAACCGGTCGCAGACTAAGAGCCACGTTTTTCACTGTGTTACTGCAAAGAGCCACATCAAACGGTCACAACTGTTATAAAACCACCGCGACGGCCGTCACGGTCGCAAATAGATTTCCCCTCTCCTGCCATAAGACATGTACTTTTGTGTGCAGGTGCACAATGCAAAGACACACTATTAAAACATATAGACATATATTTAGAAACAGGATTTACAATCCAAAAAAGTATTTGACAAGTCAAAAAACATACACCTCCACCACGGTCAACTAGGAATCAGTCCTTGGTCGAGTGGCTGAGCACCACTGTATAGGGCAGGGGTTTTCAACAGGTGGTTCGGGGACCACCAGAGGTCCCTGAGAGGATTCCAGGTGGTCCCCAGGCTAAATGATGTAAAGTTGGTTAGACAGAAGTCTACACAACTAGAGAATGTAGAAGATTAATGGTAATTTTGATCTGTATATTTGACTGTTTTGTTTTCTTTGAAATCCAGCCTGGATTTGTTGACAAAAGTAAACAAAATCTTAGCTTTGGGGTCTTTGGAGCTAAAATGTCATCAAATGGTGGTCCTCCGTGGCTCAAATTCTGAATAAATGGTGGGACCTGGTATAAAAAGGTTGAAAACCACTGGTATAGGGAATGCATGAGTGCGCCAGGCCGAGCGTTTTTGACGGTTCCATGTATATTGTGGAAGCCCCTTAAGAGCCGCATGTAACCAGCTGAAGAGCCGCATGTGGCTCACGAGCCACGGGTTGGCCACCCCTGCTCTATGGTCCTGTGTGCAGTCCTTGCTCTCTTCACTGCTCACCTATTATGACCTGCAGAGAACAAGGGTTCAAGTGGTTCTCTCTCGACACAGAGATTAAAGTTTCAATTAAGTTACTAAATCATATAAAGACAAAGAGGCCAGACTGATGGTTGGGCATGTTGAGGGCACAGGCATAACAACAGTGAGTAGAAGGATGCTAACTGACAGTGACAGGCAGACCAGACGCTCAGAGGAAGACCAAAGGGGACATTTGTGGATGTAGTGAAAGACAGAGAGAGCTGCCGAAGCAGACAACCCGCAACACTCCATATTACGTAGAAAAGTTCCTCGAGGTGCAAGGCTCAAAAAACGCAGAATGAAAAAGAGAAATGCCAGCACCCAATCAATGTCCTTTCTTTTTGTCTTTATTTACCTCATCGTGCAGTCAACAACGAACGCGTTTCGACCCAAATGGTCTTCCTCAGCGTTGTGAATGACAACAGGAAGTGGCGTATTTTTGTACCGGATCACAATGCCCACAATGAGGTCAAAGGTAATTGGAACAGCTGTTCACAATGTACAATTATAATGTCAACATCCATAAAGAACCATAATATTCATGAACAGAATTCATATACATACGAGTAAATATATACAAAAATAGTGGAACCATCTGGTACCTATACTAGAAACAGGGCCGGCCCCTAATCTAAGAAACTGCAAGATAGTTAAACCACAATGAATATCAAGACCTTAATGGAGTTTACAAATGAATACTCCATCAGTATTGAACCAGAAAAATATTAAATGTAGAAAATAGTAAAAATAGAAAATGTATAAATAGAAGCGTGGAAACTCTTGGAAACACCTCCAGAACAGTGCTCTACAATGAGAGAAGTGGATTTAATTAGGAATTTGATAATTTGTAAGTGTCCAATTAAAATAATGAGTAATTTACAAAAAACAACCCAAGAGAAGTTCCTTGTTGAGCCCTTTTGGGTGTTCTGTTTGGAGTGTGTGAATCCAATAAGCTTCACGTTGAAGTAACAACCTGTCCCGATCACCCCCTCCTTTTAGGGGGTTCACAATCTCAATCCCCTGGAACCTCAGAGAGCTGACCGGATGACCCACAGTATTAAAATGTCTCGCCACAGAAGACTTATCATTGTTGCGGATAGAACTTTTGTGTTCAGAAAACCTGGTTTTAATTTCCCTGACTGTTTTACCTACATAGCATAACCCGCAAGGACATTTCAAAAGGTAGACCACATATGTTGTTTTGCAAGATATCCTGCCCTTCCCCGAATGTGGGTGTAGAAATGTCTCACTTTTGATCATAGCATTGCAATGTATACAATTATTACAAGGAAAGGGGGGTGTAGATAAGAAGTGTAGATAAGAAGTGCTTGGGTGGACTACATAAATCTTCTCTTACAAGTGTGTCCCTCAAGTTTTTGGCCCTCTTGTGGGCCAAAAGAGGACATGTCTTCTTTGAAGACATGTCCTATACTGGGGTCACTAGATAGAATGTTCCAATTTTTCTCTATGCTCTGTCTGATGCTCCTGGATAGTGGGGAAAACGTAGTAGCGCATATAATTTTGTTGGACACCGGTCCAGCACCAGTTGATTTGGGAGTTAGCAGATCATCCCTATTCAACTGTCTGGCTCTGTAGTGAAAGACGACATTATGATGTTAGCTGGTGTGAGAGAAGGGGCTGGAGAGGACAGGGTGAGCTGGAAGAAGAGGATTCACGGTAGCAACCGTGGAAGGAAACAGCTACCTATGTATACCTAAATACTGTTAAAGAGGTAATTTGGCTTTTAACTATCCCTCGCATATTTAGTCAAATATGCTAATTACCTTCTTATTAATGTGGGATATAAAAACGTACATCTCAGAAATTGATTCTACAGAAGAAATACAGGGGGAAATACAAGGATCAAATAAGAAAACTTTTGTACACCCTTTAATGGGATTCTTATTCTAATGCCATTGCTTCCACAGGGTGGCAGCATGGAACCACCTGAGAAATCTCCTTAAATTGATGCTCAATTTAAATTACAATGCACATTACAATGCATATAACTAAACTAAAGCCTCCCACACGAAACCTAGCATAACCATCTTGCAACCATCTTGGGACTCTGCTCACCCATTTATCACCTAGTTTTAGTTTTTATCAAAATTTTAAATAATACATGTTCATGTTTTATTTAAAGCCCAGAACCCACTACTGAGTTCAATAACACTGTAACACACAAAATGTGTTTTGTTTTGTTTCTCTCTTGGGACAATGTGATCATGAATCTACTGAGCAACTCAATGCAAGGATTGAATACCAACCATTCGCGAGACACATTCATGGGGCATTACGCACTAGCTGTAAGTCCTATGGCTCATTCATGAATGACTGATCCTTAATTACAATCTATATGTATGTATGTACTTTGTTTTACAGGTGACAATGATTAAAATTATATAAAACATAAGACCAACTGATATTATCAAAGATGAGGATTAATGGTCCAAACTTAAGCATATGAACTTTCATTGCCGAGTTTGTTTTTAAATGGTATCTTCTTTGAGTTACTGTTACATAATACTTGTTCTGATCTTTTTGAATCCTATATAGTCTCTACCCTACTTGACAACTAAACCAAAGGACAAAAAACTAAATCTGAACTAAAACTAAATCCACACAGTAAAGCATTTTCAACAAAATAAACTAAAAACTAGCAACCCCCCTCTAAAAGTGAACCAAAAATAGAATGTTAAAACTAACTCAAACTAAACTATCATGAAAAATCTCTAACCCTAACCTATTTTTATATAGTACCCATGACAATGAAAGCAAGTTACGTCAAATCTATTTAGGAGATTGGTGGGTTACCCTATAGATTGACAAGATTAGATGTGATCGGGATGTGTTGGGCTAGTTATGTTCCGCTTGCTCGCTCTGCTCGCACACAAGTAGGCCAAGTATGGCCTACTTGTGTGCTTTCTTCAGCGCCAACATCAGCAATGCCCGCATTTGCGTCAGCAGCTCCATCCATCACAACTGTGTCTTCGTGGCTCATGTCTGCACCACTATACCATCAACTTTGTCTTCCACTGTGTTCCTGTCATGGCAGCCAGATCCCACCTCACATTGTGTGGGAGTTCCAAGCGCTCCAGGCCATACTGAATGACCGCCATCTCGCACAGCGTCTTCAGACGAGGACTCAAGTCTAGGATGAAAAGCTCTGCGGAGTGACTTGGTATTTTCCCCAGGAGAATGATGCGATCTCCCACCACGCAACAGCAGTGGCAGGAAAAAGAGCTGGGGGCTTTCCCTCGGAAGTGGACCTTCTTCCAGGAGAAGGTCTCCATGTCCAGTTTCAACAGCTCATGATCTGGTGAGGAGTTTTCTATGACCTGGGATGTCTCTTCGTGCCAATTCCAACAAATCTCTGTGCTACAAAACACGTACATCTCTCCACTGTAGGAAAAGGACCAAAGATAATCTCTTACCCTGTCACGGTCAAGGTCGTTAAGCGGCTGTTTGCTGCAGCTCAGCCAGCAGTCTCCAGTCTCCAGATCGAACACTTTGACTGACTGACTGTCAAAGAAAGCGAGGAGGACACTCTCCAACACAAACAGCTTGGTCCCAATGGCAGTGGCGAAATGCCACCAGGCCCACCACATGTCCGCTGGTACCGGGCCGATGCTTTTGAATTCAATCAAAGACCAGACCATGGAGGTGGTATCCAGCTTGTAGAAACAGTGCTTGCGCGACTCAATGTTTCCACTGCAGACATACATGACCTTGGAGATGGCGCAGGCCGAGTGCCCATACCTCCCCGCTGGGATGCTCCCGGAGACCCGGGGACGAAACCACTGGCAAGTGTGGACATGGAAGGTGTAAAGATCCTCATTGCAGTCAAGGGGGCGGCCGAGAACGTAATTTCTACCTCCCCAGACATAGATTTTTTCTTCTATCAGTACTGCTGTGAAGTCATCGAGCTTGGTGACCTCAGAGGGACCATCTCTTCTGGTTGTGGCTGTGGTGGTCGCCGGACACACATTCCTCCAGCGCAAAGACACTGTGTTGAAGATGCTCACACAAATCGGACCATTGTGGTCTTCATTGGAACAGTGGAAGAAGAAGTACACCTCGGGTCCCACGGGCACCGAGAGAAAATAAGACGCTACGGGGTGTGGCGCTACCTTCAGGCGCGTCGTCCAGTGGAACATCTAGTACAGCTCGCTAAATCAGTGCATTGTAGGTGAAAGTTGAAAGAAACAGCACCGGTACATGGTGCTCTCACAACATGGGTGGAGCAATACAAATGCCACGCAAAGTTTAGGCAATCCGTGAAGCCGAGAAAATGGGGAGGGGGTCTAGAATAAGACAAGTGTTAAAAGTCAATAGATTTGACCTCACATAAACCGGAGGACCCCAAGGGACGACCGACCGTGCACCACCAACCACTCTGCTCACGCAATTAAGTAAAAAAAGTGCCCTTCTGGGCATACAGTAGGTCTCCATCATGCCAGGCTGTGTCCTCCTGGTGGCGCTATAGGCCAAGGTGAAAAGGGTGCCATTTCTTCTCATGCCTTTGATGGTAATTGGTAGCCTGGCTCAGCCCTGAATCAGAACCTTAAAAAATACTAGCTTATTTTTCCCTGTGATTTAAGGACTGGCTTCCCTGCCTTTGGGGCCGTTTGTTCGGATTGGAAATCCAATCCCAGCACCTGATTGGCTAACAGCCCTGTCAATCTCTTCGACCCCAACATCATCTAGGGGTCTTAGGCTTTCATGCGAACCAATCACCATTAAGACTGTCACTCTGACCACACCAATCCCAGAAACTGCTGTGGTGGAGAGACTTCAGTCTGAATAATCAAGTGAAACGAAATGATAATTCAGACTGAGGTCAGGCTAGGTAGTTGAATGATTTGAGGGTTTTTTTTCCCCAAAAATGTGTTTTGCAATGTGAAATGTGCATAAAGGGCTTTCCAGACGTCAACGATAAACACCTGCATTATCGACGGGTGATTGTCTTTACGTCGGCACTGGCGACATAAGGAAAATCGCTCGTTGATTAACGCCATCCGTTTTAAAAAGCTCACTGGATTGAGCTTTCAAAAGAGCACGCGTGCAACACAAATCACTAGATGCCGGGCGATAAACGACCGGCGTTAAACGTTCTCTTGATCACAGGTTGTTTTCTGAGCAAAAAACACCGGTCCCATTGAAAATGAATTAGAATGCACGATTTATTACTCACCGTTTGTAAGCCCCTTTAAAGTGTGTTAAAGATTTTACATGAATTGCACGCTGCATTCATGACTTGATGCTTTTTGTTCAAAAAAGGCAACCCAATAATAGACAATTAATCTGGAATATGAAATATCTTACAAAGTTTGACATCGACTGGATTAACGATGCCAGATGCTGGTAACAGACGGACGGACATACAGACGGACAGAGTGCAAAACATACTCCCCACCATGTCTTCAGCCTCAAATTAATTTCTTTGAGACTGAGCATTCCCACCAGGTTTCATGAATATCCAGCCAGCCATCTGTTGTTGAGCAATTTCCTTCACAGACACACTGACAGACATGGACATGAGCAATTACAATCTTTACAAACTATGCACACTGGTATTGACCATAATATCAGGAAGAAGCCCTTTTTTCAAATGAATAAATTGTTGACTAATCATTAAATTAGTAGTGCATTGAATTTTCCCCATCGACTGCACACAAACACACACACACACACCCACACCCACACACACACCCACACACACACACACACACACACACACACACACACACACACACACACACACACACACACACACACACACACACACACACACACACACACAGAATAATAATATTCAAGGACCCAATAAACAGTTGACACTAGCCCACTAAGTAACTAACTATTCTCTCTAAGTTTGGATCTTTTGGAGGTCGGACCTTTCTACAGACTTGGGCCGGCCTTTTCACACACTTGGTCCGAGCTTTTCTTCACGATTCGGTCTGACTTTGCGCCGGCCCGACTTTTCCAGTATTCCTGATCAAGTAGGCTATGGCCTTCTTGTGTGTGGATGGAGAGAGCTAATACTCATGACTTAAGCTATAAAAGGTCTTTTACTAACGTCAGCATTGCATCATCACCTAAGCCGCCCAATACAGGGACACAACTGTTCTAGGGGTATTAAGGCATGCTGAATCCAAATCTGCTGTAAAGCTCAAAAATGGCTGCTAAGCCTTCAAAATTGGCCATTTAAACATGGCGGCCACCACCATAGCATAATAAAATGATGTATGTTTGACTAAAGAGGGTAGAAAATAAATTGAAATGTATTTTTTATGTTTTCATATATGGGGAATACATTGACATTCATATTTTAGATCAATTTTGAAGGTACCACTTTAATATAATTTATATTGTGAAAATTGTCCTCTTTACTAATGAAAAACCTTTTTTCCCCTTTATTTTTAATGGTGAACAATTGCTTCAAAATTTAGTTAGTGTTTATGAAAATTTGAAACTCCAAATTTATTTTCTCTTTCAAGTAAACAGCAGGATACGACATTGACATCATTTACAAAAAAGGTAACCCAATAACAGACAATTAATCTGGACAAGACCTGTGCTACTTCGGGGCACAGGTCTCCACCGTGCAGGGTCATGTTTGAACATGTGCACATTCCACCCTGTAAACGTAATTACCACCATGATGGACAAACTCAGGGACCACCAGTGGTCCCATTAGCCACGAGTCAAAAATAGAGAAGGTAGAAGATTAATGTTTCATTTCCCAAATCCAGCCTGGAATTGTGGACAAAAGCAAAGTAAATCTTTAGTTTTGGTACCGGTGGGGCTAAAATGTCCTCAAATGTGGTCTGTGGCTCAAATTCTGAACAAATAGTGGGCCCTGGCTTCAAAAAGGTTGAAAACCCATGCTGTATCAGGACCAGTCTAGCCATCCATGAACTGAACTGTATCCAAAAAGAACATGCAGACCTTTGATGGGCTGACACCAGTATTCCAGCGACAACCATTGCTTTTCATGTGTAACAGCTAGCGTTGCTGATGTGCTGCACCGAGGTGACAACCCAAAATCACTGAATCAGTGCAGAAACCTGGCTGGTAACACACATTGCAGGGCCATGACGACCATATACTGCATGTAACCACATACTATACAACAGTGATGTGCAGAATTCAATGTCAGAATTCACAACTCGGCAGTCCTCATCACGAATGATCTATGGCGGCAGATTGCCACTCTACTCCTGTGCTAAATAAACTAGCCACTGGGGTGTGTGCAGTGTTGTAGTGGGACTTTTAGAAGTGGAGGGACGCCTCTTAAAAAGGAATTCCATCCATTTTCAATTTTTTCTGAGAGTGTACAAATGTGAACCAAATGGACCCTAGTGGGTCCATTTGGTTCCATTTGTACACTCTCAGAAAAAAGTTATAACGCTTGATTATAACTTAAAATTCCATTTTAACCATGATGGATTCAAAACCACCCAAACTTCTATTCTGGTGAATGATATCCTCCTAATGATACATGAGAGGGCTGTGCTTTCTCATTTACCGTGCTTGGTTTATTATACTTGTTTTATTCGTTTGGCCGTAACCAGGGTATACCAATGTGGAGCATTCTACATTTTCCAAAGCAAATATTTTAAAAATAAATGAAATTCCATGCTTACCAGGTTTGCTGACTGATAACCACCGGTCGCGACCATTACTGACAGGAAGGGTCGGGACTTAGCGTTAGCTGCTGCCTCGGTTGCAAATTGATTTCGATGTCTCTATGGTCCTGTGTGCAGATCTTGCTCTCTTCACTGCTCACCTATTATGACCTGCAGAGAACAAGGGTTCAAGTGGTTCTCTCTGGACACAGAGATTAAAGTTTCAATTAAGTTACTAAATCATATAAAGACAAAGAGGCCAGACTATGGTTGGGCATGTTGAGGGCACAGGCATAACAACAGTGAGTAGAAGGATGCTAACTGACAGGCAGACCAGACGCTCAGAGGAAGACCAAAGGGGACATTTGTGGATGTAGTGAAAGACGACATTATGATGTTAGCTGGTGTGAGAGAAGGGGCTGGAGAGGACAGGGTGAGCTGGAAGAAGAGGATTCACGGTAGCAACCGTCCAAGGACACCCCTACTACCTATGTATACCTAAATACTGTTAAAGAGGTAATTTGGCTTTTAACTATACAAATATTATAGTTAAAAGCCTATATATTTTAACTATAACTATATGCTAATTACCTTATTATTAATGTGGCATATAAAAACGTACATCTCAGAAATTAATTCTACAGAAGAAATACAGGGGGAAATACAAGGATCAAATAAGAAAAGTTTTGTAAACCCTTTAATGGGATTCTTATTCTAATGCCATTGCTTTCCACAGGGTGGCAGCATGGAACCACCTGAGAAATCTCCTATGATAAAACAGTCTTTGTGTTGGTGCTCAATTTAAATTACAATGCACATAACTAAACTAAAGCCTCCCACACGAAACTTAGCATAACCATCTTGCAACCATCCTTGGACTCTCCTCGTCCATTTCTCACCTAGTTTTTATAAAAAATTACATGGCTTTAAAAATAACATGTTCATGTTTTATTTAAAGCCCAGAACCCACTAGTGAGTTCAATAACACTGAGTGTAAAATGTGTATTGTTTTGTTTTCTCTTGGGAGAATGTAATCATGAATCTACTGAGCAACTCAATGCAAGGGTTGAAATACCAACCATTTGCGAGACACATTCATGGGGCACTACACACCTTTAGCTGTAGGCCTATGGCTCATTCATGAATGATTGATCCTTACAGTCTATATGTGTGTACTTTGTTGTACAGGTGACAATGATTAAAATTATATAAAACAAAAGACCAACTGATATTATCAAAGATGAGGATTAATGGTCCAAACTTAAGCATATGAACATTTATTGCCGAGTTTGTTTTTGAATGGTATCTTCTTTGAGTTACTGTTACATAATACTTTTTCTGATCTTTTTGAATCCTATATAGTCTACCTTACAAGAAAAATAAACAAAAGGACAAAAAAACTAAATCTGAACTAAAACTAAATCCAAAAAAGTAAAGCATTTTCAACAAAATAAACTAAAAATGAGCAACCCCCCTCTAAAAGTGAACCAAAATAAAAATTAATTAGGAAATAGAATGTTAAAACTAACTCAAACTAAACTATCATGAAAAATCCCTAACCCTAACCTATTTTTATATAGTACCCAAGACAATGAAAGCAATACGTTACGTCAAATCTACTTAGGAGATTGGTAGGTTACCCTATAGATTGACAAGATTAGATGTGATCGGGAGGTGTTGGGCTAATTATGTTCCGCTTGCTCACTCTGCTCGCACACAAGTAGGCCAAGTATGGCCTACTTGTGTGCTTTCTTCAGTGCCAACATCAGCAATGCCCGCATTTGTGTCAGCAGCTCCATCCATCGCAACTGTGTCTTCGTGGCTCATGTCTGCACCACTATACCATCAACTTTGTCTTCCTGGGCCATTTCATGTACTTACTGTGTTCCTGTCATGGCTGCCAGATCCCACCTCACATTGTGTGGGAGTTCCAAGCGCTCCAGGCCGTACTGAATGACCGCCAACTCGCACAGCGTCTTCAGACGAGGACTCAAGTCTAGGATAAAAAGCTCTGCAGAGCGACTTGGTCTTTGCTTGAAGATAATGAGGCGATCTCCCACCACGCAACAGCAGTGGCAGGAAAAAGAGCTGGGGGCTTCCCCTCGGAAGTGGACCTTCTTCCAGGAGAAGGTCTGCATGTCCAATTTCAACAGCTCTTGACCTGGTGAAGAGCTTTGTATGAACAGTTCATGTTGGTTGGGCTGGTCATCCGCTAGGTCGCAATTCAAACGCATCTCTGTGCTACAAAACACATATATCTCTCCACTGTAGGAAAAGGACCAAAGATACTTTCTTATCCTGTCACGGTCAAGGTCGTCAAACGGCTGTTTGCTGCAGCTCAGCCAGCACTCAGTCTCCAGATCGAACACTCTGACTGACTGACTGTTAAAGAATGCGAAGAGGACGCTCTCCAACACAAACAGCTTGGTCCCAATGGCAGTGGCGAAGTGCCACCAGGCCCACTGCGTGTCCGCTGGTACCGGGCCGATGCTTTTGAATTCAATCAAAGACCAGACCATGGAGGTGGTGTCCAGCTTGTAGAACCAGTGCTTGCACAACTGGATGTTTCCCCCGCAGACATACATGACCTTGGAGATGGCGCAGGCTGAGTGCCCATACCTCCCCGCTGGGATGCTCCCGGAGACCCGGGGACGAAACCACTGGCAAGTGTGGACATGGAAGGTGTAAAGATCCTCATTGCAGTCATGCTGGCAGTCATGCTGGTGGCCAAAAGTAATAATAACATCAGAACCATTAGCATCAGAAACATTAACATTGACACCTCCCCAGACATAGATGGTTTCTTCTATCAGTACCGCTGTGAAGTAATAGAGCCTAGTGTCCTTAGAGGGACCATCTCTTCTGGTTGTGCCTGTGGTGGTCGCCACCGGACACACATTCCTCCAGCGCAAAGACACCGTGTTGAAGATGCTCACACAAAGATGACTGTTGTGGTCTTCATTGGAACAGTGGAAGAAGAAGTACACCTCAGGTCCCACGGGCACCGCAACAAAATAAGACGCCAGGTGGGACGGCACTACCTTCCGGCACACCGTCCAGTGGAACATCTTGTACAGCTTGCTGAATAATGGGTGAATCGACATGGGTGGTGCAATACAAATGCCACGCAAAGTTTAGGCAATCCGTAAAGCCGAGAAAATGGGGAGGGGGTCTAGAATAAGACAAGCATTAAAAGTCCATAGATTTGACCTCACTTAAATGAGAGTACCCCGAGGGACGACCGACCGTGCACCACACACCGCCAACTACGCCTGGGCCACCTAACTTGCGCACGCTCTGCTCGCGTAAGTAAGTAGAAAAACTGCCATTCTGGGCCCAGGTCTCCATCATGTCAGGTTGTGTCCTCCTGGTGGCACTATAGGCGAGTAAACACACACTGCAGAGCCATAACGACCATCATGTGAGCATATAACCACATGCTATGCAACAATGATGTGCAGAATCCAATGTCAGAATGCACAACTCAGCAGTCAGGATGATCTATGGCGGCAGATTGACACTCCACTCCTGTGCTGAATAAACTAGCATGCACTGGTGTGTGTGTTCAAGGTTCAAGATTTTTAATTTGTCACTTCAGTGTGTCCTGGACATATACAGGGATTAAATAATGTTTCCATTTTCCACAGTGCAATAAGACAATAGACAGTGCTATGAGACAATAGTCAAGGCAAAATATAGACAGACGAGTAAAGTGCTAACTGTAACACCTAACTAGAGGTGAAGGTGCTAAGCTATAACCAAGTGTGATAAAGTGGCAGTAGAATGAAAGGCTGACAGCTAGACAGAAACTAGACAGGACATATACAGTCTACTACTGTATATACTACAACAACTACTAAAATTACAAATATAAATCTCTCTATCTCTCTATCTCTATATAATTCTAGGAATCGTGTCTGTTACCTGCGCAATGCACTGTGCAATGAGGATCAATCACACATGCCATGGCGCACGGACAGCCTCAATGAACCTTGCGTATCCCAGCCGGCTGTCCTCCAGCATCAATGTGCGCTACTTACAAACACTAAACATTATACCAATCATTTTAATTTAATAGATTTTCATTAAAAGTTCATCATCACGTAGATCACGTGTCACGGACACACATTTATTTGTGGTCACAGTTTGTCGTGCAACACGGGATCAGCTCCCTTTTCGTTCTCTGTCCTCGCTGTTCCGCCTGCCACACGGCCACGGCGCGTTGACACACACACACACACACACACACACACACACACACACACACACACACACACACACACACACACACACACACACACACACACACACACACACACCAACACCACATAACGCACACTCGGACTAACACGCTACTCACCGTGAAGTTAATACAGCCTACTCCGTCAAAAATAGCTTCAAGCTCACATCATAGGTTGCTAAAGCCACACGTTTCCTCAAGCCTGAGCTACAAAAAATCCACATTGTGCACACAATTTGGCCTAGCCTTTGATCTGTGCGACTCACAAAATATATTTGGAAGTAGCCTACCAGGCCGTGTGACTGAGCATAGGCTTTATATGTAGGTATGTATAGGCCTATAGGTCTATAACATTACTTTTGTGCCCAACTTCAACCCAACTTTCCAACATCAATTCCCTCCCAATCAATGTGATCTATACATCATTCCAAATCATATATTTGCCAACGGGTATAGGACTAGTATTGTAAGAGCCATTTGACCCATCATATATTTCCCTGATTTATTGTCAATTGTCACCTATCTAGGTTGTCATGGTTACAGGGAGGGGTGGGTATTTAACCCTGCCCCTAATCAGGTTCAGGTGTTGCCGGCACGGGCGCCGACACGGGGGGACGAGGGGGACAGTTGTAGGGGGGCCCGAAGGCAGGGGGGCCCACTAAAAGCTTGGATTAATAAGTGGGGTTGTAGGAACAGTGGTCGAGCGCTCAGTTTCTGAGGTGTGCCCGCACATTTGTTATGCGAACATTGCGACAAACGCGCAACATTGCCATCCACACATTGTATATAACGTGTCGCCGCGCCACCCCCCCCCCCTCCAGGAAGGGGGGCCCATGTCAAAAAGCTGTGCAGGGGGCCCAGAATTGCTAGCAGCGCCCCTGGTTGCCGGTGACAGAGGCAAACAGTTTTTAGACTGTGTTCTGATGAGCTGTATCCTGTATGCGTCGACGGTTTATTTTATGTTGTTTATTTCGTAGAAAAGTATAGGACTTTAAGAAAATAAATATAATTTATTATAAACTCAGCGAACGTTTGGATGTCAGTTTTTGGGGCACAAGTCTGAACGGCCTCGTTAGTATAGTGGCAACCAGTAGCACCCAAGAATAGGGACTTGGGCTCTACAAGTATACTAAAACTATAGAAAGCTA
Organism: Benthosema pterotum; assembly: GCA_039105355.1. NCBI lineage: Eukaryota > Metazoa > Chordata > Actinopteri > Myctophiformes > Myctophidae > Benthosema > Benthosema pterotum. Next base: position 47,979,147 of record CM076965.1, read on the forward strand.
CAACTAAACTATACAGCTAAATAAACAAACTACAACATACAGCCTACTATATGTGAGGTGAGGTATACATGTGCAAGAGGATACATGTGCAAGAAGATAGGATAGCAGCAGTTCGGTACAGTCCTTTCAGGTTGTATGTGTGTGCATGTGTGTGTTCAGGGTGACGGTGCTGGATGTGTTTCCGCTGACTCGGACTGCCTGCGGTCTCCCAGTCAGGAAGTCCAGCAGCCAGTTGCACAGTGAGGTGTTTACTCCCAGCTGATCCAGCTTGTGTATGAGCTGCTGGGGGATGATGGTGTTGAATGCTGAGCTGAAGTCGATGAACAGCATCCGTACGTGTGAGTCCGACCTTGGTGTCCAGATGGGTCGAGTGGAGTATGGTGGAGATTGCATTGTCGGTCGACCTGTTGGCCTGATATAAAAACTGGTAGGGATCCAGGTTAGGAGGGATGATACCTTGGATGTGATGCATGACTAAACGCTCGAAGCACTTCATGATGATTGGAGTAAGTGCAACAGGGCGGTAGTCATTGAAGCAGGTTGAAGGTTGGTGTGTGTGTGTAATCTCGATCACATGACTCCACAGATACGACTTTGTGTGAGATTCGGAAGGGATTTGCAGGAGTAGTATCCATCATTGGACCATCATCCAAGGTACAGTATTCGGTGAAAACGCATGTACTAGAAACACCATCAGGTCAATTTGAAAAAACAAACAAACAAACAAACAAAGTGTGTTTCTTACCGGGATACCAGGAGTGTGCGCCCACAGTTTTAGGCAGTTCAGTACAGCGGCGCCAGAGATTAGCTGTTCACAGACGGACAGACACAGGAATAGACTCAGACAAGTGAGCCTTTGGTCAGTCCGGCCTCCTGGAGAGGATAATAATGACAAGGTATCTCACAATTGAAAAAGTTGATTTACAAGCTCACACACACACTTGTTTCAGACAGAGACACTGGTAAAGTAGGTGTCACGGCAGTCAACTAAGTTCAAAGCTTTATTGCCATATCAACAGAGTTGATTGGAATTTGTTTTAGTGCATACAGAGAAGACATACAGTACATACATACAGTACAGACAGAGAGGACGGGCTGATAGGAGAGCAGAGGTAAGGACATTAAGGTGCCGTTACAATATAAGTAGCCTACACAACAATAAATAACAGGGCAATAAAAACTGAGCTTCACAACAATAAATAACAGGGCAATAAAAACTGAGCTTCACAGTATGCTGAATTGTTGGTCAGCTTTAAAGCTGTAAAGTGCGTAAGAACGTAGGGTCCGAGTTCAGTAGGCGGACTGCCTTCGGGTACGTACTGTTTTTAAAGCGAGAGGTATTGCACTTTATAGACCGTAGTCTTTTACTAGACGGCAGAGGAACGAAAAGGTAACTGGCCGGATGGGAAGGGTCTGCGGACACCTTCTGCATTTTATGTTTGGTGCGGGAGGAATAGATGGAGGAGACAGATGGGAGGTCTAGGCCAATGATTTTGGACGCTGTGCGGACCACTCTCTCCAGTTGTTTTCTGTCAGCAGCAGATGTGTTGCCATACCACAGAAAACAAGAACACTCTCCACCGTCGCTCTGTAAAAGTGAACTAAAGGCTTCCCCGTCACACCAAACTTCCTCAACAACCGTAGAAAGTGTAGCCTTTGGTGGGCTTTACACAGGATGATCTCGGTATTGACCTCCCATTTCAACGAGCAACATATAGTGGTGCCAAGAAATTTAAAACTGTCCACCCTGTCAACAGGTTGGTCCTCAATGAACAGAGGTGGGTGCGAGATCTCGCTTTCGCCACGTTTAAGATCAGATTGTTTGAGGTGCACCAATCCACAGCGGCTGCCACCTCGGCCCGATAGGCTGATTCATCGCCATTTTTTATGTACCCCACGACAGTAGTGTCGTCGGTGTATTTAAAGAAAGAGACGAATTGAGAGTGGGAAATAAAATCATTGGTATAAAGTGAGAAAAGAAGGGCTGAAAGAACACAGCCCTGAGGGGCACCAGTATTCAGGGTCATAGGACGAGACAGCATGTTTCCTATTTTAACCACTTGTTTCCTATTTGAGAGAAAATCCAAGATCCACAAGCAGAGGGAGTGGTTAATACCCAGGGCCAAAAGTTTTTCAAACAGGTTGATTGGAATAATAGTATTGAACGCAGAACTAAAATCGATAAAGAGGACTCTGACGTATGTGGCAGGAGCTTCTAGATGCTGCAGGATGCTGTGGAGGCACAGAGACACAGCATCCTCTACAGACCTATTGGCACTATAGGCGAACTGATGGCTGTCCATCCCCACATTAGACAGGTGGTTGCAGACTATGCGTTCAAACGTTTTCATCACCACTGAGGTTAAAGCAACAGGCCTGTAGTCGTTCATGCTAACAGCATTAGACTTCTTAGGAATGGGAATCACGGTAGCGGATTTAAAACAGTCAGGAACTCTGCAGAGTGTGAGAGACCAATTAAAAATATCAGCAAGGCCAGGAGACAATTGGTGTGCGCACTGTTTTAGAGCGCGGGCAGAGACCTGGTCTTGGCCCGCTGCTTTCCTGCTGTTTTGTTTTTAGGAGCAGGGGTCTAAACTCCTCCTCGCTAACAGTAAAGGGAGGGGGGGCAGCTACTGCACGGGGGGGGGGGGGAGTAGGGGGTGCAGCATCCCTAGGCTTGTCAAACCTGCAGTAGAATTCATTCAATTGGTCGGGGAGAAGGGGGTCCTCGTCGGGGGCTTTGCGGCTGGGTTTGTACCCTATGATGGTCTGCATGCCTTGCCAAATGCCCTTGGTGTCGTTGGCCTGGAGCTTGGCCTGCAGACCATCATTATATTTGGCTTTAGCCTTTTTCACAGCATGCTCAAATTTATACCTTAATTGCCAATTTAAAAGCCTCGTTATCACCGCTCTTTAAGGCTTCGTTTTTCTTTGAGCATAGGATTTTAACCTCTTTACTAAACCATGGTTTGTTATTACTAAAAACAGTAACAGTCTTAGATGGAATACAGATAGACTCACAGAAGTTAATATAGGAGGTGACTGTGTCGGTATACTCATCTAAGTCAACACAAGCATCTTGAAAAATGGACCAGTCAGTTAAATCAAAGCAAGCGCTTAGGGTATTGGCAGCCTGGGGGGACCATTGTCTTACAGTCTTATAGCTCCGTTTACAGGTTTTTAACTGCTGACGGTACTGTGGGATCAGTAAGATGGAGTTGTGGTCCGACTGACCAAGAGGGGCTCGCACCACAGCATGAAAAGCCTTGGGGATGGTGCTGTAGCACTGGTCAAGAGTTTTCACACCCCTAGTTGCTGCATGAATCTGCTGTTTATACCGTGGGAGCGACTTCCTCAGGTTAACGTGATTCGTGTCACCCAGAATGAGGACGGCGGAATGCGGGTGAGCAATCTCCAGGTCCGTGATGTGTGCAGCCAGCTGACTGGCGGCTGCAGAGGCGCCTGCCCTGTGGTGGGATGTACACGGCAACTAGGATGATCGAAACAAACTCCCTGGGAGGTAAAAAGGTCGGCATCGAATGCTGAGACACTCCACCTCAGGGGAGCATGATCGGTGTAGAACTTTCGTGTCTGTGCACCATCTGTCTTTCACATACCGTAGAAACATACTCCTCCCCCGCGGCGTTTCAGCGAATCCTCCGTGCGATCAGCTCGGTGAAGAGAGTAGCCTGGTAGAGCTACTGCAGAGACGCCGACACATTCACGTAGCCAGGTCTCTGTGAGACAGAGGACGGAACAGTCCGAGATATCACGCTTGGAGTTGATGACAAGCGACAGTTCATCCACTTTAGAAAAGTAACTTCTTTACTTTACTCGTTACCCCTTAGACAAAGTAATATCATTACTTTACTTATTACTGGAATCGAGGAGTAATATATTACATATTACGTTATTACGTTCTCAACACCACCTTCGAAAAAAATAGAGATGTACAACATAATCTGTTTATCGAGCTCTTTTTAGAACTGAATCCAATTTATTGGAATAATAGTCTCCAATCCCACAAACTGCACTTGAAAATAAAGCCAACAAAATCTGTCTCTTTGACTTTTTAAACTTTTTCACAATTGTTTTCAAAGACAGTTAAGGTCTTGTATTTAAAAATACAATACAAAGTAAAGCAGCAAGCGATTTGTAGTGTACATAACTGTGTGCAGAATGCAGCGTGTGGACTGGATCTACAATCTAGTGCACATCTCTGTTGTTACAGTACCTGTCGATAGCTTGTAAATCTGTTTGCATGCTAAAAAAAAAAGAGCTCATTTTAAACAAGTAACTTGGCGTTACTTGCAAAGTAATGCTTTACTTATTTTGCAGAGTAATCTCGTTACTTTACTTTTTGGAGCAAAAGTAATAATATTACAGTAATATGTAATCTAAAGCTGGTTGTAAGTAGGCTGTACATGCTCACAGTCAGGCAGCAGCCATAGTGCTGGTACAAGCAGAATGAATTTTTAAACAGCTAGAATTATTAACCTACTGATAAGTATAGGGTACTGTTGCTGCTACTGCTGCTGCTAAACTGCACAAAAGCAATTCCTTTTTTTTAAGCCACTACCTGGGCAGGGAACACCCTATATAAACTCCATTGATTGATAGAAAGTTAGTGAAAAACGCTGCTACAACTTCACAATGGGGCACAGTGTAAGCTTTGTAGACCAGCTGTTTTCAACTGAAAGTGACAGATGCCAAAATGTTTGATGAAGAGCCGAGAGTGAGCTGAGAAACACCATGTCCCTGTGGTGAGCTTTTGGATCTCAGTCCAGCAGGGAGGGCGAAAAAATCCACTCCGAGTCCCGACCGAGGCAGGTGGCCGTCAGCTGATAGTAAATGAGTCATGGCTGATAGAAAATGAGTCTCTACCGAGAGTAAATGAATCCCGACCGATAGGATAGGTTAAAGGGATAAAAAAACCTTTGGTCATTTTATGGTCTACCTAGTCTCATGTGAACACCCCAGACAGTTTATAAGCTACCCCATTCAGTATTTAGATATTTGATGTTAATTTTACTGCCCTGCCCCCTTCCTACTAAAACCGATTACAACTTAAAACTCCATTTTAACCATGATGGATTCATCAAAAACACCCAATTTTCTGGTGACTGATTATCCTTCTAATACACGAGAGGGCTGTGCTTCATCAATTACCATGTTCGGTTTATTTAAAAAAATATGTTGTTTTATTTCTTTGGCCTCAACCAGGGTTGGTATACCAATATGGAGGATTCTACATTTTCTAAAGCAAATATTTTAAAAATAAAGTGAAATTCCATGCTTGCCAGGTTTGCAGACCGATAAACACCTGTCGCGACCATTACTGACAGGAAGGGTCGGGACTTAGCATTAGCTGCTGCCACGGTTGCAAATTAATTTTGATGTCTCTATGGTCCTGTGTGCAGTCCTTGCTCTCTTCACTGCTCACCTATTATGACCTGCAGAGAACAAGGGTTCAAGTGGTTCTCTCTCGACACAGAGATTAAAGTTTCAATTAAGTTAATAAATCATATAAAGACAAAGAGGCCAGACTGATGGTTGGGCATGTTGAGGGCACAGGGATAACAACAGTGAGTAGAAGGATGCTAACTGACAGGCAGACCAGACGCTCAGAGGAAGACCAAAGGGGACATTTGTGGATGTAGTGAAAGACAGAGAGAGCTGCCAAAGCAGACAACCCGCAACACTCCATATTACGTAGAAAAGTTCCTCGAGGTGCAAGGCTCAAAAAACGCAGAATGAAAAAGAGAAATGCCAGCACCCAATCAATGTCCTTTCTTTTTGTCTTTATTTACCTCATCGTGCAGTCAACAACGAACGCGTTTCGACCCAAGTGGTCTTCCTCAGCGTTGTGAATGACAACAGGAAGTTGCGTATTTTTGTACCGGATCACAATGCCCACAATGAGGTCAAAGGTAATTGGAACAGCTGTTCACAATGTACAATTATAATGTCAACATCCATAAAGAACCATAATATTCATGAACAGAATTCATATACATACGAGTAAATATATACAAAAATAGTGGAACCATCTGGTACCTATACTAGAAACAGGGCCGGCACCTAATCTAAGAAACTGTAAGATAGTTAAACCACAATGAATATCAAGACCTTAATGGAGTTTACAAATGAATGCTCCATCAGTATTGAACCATATAGAAAAATATTAAATGTAGAAAATAGTAAAAATAGAAAATGTATAAATAGAAGCGTGGAAACTCTTGGAAACACCTCCAGAACAGTGCTCTACAATGAGAGAAGTGGATTTAATTAGGAATCTGATAATTTGTAAGTGTCCAATTAAAAGAATGAGTAATTTACAAAAAAACAACCCAAGAGAAGTTCTTCGTTGAGCTCTTTTGGGTGTTCTGTTTGAGTGTGTGAATCCAATAAGCTTCACGTTGAAGTAATAACCTGTCCCGATCACCCCCTCTTTTTAGGGGGTTCACAACCTCAATCCCCTGGAACCTCAGAGAGCTGACCGGATGACCCACAGTATTAAAATGTCTCGCCACAGAAGACTTCTCATCATTGTTGCGGATAGAACTTTTGTGTTCAGAAAACCTGGTTTTAATTTCCCTGACTGTTTTACCTACATAGCATAACCCGCAAGGACATTTCAAAAGGTAGACCACATATTTTGTTTTGCAAGATATCCTGCCCTTGACAGAGTATTTTTTTCCCGAATGTGGGTGTAGAAATGTCTCACTTTTGATCATAGCATTGCAATGTATACAATTATTACAAGGAAAGTTACCAGAGGGGAGTGTAGATAAGAAGTGCTTGGGTGGACTACATGAATCTGCTCTTACAAGTGTGTCCCTCAAGTTTTTGGCCCTCTTGTGGGCAAACAGGGTTTTTTCTTTGAAGACATGTCCTATACTGGGGTCACTAGATAGAATGTTCCAATTTTTCTCTATGCTCTGATGCTCCTGGATAGTGGGGAAAACGTAGTAGCGCATATAATTTTGTTGGACACCGGTCCAGCACCAGTTGATTTGGGAGTTAGCAGATCATCCCTATTCAACTGTCTGGCTCTGTAGTGAAAGACGACATGATGTTAGCTGGTGTGAGAGAAGGGGCTGGAGAGGACAGGGTGAGCTGGAAGAAGAGGATTCACGGTAGCAACCGTGGAAGGAAACAGCTACCTATGTATACCTAAATACTATTAAAGAGGTAATTTGGCTTTTAACTATCCCTCGCATATTTAGTCAAATATGCTAATCACCTTATTAATGTGGGATATAAAAACGTACATCTCAGAAAGGATCTCAAGGATCAAATAAGAAAAGTTTTGTACACCCTTTAATGGGATTCTTATTCTAATGCCATTGCTTTCCACAGGGTGGAAGCATGGAACCACCTGAGAAATCTCCTTAAATTGATGCTCAATTTAAATTACAATGCATATAACTAAACTAAAGCCTCCCACACGAAACCTAGCATAACCATCTTGCAACCATCTTGGGACTCTGCTCACCCATTTATCACCTAGTTTTAGTTTTTATCAAAATTTTAAATAATACATGTTCATGTTTTATTTAAAGCCCAGAACCCACTACCGAGTTCAATAACACTGAGTGTAAAATGTGTTTTGTTTTGTTTCTCTTGGGAGAATGTAATCATGAATCTACTGAGCAACTCACTGCAAGGATTGAATACCAACCATTTGTGAGACACATTCATGGGGCATTACGCACACCTAGCTGTAGTCCATGGCTCATTCATGAATGACTGATCCTTAATTACAATCTGTATGTACTTTGTTTTACAGGTGACAATGATTAAAATTATGTAAAACGTAAGACCAACTGATATTATCAAAGATGAGGATTAATGGTCCAAACTTAAGCATATAAACTTTTATTGCCAAGTTTGTTTTTGAATGGTATCTTCTTTGAGTTACTGTGACATAATACTTGTTCTGATCTTTTTGAATCCTATATAGTCTCTACCCTACTAGACAACTAAACCAAAGGACAAAAAACTAAATCTGAACTAAAACTAAATCCACACAGTAAAGCATTTTCAACAAAATAAACTAAAAACTAGCAACCCCCCTCTAAAAGTGAACCAAAAATAGAATGTTAAAACTAACTCAAACTAAACTATCATGAAAAATCCCCAACCCTAACCTATTTTTATATAGTACCCATGACAATGGCAAGTTACGTCAAATCTATTTAGGAGATTGGTGGGTTACCCTATAGATTGACAAGATTAGATAGATGTGATCGGGAGGTGTTGGGCTAGTTATGTTCCGCTTGCTCGCTTTCTGTGCTTTCTTCAGCGCCAACATCGGCAATGCCCGCATTTGCGTCAGCAGCTCCATCCATCGCAACTGTGTCTTCGTGGCTCATGTCTGCACCACTATACCATCAACTCTGTCTTCCTGGGCCATTTCATGGACTTACTCTGTTCCTGTCATGGCTGCCAGATCCCACCTCACATTGTGTGGGAGTTCCAAGCGCTCCAGGCCGTACTGAATGACCGCCATCTCGCACAGCGTCTTCAGACGAGGACTCAAGTCTAGGATGAAAAGCTCTGTGGAGCGACTTGGTCTTTGCCCGAAGAGAATGAGACGATCTCCCACCACGCAACAGCAGTGGCAGTGAAAATCCCTGGGGGCTTCCCCTTGGAAGTGGACCTTCTTCCAGGAGAAGGTCTGCATGTCCAGTTTCAACAGCTCATGATCTGGTGAGGAGTTTTCTATGACCAGCCGCTGGGTTGTCCCTTCGTGCCAATTCAAACGCATCTCTGTGCTACAAAACACGTATATCTCTCCACTGTAGGAAAAGGACCAAAGATACTCTCTTACCCTGTCACGGTCAAGGTCGTCAAGCGGCTGTTTGCTGCAGCTCAGCCAGCAGTCTCCAGTCTCCAGATCGAACACCCTGACTGGCCGACTGTCAAAGAAAGTGTTGAGGACGCTCTCCAACACAAACAGCTTGGTCCCAATGGCAGTGGCGAAGTGCCACCAGGCCCACTCCATTTCCTCTGGTACCGGGCCGATGCTTTTGAATTCAATCAAAGACCAGACCATGGAGGTGGTATCCAACTTGTAGAAACAGTGCTTGCGCGACGAAATGTTTCCACTGCAGACATACATGACCTTGGAGATGGCGCAGGCCGAGTGCAAATACCTCCCCGCTGGGATGCTCCCGGAGACCCGGGGACGAAACCACTGGTAAGTGTGGACATGGAAGGTGTAAAGATCCTCATTGCAGTCAAGGGGGCAGCCGAGAACGTAATTTCTACCTCCCCAGACATAGATGTTTTCTTCTATCAGTACCGCTGTGAAGTTATAGAGCCTGGTGACCTCAGAGGGACCATCTCTTCTGGTTGTGGCTGTGGTGGTCGCCGGACACACATTCCTCCAGCGCAAAGACACCGTGTTGAAGATGCTCACACAAATCTGACCATGGTGGTCTTCATTGGAACAGTGGAAGAAGAAGTACACCTCGGGTCCCACGGGCACCGAGAGAAAATAAAACACTACAGGGTATGGCGCTACCTTCAGGCGCGTCATCCAGTGGAACATCTAGTACAGCTCGCTAAATCAAAGCATAGTAGGTGAAAGTTGAAAGAAACAGCACGGTACATGGTGCTCTCACAACATGGGTGGAGCAATACAAATGCCATGCAAAGTTTAGGCAATCCGTGAAGCCGAGAAAATGGGGAGGGGGTCTAGAATAAGACAAGTGTTAAAAGTCAATAGATTTGACCTCACATAAACCGGAGGACCCCAAGGGACGACCGACCGTGCACCACCAACCACTCTGCTCACGCAATTAAGTAGAAAAAGTGCCCTTCTGGGCATAGGTCTCCATCATTCCAGGCTGTGTCCTCCCGGTGGCGCTATAGGCCAATGTGAAAAGGGTGCCATTTCTTCTCATGCCTTTGATGATAATTGGTAGCCTGGCTCAGCCCTGAATCAGAACCTTAAAAAATACTAGCTTATTTTTTCCCTGTGATTTAAGGACTGGCTTCCCTGCCTTTGGGGCCGTTTGTTCGGATTGGAAATCCAATCCCAGCACCTGATTGGCTAACAGCCCTGTCAATCTCTTCGACCCCAACATCATCTAGGGGTCTTAGGCGTTCATGCGAACCAATCACCATTAAGACTGTCACTCTGACCACACCAATCCCAGAAACTGCTGTGGTGGAGAGACTTCAGTCTGAATAATCAAGTAAACGAAATGATAATTCAGACTGAGGTCAGGCTAGGTAGTTGAATGATTTGAGGGTTTTTTTCCCCAAAAATGTGTTTTGCAATCTGAAATGTGCATAAAGGGCATATCGTTGCATCTTTCCAGATGCAACGATAAACGCCCACATTATCGACGGGTGATTAACGCCATCCGTTTTAAAAAGCTCACTGGATTGAGCTTTCAAAAATATTGCACGTGTGTGCATGAAAAGAGCACGCGTGCAACACAAATCACTGGATGCCGGGCGATAAACGACCGGCGTTAAACGCTCTCTTGATCACAGGTTGTTTTCTGAGCAAAAAACGCCGGTCCCATTGAAAATGAATTAGAATGCACGATTTATTACTCACTGTTTGTAAGCCCCTTTAAAGTGTGTTAAAGATTTTACATGAATTGCACGCTGCATTCATGACTTGATGCTTTTTGTTCAAAAAAGGCAACCCAATAATAGACAATTAATCTGACAGACATGGACATGAGCAATTATAATCTTTACAAACTTTGCACACTGGTATTGACCATAATATCAGGAAGAAGCCCTTTTTTCAAATGAATAAATTGTTGACTAATCATTAAATTAGTAGTGCATTAAATTTTCCCCATTGACTATGCATGGGATAGTCACTGCTACTCATGCCGGCCAACCACAAAGCCGTCTCCCCCACCCTCGCAACACAGGGTGTATTATGATTGATATAGCCTGGCCTAACCCGAAATGATTTGGGCGTGGGGGGTCCACACGACAGATCGAGCTGATCTGATTTGATCTCACCAACATGTCGTCATCCCTGGCCCCTCCCGCGCACGTTCACTGCTGTTCTATGTCACATCATTTAGACTTTAGAGCGATGCCCACCCCGGAAGGTTGACTCCCCCTCTAGGCCACTGCATGTGTGTAACAAATTAGTCCAGGCTGTCGTTTTTTTTTTGCAACGTGAACAAAAATTAAAGCCTAGGTGTCGAGGTCTATGATTGATATAATACTGTACACATTAAACAGGTACCGCCGGACCCCTTAGGGGTTGTTACAATGTGTGGTCTCGACTGATGGAAATATTGGAAATATTTAATATTTCAGAGTTTTAATTGTGAATGATTTACATATGTCATCAATGGATTGTAACTACTGCTAACATCTTATAGATCTGTTCCATTCATTTCAGCCTGCTCTTTGACACATTACTTATTAGAGCAAAGAGTGTCCTTTGTTGATATTAACAGATCGCAAGGTCCAGGGTTGTTATGGTTAATTCGTTTTGTTTTCCAGACATTGTTATTGTTATTCTTATCTATGCACCTGTTAGCCTTGAGAAGGATTCGTCCCTCTCAGACTCTCTGTTGCTAGGTAGAATTGGTTAGAACTACAGTATACTGATTACATCATCTGCTTCAACTCCATCTGCATTGTATTTTAAAACTTCATTTCCCGTAAGCCTTTGCAGTAAACGTCATGCAGGAAATTGTTCACTTGTAATGCCACGTTGAGAATTTTCTGATAAGGATTTTCATATATTGCTGTGAACCGCCATGTTAAACCAGAGAGGAAACTTATTACGGACTGTGTGTGGATGATATATCCTTACCTCTCCCATATAGAAATGGAATATAATTAAATTGTTTTTAAATATAATTGCTGCTGACGTGTGGACATCTTTTCTTCACTTGTTTTTGAGGGAAAATGTTTAATGTGGTGTGCAGTAAGTACTAATTGTGTTTTATTACAGGTTGATTCCATTTGGGTACACTAAAGGGTTTTTCTCAATGCTCTTAAAGTTCTAAGTACATATTTGGCTAAAGTACTATTTACTCTGATTACCTTTTGCTATCGAAGTAATTACATTTTGCCCTTTCTGAGATCTTTTCTAATGGTCCTCCTAAAGGTAAGATTAGAATCCCAAAATGGTCTCCTAACATTGTAGGCCATGTGCTGATTCCAGATTAAGGCTTAGAAAATGAATTCCGTTCCCATGTCAGGGGGACTACAAATGCAATGCATTTTTGCATAGACCATACCCTTCTGAACATTGGGTTAAAAGTTCTACTCATAATATCCTGCAGTATTTTGTCAGGAGCCAGATATGTACAACAAGTCTGTAACTAAAAAACGAAAATCGTATGTTGCTCTTTTTGCTTGTAAAATGTGATCTATTGATTTTGGCAACCCAAAATCTTTCCCAAATGTCATAAATACATATACCTAACATCTAAAACAATTATTGGTGCTATAGTTTACTCATATGTGAATTTAGATCATGAAATATAGCAAATTTGTTAAAAAACGCTTCACCTTAAGTGATTGTCATCCAGCACAATGTAACATGCACATAGTAAATTTAGCCAAAAACTTATGTTTCATACATAAAAATGTTCTCAACCTACTGTGTAATGAAATGCATTAAAGAACATCAACACATCCTACCTCAAAATGGATGATAATCTATGAAAATGTTACCACGCCCCTAAATTGGAATATGGCAAAAATGCACATGACTACAAATGAATGCACTGAAAGTCAGAATTATTGCAGCAAATGGTATGAAACATTTATTAAAGTGTCATTTGTGTGTGTGTGTGTGTGTGTGTGTGTGTGTGTGTGTGTGTGTGTGTGTGTGTGTGTGTGTGTGTGTGTGTGTGTGTGTGTGTGTGTGTGTGTGTTTGGTGGAGGGCTGTAAATAACAGTGAACAAAGGCGTCTTGATGGCAAGCTGAAAGGTGTGACGGAATTGTTTTATAATAGCAGAATTATCATATACTAACAATACTACAATTTTTAATGGCGATTGTATATTAACAATAAATATTTCACTTCAAAACGGGCATGCATATTTTGTTTACAACCTCTCACTTGGCCCAGCGCCATCAATGCTCATGACTTACATAGTTGGCCATATTGATTATTGTTATTATTTTGTCTCATAATGCGCGCGCATGTGTGTGCGTGTGTGTGTGTGTGTGAGAGAGAGAGAGAGAGGGGGAGGGGGCTTACCTGCAGACAGTGTTTCTGCTCGAGAAAGTTGATCCTTCGTCCGTTTGCCTCCCATAGTAATATATTTGTCCACTTTTTACAAAGTATGCAGATGGCTGGAAGCACAGGGCCAGCAGAGCGGACGGGAAGACCCGTCCGAGACCGAAGTTTTTTTCGGGGGGTTTCAGAAGTGGTTACGTCGGGGGTGCTGCTCTCGGGCGGACCAGCGACTGCTTCTGGCTCTTCTCTCTCCTCCGTCTGTGCACAGCGTTTCTCGGCCAAACCCAATCGTCTTTTGCAAATAAAACGACGGTAACACGTCGTGAAAACCAGCATCCTCGGGAACATTATTAAACTCCACGTCCACGCAGTGTTTAAAAGTTTCGGCGTCCAGACAAAGCCATTGTTTGACGACGGACCTGTAAGTGTCCCACCTTGTTTTAGTAAAATCCTCAACGTCCTCATTCTGTACGGTCAAAAAGTGCATATAGCATCGTTTTGAGTCGCTTGACTGCTTTTTACGTACTTTTCTTCTTTGTTTTGGTTTGTTTTGCTCTGTTTCGCTACTCGAACTGCTCGTCGCCATGTTTCTAAACTTATTATGGCCCAGAGAATAAACCTAGTCCCCTATTGGTCCCCGTGACCAAAACCGCAGCACTCCCCTCGCAGAGATTACTCCGCGCTGAGTGCGCCTTGAAAAAAACAGTGCCGTCTTTGACGACCGATTATAAAAATACTGCAGGATAAAACGAGTAGAACTTTTTTATCTGCACTTTCTACCTATAGATCTATTTTATGAGGTGAAAATTGTTTAGTCCGCCTGCTGTGGAAATGGGATTAAACGAAAATCCATATCACAATATGGTCTATCAGTCTCCCAATTTCTTCACCATTACAAGCACCACACCACTCCTCCCCATACTCATGATTCATTAGTAGACCTACAATTCCTAGGACAGAAAATTAAACAAGATACGGAAGGCTATCAAAAGAAAAAGTGTGGATTCATTGTGTAAGGCCCTAACTGAATTTACAATTTACTCTCCGATATTATGCTGCATGAGGAATAGCAATTATGCATGTGTGTATGGTGAGACACAGCCTATCCAATGAATAAAGAATATATATTGTCTATTAAATCAAGGGGAATGTATTCATGCAGCCCATTCATTTGCATCACCCTTTGCCCAATAAGGAAAACATTTAATTAATAGAACAGGGGCCATATACTGTAGAAGAGAGTGTCTGAGGAGAGGCATAATGGCTATAAGGTTCTGTTATTTGGCCTATATCCATAGCAGGAAATAATGAACTGTAGTCTCTGACAGCAGCTTTGTCAAACATGAACTAGGCTAGGCCGTATGTAAAAACTAGAAATAGAATTATGCAATTGCAAAGTGGGGTTGCCCCGATGATATTGTAATGGTTACCATTATTTCCTGGATGTAACATCGAAATGATTCGATTGGCTGAGCAAAGAACGTGATGTATGATGTATCTCAACATTACAACATCAGTGATCATAAACTCACCATGTGGGTGACATCCATCATACATGGATTTATATGGTACAGAGAAAACATGGTGACGAGTAAAATAAAGTTTTACATCATCATACATCACCTTCCTCGCCCAGCCAATCAAATCATTTCTATTATACAACGTATAGGCTATTGTCATCACAAGGTGAAAAAAGAGAAAAAATGTTACAGAAAAAACTCATCACAATAACAATAGTGGGGTTCCCCTTCAAGCAACCCCACTAATAACACTAGATCAGCACTCAGTAGAGTCCAAACTTGAGCGTTGCACACAAGTAGCCGGCGATGGCCTACTCGTGTGTAAGCAGAGCGAGCCAATACTCATGACATTAGTTATTAAGGTTTCGTACTTACATCACCATTATGTCACCATCTAAGCCGACGGCAGGCAGGCGGACTAAACAATTTTCACCTCATAAAATAGATCTATAGGTAGAAAGTGCAGATAAAAAAGTTCTACTCGTTTTATCCTGCAGTATTTTTATAATCGGTCGTCAAAGACGGCACTGTTTTTTTCAAGGCGCACTCAGCGCGGAGTAATCTCTGCGAGGGGAGTGCTGCGGTTTTGGTCACGGGGACCAATAGGGGACTAGGTTTATTCTCTGGGCCATAATAAGTTTAGAAACATGGCGACGAGTAGTTCGAGTAGCGAAACAGAGCAAAACAAACCAAAACAAAGAAGAAAAGTACGTAAAAAGCAGTCAAGCGACTCAAAACGATGCTATATGCACTTTTTGACCGTACAGAATGAGGACGTTGAGGATTTTACTAAAACAAGGTGGGACACTTACAGGTCCGTCGTCAAACAATGGCTTTGTCTGGACGGCGAAAGTAAAGCTATCGCCGAAACTTTTAAACACTGCGTGGACGTGGAGTTTAATAATGTTCCCGAGGATGCTGGTTTTCACGCAATGTGTTACCGTCGTTTTATTTGCAAAAGACGATTGGGTTTGGCTGAGAAACGCTGTGCACAGACAGAGGAGAGAGAAGAGCCAGAAGCAGTCGCTGGTCCGCCCGAGAGCAGCACCCCCGACGTAACCACTTCTGAAACCCCCCGAAAAAAACTTCGGTCTCGGACGGGTCTTCCCGTCCGCTCTGCTGGCCCTGTGCTTCCAGCCATCTGCATACTTTGTAAAAAAGTGGACAAATATATTACTATGGGAGGCAAATGGACGAAGGATCAACTTTCTCGAGCAGAAACACTGTCTGCAGGTAAGCCCCCTCCCCCTCTCTCTCTCTCTCACACACACACACACACACACACGCACACACATGCGCGCGCATTATGAGACAAAATAATAACAATAATCAATATGGCCAACTATGTAAGTCATGAGCATTGATGGCGCTGGGCCAAGTGAGAGGTTGTAAACAAAATATGCATGCCCGTTTTGAAGTGAAATATTTATTGTTAATATACAATCGCCATTAAAAATTGTAGTATTGTTAGTATATGATAATTCTGCTATTATAAAACAATTCCGTCATATCATAGGTCTTTGATACACTGTGTTTGTCACTCCTCCTTTGAGTATGACGTTGTCTGGCTGGTGGTGTAGTGAATCTATATTATACTGTATTACTTACAATTCAGGAAAAAAGTTCTTATCTGTTTAAAACTACAGAACAGACCCTAAAATACATAGCTGCTGGTTGGTTCAATTCTTTATCAGCAGTTTGGGGGAAAGTTTTAGGTAGGAATGCTGGGAGGTCACACCTTTCAGCTTGCCATCAAGACGCCTTTGTTCACTGTTATTTACAGCCCTCCACCAAACACACACACACACACACACACACACACACACACACACACACACACACACACACACACACACACACACACACACACACACACACACACACACACACACACACACACACAAATGACACTTTAATACATGTTTCATACCATTTGCTGCAATAATTCTGACTTTCAGTGCATTCATTTGTAGTCATGTGCATTTTTGCCATATTCCAATTTAGGGGCGTGGTAACATTTTCATAGATTATCATCCATTTTGGGGTAGGATGTGTTGATGTTCTTTAATGCATTTCATTACACAGTAGGTTGAGAACATTTTTATGTATGAAACATAAGTTTTTGGCTAAATTTACTATGTGCATGTTACATTGTGCTGGATGACAATCACTTAAGGTGAAGCGTTTTTTAACAAATTTGCTATATTTCATGATCTAAATTGACATATGAGTAAACTATAGCACCAATAATTGTTTTAGATGTTAGGTATATGTATTTATGACATTTGGGAAAGATTTTGGGTTGCAAAAATCAATAGATCACATTTTACAAGCAAAAAGAGCAACATACAATTTTCGTTTTTTAGTTACAGTTGTACATATCTGGCTCCTGACAAAATACTGCAGGATATTATGAGTAGAACTTTTAACCCAATGTTCAGGCGGGTATGGTCTATGCAAAAATGCATTGCATTTGTAGTCCCCCTGACATGGGAACGGAATTCATTTTCTAAGCCTTCAGCACACGGCCTATTGTTGGACAAATCAGATTTTACAGTCCTTTTCCTATTATCACCCCATTGATGGATAATATTATTATTAAAAATATCTATCATCGACAAACACGCGCACACAAACAGTCAACACTATTGACATATTTTAGGTCAGAATATATGCCTTTGTTATAAAATGTCACTTGGAAGTGAACTTTTCGAAGATGGCTGTAATGTCATGGACTTCTTGTCGGGTTATATGTTTGGTGGGAGTTCTGAGCAGTGTTGTGTTGGGCAGTGTAAAAATATGCTCTTGATTGTAACTTAGATCCATTTGAAATGGGCAAAGTATTATGTATTTGTTTTTGACGATTGTCACTTAATTTGAATACGTAATTGAGCCCTCATTGGTGGGCGTAACTGAACTTGGGCGTGTTCAATAAAAGACCTCACTCGGTGAGGAACGGTGTCCGAGAAAGGAGCAGTGAAGCTAAGCTGCTGGTGTGTTCTCTCGTCTTTATTATTTTTATTCCTCCGTCTAGTGTGGTGCTATTACAGTGGTGGTCTGCAGGGTGTTGGGAGCTGCGTTGAACATTGTTTAACAGGCAGTAACTAGTTACTACTAGGCTACTGTGATTTTATTTATTTTCCCAGTAACAAGTAAAGTAAGTTATTACTCTGTCAAAACAGTAATTAGATACTATATATATATATATATATATATATATATATATATATATATATATATATATATATATATAAACGCAACACTTTTGTTTTTGCTCCCATTTTTCAGGGGATGGACTTAAAGACCTAAAATTCATTCCAGATATACAATATTACCATTTCTCTCAAACACTGTTCACAAACCTGCCTAAATGTGTGATATTGAGCACTTCTGCTTTGTTAAGATAATCCATCCCACCTCACAGGTGTGTCACATCAAGATGCAGATGTGACATCAAGGTTAGTGCACAGGTGTACCTTAGACTGTCCACAACAAAAGGCCACCCTGAAATGTGCAATTTTCTTTTGCCTTATTGGGGGTATGGGACTCCGAACCAGTCAGTATCTGGTGTGACCACCATTTGCCTCATGCAGTGCAACACATCTTCTTTATCAGATTGTCAATTGTGGCCTGTGGAATATGTAAGCTATTCTCTACCATATTTCAAATTAAAATGCATTTGCGGAAATGCTTTTTCATTTTAAGAATGTGGCTGCATTATTTGCCTCAAAAATCAAATTAATAATATATAATCCGAATTGCTTTTTAATTTTCTTCTTCAAGACTGCTCATTCTTGTACTTAATTCAAATTAAAAAGAAAAACACGTTTGAGATTTAATTTTCAAATCCTGCCTCAGCAAATAGTTACCAATATTCAATTTTAAATCTAAAATGTCCAAATTAAAATGCATTTGCGGAAATGCTTTTTCATTTTAAGAATGTGGCTGCATTATTTGCCTCAAAAATCAAATTAATAATGTATAATCCGATTTGCATTTGCATTGTCTTCTTTATGCTGCACATTTGATGCCATAATCAAAAAGAAAACAAAGAGGACATTGATTTTTCTTTTTCATGATCTGCCCGCAAAAGAGCTTCCACAATTCGAAAACGAATTTGCAATCCCAGCGGCGCAGGAGAGTGACGTCAGGGCCCGCTCCTTTCAGCTTCATGCTGACCGTGCTGCGCATCTAATTACGCTAGGGGGAGCTGTGGACATTTGACGCTGCACATTGTCAAAAGGGAAAAAGGACAGTGTGGCTTTGCATGCAGGTGGAAACAAAAATGGCTAAAACCGTGGTAGAGATGCTAAGGGAGGCCGCTGCTGCTTTAGAACAGCAGCAAAACCACCCGCCAACAGCAGATATAAGTCTGTCTTCGTCTTCCAGAACTTCCAACACATCATCACCTTCTGCTCCTGATCGCCGCAACAGTGCTCGAGGTAAGATTTTCCAGATGGTCATTAAAGCTAGCTTTGATCAATTTCTTTTTTTTTGTGCTTAAAAAATATCAATAAAAAGGATTAGCAAACACACTCACAGTAGAGCCAAAAAGTGTCTGGTTGCACAGCTATAAGTAACTATAGGAGAAGCAAGAAAGCCAGCACTCTCATAACATAACTTTTACAAGTTTAGTAAGTTGTTAGGAAAATGACCAAATGCATCCCCTTGGTTAACCTGCCATTCCCTCTCTGTCAAGTACTTCCATCTCCCCGCGTTTTCCCTCCTGGCCTGGGAGAGAGGGAGGGCCACAGTGGAAATAAGTACTGGACTTTATTGTGTTTTTATCCTCAATTGTATGTGATGTTCTTCTGATAAAAATAAATAAATCAAAATCAAACGGGAGGCGGGGTAACAGTCCGGGTAACTGCATGTTATTTAGCTAGCTAGCTTTATATTATATTATTATATTATTATTATATCTAATAGCCAATACACTCATATTGTGGTCGCCATATTGGGCGGCCATATTGGATTTCATGGAAAGTTCCAATACAAAAAATGCTTGTATTTATATAATTGATCAACATGTGAATTTTCGTAGAAATGCCCTTTTCACCCCCGATTAGGGCCATTATATCTAATAGCCATTTTGGATGCCATCTTGAATATCTCAGAGAGCACAAGGGTGATTCACGGGTACTTTTAGTATGTCATTCCTAAAGGTATTCTGAAATTCAGCTTGTTACTAATTTGTTCCGAGTATAACCCTATAACTACTGGACTATAACTTGCAAGCAAATAAAGCTTAAAAAAAAAAGAAAGAAAGAAAGAAAAATCTATTCATGTAATTATTTCTACCTAACACTGTATTATGTGCTAGTAGGGTGACCAGATCCCAACTCACCAAATGTGGGACAAACAGTGTGTTTGTGTGGGACAATGTGGGACACATGCGGCGTCGTGTCAGACGGTTGCACGAATGAATAAATTGTACACAATTTAGGTGTTTCTACTCTTCCCCTTCATATACCACAACTATAGTTTGCTATGTTTTTCATCCATTATATTAAATTAATAAGAGGCACAGAGATGCTTTTAAATCTATTTACTGGACATTCACCTACTAACAATACACCTGGACAGTCCAGAGCCAAAACAACCAATAACAAACCAAAAAAGAATCTTCCTCCTAACAGAGCCAACTACTGTATGTCTGAAATTGTACAGGCACTACACAAACAATGAATAAAATAAATAAAACCAGATATATAAATAAAAGTTTGGTTAGCATTGGAGGCAATTTATAAATACAATTGTAAACAAATGTGTCTGCCTAGCAGCATGAACAGGCTGGGCACTTTTAGGTTTTGTCCATCACAAGTCTCAGTTTTTTGTTCATCACAGCAGCAACAGGCAGGTCTGTCCATTAGGACAAACACAAGTAGTAAACATTCAGAACCTTCAGTTTTCTTCATCACTGCAGCAGATACAGGCAGGTTCTCCCATACAGACACAGTTAATGCACATTCAGAACTAACAGACTCTCAGTTTTTTTGTTCACCACAGCAGCAGCTGTGGGCAGGTCTGCCCATACAGACACAGTTAATGCACATTCAGAACCATAGTCTCTCAGTTTTCTTCATCACAGCAGCAGCTGTGGGCAGGTCTGTCCATACAGACACAGTTAATGCACATTCAGAACCATAGTCTCTCAGTTTTCTTCATCACAGCAGCAGCTGTAGGCAGGTCTGTCCATACAGACACAGTTAATGCACATTCAGAACCATAGTCTCTCAGTCTCAGTCTCTCATAGTCTTCATCACAGCATACGCAGCAGGTCCATCCACACATTCAGCAGACAGCACCATAGAACACACCTGGCAGTGAGTGAAACACAACAATAGCAGCATACAATTAAAATCTAAAACCACACAGGTCCAGCCAGAGCCCACAATACTAAACTATCCTATTTAAACAATGATTATCTTACCTTAGATGTTCTTCTTGGGTTTATACTTTCTGCTGGAGCGTGCTGCTTCCAATAAGTCCCTTTGTTTGAGTGCGTAGCTGTAGAATTCCTTACAGTGGTATTCAAAGTTGGTCTTGACTTGGATTTCACTCTTGATAAGTTCCACAGAGCAGCGGCTCCTCTGATCAGTCCATGCAGCATTCATGAGGGAAAACACTCTCTCTACTTGAGCATTGGTGATGGGGATGCTGAACAGGAAGGATGCAACAGCAGTCAGATGTGGTGTTTGTGTGCCTTTAAAGGAGAATTCCGGTCTAAGAGGGTTTCCTACCTGAATTTCGAGTTGTTAGAACCCAATACAGGTGGTCCAGGTGTCGGCTTGTATAAATACGTTGTTTTGCGGGGACCCCCTACCCCTCCGTAGGCTTATAGCGGGGCCGACGGGCGTTGCTCAAATTCGCCTATTTCCAGCGCAAAAAAGTGCTTTTTTTCGCTATATATCAATTCCTCGTGCTTTCTATGTTATTATGAGCAACTAACACTGCAGCATAGCAGCCGCTTTGTACGTCTTTTGCCGTAAAGCAGAACTGCTGAGACTGGAAGTGGCGAAATCCAACAGCGCCCTCGACCGGGGGTGCCCGGCCGTTTTCAGAAACGGGCCCTCCCTCTCTCCTTCCCTCCCTCCCTCCCTCCCTCCCTCCTTTCCTACAATAAAGCAAGTGTGCTTGCTTTATTGTAGGTATGCCACTGGCCTATGTAATATTTGATTAGTGACCCTAAATATTTAATTATATATTTTGTGAAAAATAATAGGGGTAATAATAATAATAAGTAATATGTAATATTAATATATTACACTTGCTCAGACAGTAATATTGTAGTATAATATATTGCTTTGAAATGAAGGTAATAATTAATACCTAACATATTAACAAGTGGGGAGGGAGGGATGGAGAAAGGATGGATGGAGGGAGGATGGATGGAGGGAGGGATGGAGGAAAGGAGGGATGGAGGAAAGGAGGGAAGGAGGGAGGGAGGGAGGGAGGGAGGGAAGGAGAGAGGGAGGGAAGGAGGGAGGGAGGGGCCGTTTCTGAAAACGGCCGGGCACCCCCGGTCGAGGGCGCTGTTGGATTTCGCCACTTCCAGTCTCAGCAGTTCTGCTTTACGGCAAAAGACGTACAAAGCGGCTGCTATGCTGCAGAGTTAGTTGCTCATAATAACATAGAAAGCACGAGGAATTGATATAAAGCGAAAAAAAGCACTTTTTTGCGCTGGAAATAGGCGAATTTGAGCAACGCCCGTCGGCCCCGCTATAAGCCTACGGAGGGGTAGGGGGTCGCCGCAAAACAACGTATTTATACAAGCCGACACCTGGACCACCTGTATTGGGTTCTAACAACTCGAAATTCAGGTAGGAAACCCTCTTAGACCGGAATTCTCCTTTAAGGAACATGGACCACTTTTCCAGAACATGAGCTCTAGTCTCCACAACTCCCTGCTGGCGTGGCAGAGTCACACAGTACTCATCATACAGCTCATCCATGTCCAGCTTCCCTCTGATCTGCAGAGCCTCCACTGCCTCACTGAGCTGGGTGAATGTGAACCTGCTCTTCAGTGCCAAGCATGCAACATACTTCTGGTAGTTGTTGTCAGTGAAGTCATACCACTTTTCCAGGTAGGTGAGTGCAGCACTGTAGAATTTGGAAAGGTCATTTCTGATTGTTGCTGCTTCTTGGACTGTAAACTCTTTGAGTAGAGCATTGACCTCCATTCCAAAGTGTGAATCAATTTCTCGTTGTTGGATCTTTGTCTTGAGAATGAACATCATGTCATATAGCTCGCAGGCGGTCCCATTCTGTCCCTCCAACTGCAGAACAGCTTCATGAAAGATCTTTAGCACATTGTTGAGGAAGGCCAGGTAGATCTGTAGCTCAAGGGGTTTCCCTTCACCATGCTCATCCTTTTTAAGCAGCGGCCACAGTGCTTTTGGGCACTGATTCTCCCCCAGTGACAAGAAGTAGCTCTTGATAGCTGCCCAGCTGTCATTTAGCCTGTTGACCGCAGGCCACAGACTCAACCATCTTGTGGGTACATTTCTCCTTACAGCATGATACTCCTCCTCCACAAATGCAAATACTGCTTTCAATGCTTCTGTACGCTGTCAATATCCAGCCTGTCTGCAGCATGCTTTGCACAGTTGTGTACTATGTGAGCCATACAATTTGCCTTGATGATGCCACTGTTGTCTTCCTTTAGCTTCTGGAACACTGAATTATTTTTCCCAGAGTTTACACTAGCATTATCAGCAGTGTATGCTGATATCATGTCCAGTCGCAGGCCATTTTCTTCTATCTTGCTTGTAATCTGGCGGTGTATGGTAGCAGATGTCTCATCACTATCTTCATAAAAGTCAAGTATTTTGTTTTTCAAACCCAACTCTGGTGTCCAATATCTCACTGACAATGGAAAGAGCTTTGTTGTGCCATGATTAGAAGCATCTGAAGCAACTGAAAAGAATGGAGTGTGGGCTGTTTTGTCGCATGGGAGATCTGGGACCACTGTTGTTTTTAATTCTCTCAAACAATTCTCTACAGAGGGTGGTGCAAGCACATCTGTAACTATAGCTGTTGCCACATGACATTTTCTTTGCAATATCAGATTCTGGGAACATGTCAATGTCGCGCCACTTATACTAGAATAAAGACAGGGTTACCCAAACTCCGTTCACTTCATGGGGTCAGTCAATGGTGGCTCTTCTACAATCACACACGCTCTTTCTCTCTCTCTCACACACACACACACACACACACACACACACACACACACACACACACACGACACGACACGCCCCTTTCCCTTTTGGACAGCCTGTGAGCAGCGAAGCTCAAAGGCAGGCTGCCTCCAGCCACTGTTGATTAAACTATTTTCCGAATTTGCGCACATTATGAAAACTGCAGCTTGTCAATCAGAATGCGGGACAAAGTCTCAATCGGCGGGACGCCTGAAAAGACAGTGAAATGCGGGACAATCCCGCACAATGCGGGACATCTGGTCAGTCTATGTGCTAGGCCTTTCACAGTGCTAGAATTTCTCCACCGTTCTTCTCAACACCAGTGACTGGGGTGGGACGATTCACTCATCTCACGATACAATATTGATATTTATTTTTTCCAAATATTGCAATCTGATTCATGAACATATTGCATTTTTTCCCACAAATTACTCTTAGCTCAAGCTTTTATTAATCAGTACACCTATAGCTTTTATTTTATCAATATAGCTACCGGTGTATCGTATGCAATGTATCTACATATATGGACCTGAATATAGCATGTACTGTATTATGCGCACATATATGGACCTGAATGTGGGATCTACTGTATGTTCTCCTTGTCTACATACTGTATATGCACATATATGGGCTTGAAGGGATATATGTGCTATATAAGGGCCGTATATGTCCTCCTTACCTACAGATATACTCATATTTGGACCTGAAGGCGGCATATATGCAACCATATATGTCCACCTTATATACATATATGTACCTGAATGTGACATATATGTCCACCTTCTATACATACATGCACCTGAAATGTGACATATATGTCTCATATGTCACATATATGTACATATATGAACATATATATTCTTTATAAGTTCTTTCCATATGGGAAAGAACACACACACACACACACACACACACACACACACACACACACACACACACACACACACACACACACACACACACACACACACACACACATTCGAATGATGCTGTAATGGTGACGTGATGATGTAGTAAAAGAAAGTTTTACATGGTGTAGTGGGTTAATGATCACTGATGTTGTAATGGTGACATATATCACGTTCCTTGCTCAACCAATCGAATCTTTTTAATGTTGACCATTAACCCACCACGTCGGTGACATCCATCATACATCAAATCAATCGAATGATGTATATGTTTATATTGGAGAAAAGGTTTACAGAAAGAAGCCATCACAATAACATTAGTGGGGTTCCCCTTCAGGCAACCCCACTAATAAAGGCAATTTTGCAATTACAAAGGTTGGTTGCCCAATAATGTTGCAATGGTGATGTGGTGACGTAGTAAAAGAAAGTTTTACATCATCATACATCACCTTCCTTGCTCAGCCAATCGAAGAATTTCGATGTTCCTTGGTCTGTGATACTGTTTGCCTTGGCCATGAATATGTTGGTGAAGTCAGCAGAGGTGGAGTACAGAGGATCACTCACCAACTCCGGTGTGCAACAGCCGCCTATCAGAGCATTTATGGATGACCTGACAGTGACTACAACATCAGTCCCGGGCTGTAGATGGATCCTCCAAGGCCTTGAGCGTCTCATCAGCTGGGCTCGGATGAACTTTAAGCCTGCCAAGTCTAGATCCCTGGTGGTGAAGAAGGGGAAGGTTACGGACCGGTTTCGCTTCTCACTAGGAGCCACCCAGATTCCATCTGTGGGAGAGAAGCCAGTTAAGAGCCAGTTAAGCCAGGCAAGATCTTTGACTGCACCTTGAAGGACACCGCAGCACTCCGAGCAACAACAGAGGAGTTGGGAACCTGGCTGACAGCAGTGGACAAGTCAGGCCTACCAGGCAAGTTCAAAGCCTGGATCTACCAGCATGGCATCTTGCCACGACTCCTCTGGCCACTGCTGGCCTACGATGTGCCAATGACCACTGTCGAGTGCTTCGAAAGAAAGGTCAGCTCTTTTCTGCGGAAGTGGTTGGGCCTACCACGAAGCCTCAGCAGCATCGCATTGTATGGCAATAACAACAAGCTGAAACTGCTTTTATGGAGTTTATGGTGACCCGAGCAAGAGAGGTGCTGCTCTACAGGGACTCCACTGACATCAAAGTCTCCTCGGCGGGCATAGAGGTGAGGCCCCTTCCGCTGGGGCCTGGCCGAGAACCCACTGTGCTCACTCTGCCAAAGAGCTGGTTCACTGGAGCACATCCTGAGTTGCTGCCCTTGGGCACTAGGAGACGGGCGTTACTGCTGGCGCCACGACCAGGTCCTGCGGGTCATCGCAGAGGCTATCAGCACGGGCATCTCCACCAGTAAACACCAACAACCAACGAGGCAGTCCATCGCCTTTGTTAGGGCTGGGGAGAAGCCACAGCAGCTCCGGACTCAAGCAGGGGGGTTGCTGGCAACTGCTCGGGACTGGCAGCTGAAAGTCGACCTAGGGAGACAGCTCAAATTCCCGGAGAACATCGCAGTGACCACACTCAGGCCAGACATTGTTCTAGTGTCAGAAACATCAAGGCAAGTGGTCCTGCTAGAGTTGACTGTTCCCTGGGAGGACCGGATGGAGGAGGCCTTTGAGAGGAAGAGGGCCAAGTACGAGGAGCTGGCAGGTGAATGCCGAAGCAGGGGATGGAGGACCCGGTGCAACCCCATCGAGGACGGGTGTAGGGGGTTTGTCGGCCAGTCTCTCGTCAGGTCACTCAAGATGCTGGGAGTGAAAGGACTGCAACAACGAAGAGCCATTAGGGGCATCACGGACGCGGCAGAGAAGGCGTCTAGATGGCTGTGGATCAAGCGGGGCGATCCGTGGACCACACTTGCTACCTGAGACACAAGCTGGGACTTGATCACCCCCGGCTGGGTCGCCTGCATCTGCAGTGAAAGACTTGGCCGGCTTGTTGCAGCTTGAATTTTCATTGATGGACAGAAAACGAGTGCTGATCTAGTAGGCTATGGCCTACTCGTGTGTGGATGGAGAGAGCTAATACTGATGACTTTACCTATAAAGGTCTTTTACTAACATCAGCATTACATCATCACCTAAACCGGCCAATTGGAGTACCCTGAGGGACCACCGACCATGCACCACCGACTACCATGCACTGATTGGAGTACCCTGAGGGACCACCGACCATGCACCACCGACTACCATGCACTGATTGCTTAACTTGCGCCCGCTCTGCTCACACAAGTAATAAGTAATGTGTTTGTGCAAGCCCATAGACTCCACATGCATTGAGTAACTTCTGGTTCTCACTATTTATAGAAGTCTATAGAAAATCCACCATTGGACTAGCCCTATGTCTTGAACAGTTTGCATAACTGTCTATTTCTAAGGCTCTAATACATAGATGACATCATAACACGTCAGATGACATGCGCAGTAAGAATGTATTAGAGGTCCAGCACTGGGCTACGAGCTGTAGGTAGCCAGAATACTAGTTTACGGCCAGAATACTAGTTTACGACCAGAAATCCGGAAAGAATAATGTCTCAATGGATTCAGAAAGATCCTGCTTCCAAGGACTCTCAGCGGTGGAATATGATTCAAACAACAAGTACGATATCAGCTATTCCCGTTCCAATTGAGGGTGACAAAGGGCCAGAAATAAGACAAGACACTGCATACATCCAAGACAGAAGTGACATCTGTAGAGTGAGACTCCCAGTCATGAGGATATTTACAAAGGTCGAGGTACAACCCAATCTCCCAACCGTTTTCAAAGTGGGATTTGTCCAGGGCGTCAAACCTGGTGGGGAACTGCACTTGGTATATGAGAACCCGGAAAATCCACTTGAAACTCATGAATACAAGACGCAGTCACCCGTGAAAGGCTTCTCCAGAATTGATCTCCTAAAAACTCCCCCTGCAAATATCTTCCCCTTCAGTTCTATACCTCAGTGTTGTAAAAGAGGTCTAAGCACCACCCAAAGACCACTAGTTACATTGCTGGATACCCCGAGCACTTATGCTCCTTGGCTTGACCCAGATCAACAACATCTGGGGTTTCGACTGAAGAGTTTGAAAAGAACGGAAAAGTTCGAAGACTGGCTCACCATGGTAGATGAAGACGGCAGAAAATATCAGGTCTTGCGGTATGTGGGGTGGGATTTTACCACTGAGGTTGAGTTCCACACTCATTTAGACATTCAAACTTCATCAATTGAAGAGATGGTAAGAAGTGCTACAACTGTTTTGAAAGGGAAAACTAGGACGTACAAAGAGGACCATCTTGCCCGCCAACGAAGCATTCCAGCAGAAACACTCAGGACTGCTCAGATGAAGAAGGGAGTCAAGGTTTTGGAGTTGAAAAATGAAGAGTGGGTGCCCACAGGTGCTTTAAAAAACACGCTAGGGAATTCTACGACGTCCGATGCTGTCTATGTGAGGTACACACATGGCGAGGAACCTAAGAGAACAATAAGACCAGTAAAAACTCTAAAGGAGATGCTGCAATCTGCATTCCTCAATCTCAATCCCTGCCGTATCTCCTGAGCCACAACTGCCCAGGAGTAGAGGTATAGAGTAGAGCATGTCACTTGCATGTTGCAAGAGTGCCAGGACTGCCAATGCTGGTAAAATGGGAAGTGAACCACTTTAACATGGCTACAGGAACCTATTAGAACGTACTAGAGCAGGGGTCAGCAACCTGCGGCTCAGGAGCCGCATGCAGCTCCAGAACACAGCCCTAGTGGCTCAGTGGCTGTAGCATTATTACATACACACACTGGGGTGATCCACACCAAAATAATATAAACATTTCAGTCACTGACAGCACCAACACACCATGCGCTGTCTGACAGTTGCCAGTTAAAGTAGCACTTGGCCATGTCAAAAAAAAGCCCAGCAGTTATCAGAGGTGGAGCTTTCAATCTGAACCACCCATTTATCAAAGGTTTACTCAGTTTACTGTCATTAATATACCTTAGAGGTGTTGTGTGGACTAGAAATGGAGTTCTGAAAAACTCCTTTTGTTTTTTTTTTAGAAACTCCATTTCTGAAGAAAGGTTGTGTTTCACCATGTTAATGATTTTTCTTTGTAGTCTAGGACCTGGCTAAGAGTTGTATGCATTTCATTTAGGAGAGAATATCTCAACTGTTCTTGGCTAATATGGCCGCTGCGAACAACATGGGAACTGTGACTAAGCCTCTATCCGGGACGAAATACCCGAAAATGACCACACCCCTTTTAAAATGACCCCTAATTCAAACATGGGTCTAACTTACAAACCGTTGCAGCTACAGATTTTCTGAGGTGCTCAAAATGTTCAGAATACTCATATTTGTGGTATCCGTGCCTGAGCCAGCAACACTCCATAGTCTTCATAGTGGCCAAATCCAATATGGCCGCCAGCCCGCCACCTGAAAAAGCGTTTTATCTAGAACGTCTGAACCAGATGAGCTATCAATGCAAACCTTGTGTCTAAATCATGTGTTTTGACAATTAGAAACATGTTGGGGTGCTTATCTTCATGAATGGGTGTGGTAAACATCTATTTTGCATATTTCAAAGATGGCGACCTTCTGACAATCTGTTTTGCTTACGTTACTTTTGTCATTATTAGTAAACTCGCTATCAATTGTGTGTTTTTTGAGCATTAGAAGCACATTGGAATGGAAAAAATGTTTTTTTTTTTTTTGTTTTTGTTTTTTTTTGTGCAATTTGGTGCACCACAACCAGTGCAAAAATACTGACTTTGCGGGTTGGGGGTGCAATGCAAGCCCTCAACAACACCACAATAACATAAATGACACAGAACCAACCTCAGAGAGAAGCCTTTTCTTGTCAGATCACAATTCTATTATATCGAGCAACAGAATCCAGCTTTCTTTACGTCCAATAGGCTTACATGATTTTGCGGTCTCAGTGAAGTCGGATGTTGCAAACTTTACTGGCATCTACAAGATCCCGTGAGGATCTCTTTGAGTAAGTGACCAGCCTAAGCCTATGCTAAACCTAACCTTAGCCCTAAACCTAACCTCAGAAAAACTACTAAATCTAACACTAAACCTAACCTCAGTAGAACAATGCCTGAACGTAACTGGCATAAAAGGTGAAGGAGATAACTAAAAGGTGGCAGCACATAAATAAAAAGGCCGCAGCAGATGTGGATAAGGGTGGAGGTCGGGCAAATGATTAAACGTCGCAGTAGAGAAGTAAAAAATCATGGCAGATAGTTAAAAGTTGCGGCAGATAAATGAAGGCACCTAGTACAGAACGAGGTGAGAGCAGCGGTGGAGGAAGAGAGATCCAGCAGAGCAGTGGGGATGAGACAGCAAGGCGCCTGGACAAGATGGGAGCAAGTTGCGGAAAGGAAGATCTCGTGGACTGACCTCTGGCGGGCAGAGCCACACCGCATCAAGTTCTTGGTCCAGGCAGTCTACGATGTGCTTCCCAGCCCTTCCAACCTGCACTGCTGGGGATTGGCTGATACCCCGGCATGTCCCCTGTGCCAGAGAAGGGGGTCCCTCGAGCACATATTGAGTTGCTGCCCAAAAGCTCTGGGGGAAGGCCGCTACAGATGGCGCCACGATCAGGTGCTCAAGAGCATCGCGGAGAGCATTTGTAGTGCTATCGCCACCTGTCGGAGGTCCAAACCCACGAAGAGAGTCATCAACTTCGTCAGAGCTGGGGAGAAGCCAACGACGACGTCGAGAGCAACATCAGGGCTTCTCACCACTGCACAGGACTGGCAGCTGACAGTGGATTTGGGCAGCCAACTCAAGTTCCCCCAGCACATCGTGAAAACGACCCTCAGACCTGACATCGTGTTGGTGTCGGAAGCATCAAAGAACGTCGTCATGTTGGAGCTCACCGTGCCATGGGAGGAACGTATGGAAGAGGCCTTTGAGCGGAAGAGGGAGAAATACGATAACCTCGTCAGCGAATGCCACAGACAAGGCTGGAAGGCTAGGTGCTTGCCTGTAGAAGTCGGGTGCAGAGGCTTTGCCGGACAGTCTCTGTGCAGAGCCTACTCTGCACTCGGCATCACAGGAGAGAGAAGGAGAAGGGCCATCAGGAACAACACGGAGGCAGCAGAGTTGGCCTCTAGGTGGCTCTGGATAAAGAGGGCAGATCCGTGGTTAGCTGCTGGGGCACAAGCTGAGGCGTCATGAACCTCAGCTGGGCCGCCTGAGAGAGGGTGTCTGATGTTCGAAAGGCCCGAAACACCCCGTGACCTCAGGACCATCACTGATGATGTGCCCCAGCTTAGCATCAGTAGATGTTTCACTACAACTGAAAGTTGTGGCTAGTGGCGGATATTGCTTGCAATCTCACGATAGATACAGTATGTATAGATATGATACAGAGACCACTATACGATATGTATTGATTTATCTATATCTATCTATCTATCTATCTATCTCGATTATATGTTTATTCAAAAATAATTACCATGTTGCACAAATACTAGTCTTGGGCAATATACCGGTATTACCGTTCATCGCAATATTGGAAATCAATACAGAGTAATATCGTTGGGTCTATAAAAAATATTGAATACATAACATATATATATATATATATATATATATATATATATATATATATATATATATATATATATATATATATACATATATAACATTATACTGTATTCCAGTGGTTTTCAACCAGTGGTCCGGGGACCATCAGAGGTCCTTGAGAGGATTCAAGGTGGTTCCCAGTTAAGTTGTTTAACCAGATGTAACTCTTGAGAACGTAAAAATGAAACCAAATGGACCCTTGCGGGTCCATTTGGTTTCATTTTTACGCTCTCAAGAGTTAAAATATTCATCATGTGAATTAGCCCCAAGAACGGCAGAGCGCTCAGTTTCTGACCCCTCAATGTGGCAATTCTGAGAACTAGGTTTTTAATTAAATAATCTCAACTAATCGCTTACCAATATTTGACCTGAGAAGTATTTTTTGGTCAATTAAAACAGACTGGTATATAGCATATCAATGAGTGGGTTTTCTTAAATACAATAACTAATCGTCTGACTGGTGGGGACTGTCCGTAGATCTGAAGTCCCAGAGATCCTATACTGCATGTCCCATTACTCTTAACATGCACTGGAATTCCACCATCAGCATAACGGTTGCCACCTTGTTTTAAGCACTGTGTCCACACTGTGACATGTTATGTTGAGATTTAGAGATAGGATTGGCAGGTTGAAATTTGTCCAGTGAAAAATGTTCTGTTGTGTAAAATCAGTGTGATTAAATTAGTTAATTCTTTTAATTGCATCATTTTTTTCTGTAACTAATTAATTTCAATTAATCCGTTAAAGATAAAAGATTGGGGGGGGGGGGGGCAAAAATGTCCCTCATGCTGACAAATGAAAAAGGAGTCTCATTATTATGAGACTCCTAATAATAAGTCTCAGGAGTCTTATTATTAGTGGTGCACAATATTATTATGTCTAATATCCAATCTCTGACATTAATGGTTGCCCACCTGCAGGTAAATGAAACTTTGTTGTCTGTTTTTTTGGTATGACAAAAATAAGAGCAAGCTTTAACTCTGATATGCTGTTTTCACTGTTGCTATACTCTTGAATTTTGCTTATATTTTTATAGTACAGGCTAGTCAATGGTCAAGTGAGTATGACCTTTGGGCAAGTAGGACCTGACCTGTATACTTGCCTGCCGGGCAAGTGCCTCTGAGTGCCATTGTCAACCACTGGAAAAGCCAATGTATGGCTTTGCTATTGCTAAGCTCTTGCTGTATGCGATGATGACCATACATCAATATTGTATTAATGTCAGAGTTGTTGTTTTTTCAGGCATCTTTTCACACAGTCAGGGAAGTTTGATGTTGGTCAAACAAATGATAGTCCATTGAGAACCTTCCTCTTACCCATGCTACTTATCAGTATGTGGAATTGGTACATTTCAAGTACAACTATACCAAAACTGTTGGACAATGCCATAGAGCATTACACTTTCAGTATGTTATTAAAATAGGTCATCAAACTTTTTGAGACTTATACAAATACACAGTGTGTGTGTGTGTGTGTGTGTGTGTGTGTGTGTGTGTGTGTGTGTGTGTGTGTGTGTGTGTGTGTGTGTGTGTGTGTGTGTGTGTGTGTGTGTGTGTGTGTGTTCGCAGTGGTCTTATTAGCCAAAAACATTTGAGTTATTCTCTCCTAAAATGAAGTGCATACAAATCTTAGCCAGGTCCTAGGAATCAAAAGGACGAAGCATAACCGGGCTGGACTGTCTACAGGAAGTACTAGGCATATGCGCGGTGGGCTAGCTCTCTGGTGGGCCAGTCTGGGCAAAATGTTAACTGATAATTGGTCTGTTGTTTGTGTGTCATTTATGTTATTGTGGTGTTGTTGAGGGCTTGTATTGCACCCCCAACCTGCAAAGTCAGGGTGTATCTGTACACTGGTTGTGGTGCAACAAATTGAAGAAAAAAAAAATCCATTCCAATGTGCTTCTAATGCTCAAAAACACAAAATTGACAGCAAGTTTACAAATATTGACAAAAGTAACATAAATAAAACAAATTGTCAGATGGTCGCCATCTTTGAAATATGCAAAATAGATGTTTAGCCACACCCATTCATGAAGATAAGCACCCCAACATGTTTCTAATTGTCAAAACACATGATTTAGACACAAGGTTTGCATTGATAGCTCATCTGGTTCAGACGTTCTAGATAAAACGCTTTTTCAGGTGGCGGGCTGGCGGCCATATTGGATTTGGCCACTATGAAGACTATGGAGTGTTGCTGACTCAGGCACGGATACCACAAATATGAGTATTCTGAACATTTTGAGCACCTCAGAAAATCTGTAGCTGCAACGGTTTGTAAGTTAGAGCCATGTTTGAATTAGGGGTCATTTTAAAAAGGGCGTGGTCATTTTCGGGTATTTCGTCCCGGATAGAGGCTTAGTCACAGTTCCCATGTTGTTCGCAGCGGCCATATTAGCCAAGAACAGTTGAGATATTCTCTCCTAAATGAAATGCATACAACTCTTAGCCAGGTCCTGACCTAGACTATTGAGGACCTTTTTTTCTGAGAGTGTGCAAATGGAACCAAGGGTCCATTTGCTTCACATTTGCACACTCTCAGGAAAAATAAAATAAAATGCGGCTCCAGACAGATTTTGAATTTAATTTTGGGTCGAAAATGGCTCTTTCAACATCTTGAAAGATTGCTGACCCCTGTACTAGAGCAACCTGCCAACAGCTCCATCTCCATGACATAACATGACAACTATGGAATGAACATTAGAACCATAGACCCAAGACCATAAGCTACAACAGTATCATATTTGAGCATGATAACCAGACACAAGTCATTGTGTAACAAACACTAATATTTTTGTTTTTCTGTTGCACATGTGTTGTGGTGTCAACAATGCCACCACGCACTTTACCCCCTATTTCTACACAGGTCAACTGATGTCATTGTTGATGAGGCATAAAGGTTAAGGTTTATTTGTTTAACTGTTTACTTGAAATAAGGGTTCTGAACAGTGCTTTACAATAATATCAGTTTTAAATAAAATATCCAAAAATATGGTAAACATGTCTGTAAGGCAGTGTGCATTGAAATCATTCAATTTGATGCATAGGTTCTCAACCCTTTTTTTGGCCCAAGTAAATGGCCAATGTCAACTCAAAGGACAGCTATTTTTTGCTGAACAAATTTGATTGGAAATCCATGCCGTAAACCTGCATCCCCACTATAGTTAAAGAGTGCTGCATTGCTTCCCTGAAAATAGCAGATTGTGGATACAATCTGCAGACCTGTAATGTGCTCAGGAAACAAATACATAATTGAATGAGGCGAGAACACAATTCAGATTAAATGGATCATGATTTTACATCCACCAGGAAGGCAGGAACCATTCACTTGATATGAAACCTCACGTAACAGAAAACCCCAGTAATGGCTCAAAGAACAACATGAGGACACCAGCTTTATAGTTTACAGGGGAATTCTCAGGTGGCTCCAAATAGACTGGGACAATAAAAAATGTGAACCCCGAAGCCAAATCGTGTTAATTTATCCATCTATACATTTGAGTTTTACCAAATAAGAAACACAATACTGAGAACGAACTGGCGATATAGCCCCGCCCCTTGCCATTAGTTTCGTATACAAGTTGCTCGGCGGCGTTTTCATGCACACGAGGGC
This sequence comes from Benthosema pterotum, assembly GCA_039105355.1. Classification (NCBI taxonomy): domain Eukaryota; kingdom Metazoa; phylum Chordata; class Actinopteri; order Myctophiformes; family Myctophidae; genus Benthosema; species Benthosema pterotum. The sequence goes on from CM076965.1 coordinate 48,014,192, forward strand.
TCAGCACGCACAACTGCTCAGTTTAGCTAAAGCATCAGTCACATCCGCCCTTCCTTTAACGTGCCTTCCTTTAGCGTGCTGCTGCAGTTCCACATTTCGCCACTGGGACCCCGCGGCTTCACCACGGCACATTGTCACTGGGGATAAAGGCTGTGACAAGCTGCAATGGTTACGCTATGCTGCCTGGGGAAAAGGCTGCGCCGCTACGATGTGACGGTTACGCTATGCTGGCTGTAGCTCCTCACAAGTAGCCTACCGTTCCGTGAGCAAATATAACAGTTCCGGTCCATTTCAAAGTAAAACTTGCGATGTATATGTTAAAAAACACATTGACAGATAAGATAAAAAACGATCTATTTGCATATTTAAACCATGCTCCAACTCACACATTATGTTTCTGGGCCCAGATACAAAAGTAAAATACCATCAAAACGTTATACAAATATATGAATGAAAATATATCTCAATGGATAAATACTGTTAGAAATTGGACTCAAATAGATAGTTTTTCAAACATCCTTTTTAAACGAAAAGGGTAGTCTTATTTTGAACAGATTTGCACTACGAGCCTTATATTTGCTGACGTTAAATTTGCTCTCGGAACGCTGTTCTCCTCACATCCCTCCTCCAAACCAACCATGGATTTTAACAACATTTAACGACATTTTGGAAAGGACATCTCTAAGGCCAAAAGTTGGAAAGGACATCTAACAGCAGCAAAAAAAAAGGTAATACTTAACACTTATACTTATGCTTGCGTGTTTTTCTCTGCAAAGACATATCAACTTTTCAAGTCTTTCTCAACATAAATACTGCATGTAAAGCACATCATTGTGCATGCACGTATGCATGTGTTCCCAGCAAAGACGCACAAACTTTTCCACTTTTTCTCAAAGTAAGGATTCCTAACTTGCGAATATTTACCACACTGCTACCCATTTAATCACATGATGCGCACGTGCGTGCATACATGACTGCGTTATCAATTTTACAGGTATAAATGCATAGGACCGAGGCAACAGCCCAGCAGAAATTACCTTAAACCTCTATGTATATTTTACATTGTTCTGTAGTAGGCCTACGACATAAACATGATAACACATTAGTTGTCATTGTACCGACGTATTCTACAATACCGACGTATTTGCCACACGCCTCATTGATTACAATGTAGCCTATTTCAAACCCCTGCAAAACAGTCTCAGTTTCTGACCCCTCAATGGCGCAACTTTACTTTGATTTTAGGGGCAGAGTTACACCAACTCCGTTCACTTCATGGGGCCAGTCCAATGGCGGGCCTACTAATGGCTCTGGGATGACGTGCTACTACGGCAGTGGTGCTCTGATTTCAGTGTTTAAACACGGACGCATTGCGTTCTCATACACTTCAATAGGCGAGCTGCACTGTTTTCACTTGACAGAATACTTGGTTAGAACGGTATCAAAGACGATACGTCGTCACGCTGGTTTTTTGCCAAGCTATGGTCATTGTTGCGCAACTTGCGCCATAGAGGGGCAGAAAACGGGCTGGTCACGTGGTTCATGTATTCGCGTGGGCTCATACTGTAGACCAATGCATTCCCTATACGGTTGTCCCATTTCTTTGTCCCTATTCAATCCACGTCTATGTAGAAAATCGTCCATTTGGCGGGACCTATAGAGTTTTCGTAACTCAGTTGTTCTCCCACACCGCCGTCATATGTCCGTTCATCTCCAGCTGTGAACAATGTTTAATGATATTCTGATGTTGGCGATCTACAAGCTCACCCCACGTGTGTGTGTGTGTGTGTGTGTGTGTGTGTGTGTGTGTGTGTGTGTGTGTGTGTGTGTGTGTGTGTGTGTGTGTGTGTGTGTGTGTGTGTGTGTGTGTGTGTGTTGGTTTTCCCTACCCCACTATTTCCAACATGTCAATTGCACTTAAAGGGAAATTCCACCCATTTGCAACATTTTACTGTAGTAATACACCTTACAGACACATTCAATACAAATACTCCCATTCTGTGTCCTCTAACGGTTAGATGACACATTAAGTGCCATTGTCCAGTTTCATTGTAGTTCACATCCAGTGGAGAACAATTGCCAATCCAATAGCCAATCGCACTCATTATGCAAATGCTTAATGGCAGCTCTATACCAACACTTTATCATAACTTTAAGCACTGACTGGACCAGGGGGGTATTTCACGAAAGGTGGATTAGAAAATCGGGGATTTAAGCCAAAACCACGCTTTTTATATCCTGGTCTTTAGAGCCTGGTTCATTCCGTTCCACCAAAGCCAAGGGAGGCTCAAAATGTGCGGATTTAGCGAGCCAGGATCATATAGCCTCGCTTGCTGGCTCGTGCACGTACTGCTTGAAAAGCCTTGATGAGGATTGTAAATTCATTGAGCGTGACCAATCATGTGCGACACCAGCAAGAGCCAAGCCCATAGATATATATAAGAAAGCCTTCTTATATATATCTATGGCCGTGCCTTTTACAGCAGAAACGCAGCAGCAGCTGATGATCTCGAAGGCGATCATTACTAAAGGGCAATACGAGCGCGATTAATAAGGTCAGGGACATGACATGGCGATCGGATCCGATCCATGGCAAACTATTGCCAATAGACTGAATGCATAAGTTGTCAAAAATAAAAGTTGAAGACCATATTCATGATATCATATCTCCGAAATGGGGAGGGTGGGCTACTGTTTAAAACGCGGCTATATCGGGCTATAAACTGAAATAATCCACTGATTGCATTGTGCTCCCCGAACGAAGTAAGTGTGTAAATAAGGAATGCTGTTATGCGCCATGAAATGCTCTCTCTCTCTCTCTCTCTCTCTCTCTCTCTCTCTCTCTCTCTCTCTCTCTCTCTCTCTCTCTCTCTCTCTCTCTCTCTCTCTCTCTCTCTCTCTCTCTCTCTCTCTCTCTCTCTCTCTCTCCTCTCTCCCTCCCCCTCTCCCTCTCTCATCCTCTCACGGACCACTGGTGGTCCTCGGACCACTCGATGAAAACCTCTGATCTATCTATCTATGACATTTTGGTAGACGTTCAGTATTTAATATTTAATTTAATATTAACTTTTGATATACAGAACAAGCATGAGGGGTATAACATGAAAGCAATGTAAAATAAAGCACAAAAACATACTGCAGAATGGTAAGTGCCTGCAGCCTCAATATTAGCCTAAATGTAAGTGAAGTGGTGTTCTCGATCGATCGGCGCCGATTTAAATCGGCCGATTTCATAAATAAATGACTCAATCGGCCATCACCAAAAGCTCCGATCCGGAAAACCGATCTGTATTGGTTTTGACTCGCCGTTTTTGGCACCTAGTGCATGTTCGTAGCGCTCCGTTTCTGACCCCTCAATGTCGCAATTGTTGACGCAGTTTCGTTTGTCACTGATGGCCCATTCACACCATTGAAGTGGAACGTTTCTCTTTGTATCACCGTTTCACACCTACCCAATATGCTAACGCACACGGAAGCGGCAGCCATTTGAACAGCGCTTAAGCGCTGTTCAAATGGCTTGAATAGGGACAAACTGCAGTTGAAGTCAATGTAGAAGAATCGCCATTGGTCTACTAGCTCTATGGAGTAAACGTAACTCAGTCTATACTCTAAAGCTCCGTCCGCCTCCAAGTCCTCTTCCCCCGCAGCAAAAACAAAACAAAACAACTCGCAACATGAACGACAAACCAGATGAGTAAGCATTACTCGGCCCCGTTGATGGCAAATTTAGATTTAAGCAAAGAGCGGATGGAAGCGTGGACAAAAAGGCAGTTTATGCAACAAAGAATTTGCATACCATCGCAGCAGCTCGAGCCTCAAATCACATCCAACATGTTGGAGCTAGTGTTACTGTCCCCGTTTCGTAGGAATCTATGTAGAAGAGCCACCATTGGACTGACCCCGTGAAGAGAAGGGAGCTTGGGTAAGTCTTTCTGCATTCTGGCTAGTACCAGAGCGACGTTGAGGTGTCCGACATTCAATGGCTTGAATAAGGACAAACTGGAGTTGGCGACCGGCGCTCATCAGTGCAGCTGGAGTCGAGTTCATATTGGCTGTAGCCGTGTGTGTGTGCTCAGATGATCAACTGACACAATCAGGACACGTTGGGCAAACAAATCCTCCGTGAGCGGTTTGATCATAGTAGCCTAGTTCAGAGTAGTTCACTTCACTGTGTTTATCTGACGCTAAATTGCATGATAATAATGACTGCTAAATGTACGCAAATGTATGCTCCAGAACAATCAGCGCTGTGTGTGTGGCACTGCCTTTCTTACCAGCTAGTCTTCCAAGTACCAGTATTTTATTTATTTTGCCCCAGAGTCAATTATTGTACTGGACTGACTGAGAAATGCTAACGTTTGTACTTGAATTTGGTAAATAAGAAGAAGAAAAAAAGAAAAGAGGAAAGCTTTGGAATTGGGGAATCTTTTTGAATCGAGAATTAAAAAAAATCTAGAAATCTAGTTTTTGGATCGAATCGTGACCCAGAAAATTGATACTGAATTGTATCGTGGGACACCCACAGATTCACAGGCCTAGTATTCAGTTCATTGCTTCACTCATAATATAAAATTCAGTTCAAAAATGTGCTTTCTCACTTTTCTCAGGTAAATAATAATATGCGATTAAAATGAGATTAATTATTATTGAGCCTCTAATTAATTAGATCAAAATTTTTAATCGAGTCCCACCCCTATAAAATACAAAACAAAGGCTTCATCAATATGGTATGGTATGGTAAGGTATGGTAAGACCATTCAAAGAGACGTGCTGCAGTAGAAAAGGGTAAATATTTGAATTTAACAATAAATCGGTATCGGTATCTGTATCGGCAGATACAAAAAAAAAAATCGGGGATCGGGATCGGCCCAAAAAAACCTGATCGGAACATCACTAAGGTGGATAAATACCTATGCTGCTAACTTTTATTATTTTTAGACATAAAAAAGGAAAATCTACGACTGCACAGGTGGTAATCAAGTTGAGTCCATATACAACCACAGGTGTTGAAATAACGTGTGTAAGAAGTCATTGCATTGGCCTAATAAACAGCAAAGACATGAGGATTAGGTTAATTGTCATTCTCTGCATGCCTGCAGATCAAGACTGACCTCCCAACCTACTTCCAACAACTTCAAACCACTCAGCCTTCCACCCTACAGCCAGGATCTGCCTGATGTTTCTTTCAGTTAAGAAGGACTCATTCTCTACCACTGTTGCAAAACTGCTTGCTCAGGGTGTACACATAACTTAAGACAACCTCTTCAGATTTGATATGTCAATAAAAATATTTTGATTTGTAACACCATTCAGAATAATACTCATTATTTATGTGTTGTCTATGTCAACATTGATTACTTTAATGTATGGTTTGCAATCCACTAATTCTTCACTACAGTTTTCCATCAACTAGCTATTTGATTAAAAACAATTAACTCATGATATTTAGTTCCTCACAGATCCAACCCGTGGCGCTAGAGGTTCGGGGCGCGAAGCGCCCCGAACTTCTAGTTACATACAACTGTTCTAGGGGTATTAAGGCGTGCTGAATCCAAATCTGCTGTAAAGCTCAAAAATGGCTGCTAAGCCTTCAAAATTGGCCATTTAAACATGGCGGCCACCACCATACTGAGGCATAATAAAATTATGTATGTTTGACTAAAGAGGGTAGAAAATAAATTGAAATTTATTGTATTTTTTATGTTTTCATATATGGGGAATACAGTGACATTCATATTTTAGAACAATTTTGAAGGTACCACTTTAATATAATTTATATTGTGAAAATTGTCCTCTTTACTAATGAAAAACCTTTTTTTAGCCCCCCCCCCCCCCCCCCCTTTTATTTATTTATTTATTTATTTTTTGCAAAAATAACAAAAAATATCATTATAACCCTATTTCTACACAGGTCAACTGATGTCATTGTTGATGAGGCATAAAGGTTAAGGTTTATTTGTTTAACTGTTTACTTGAAATAAGGGTTCTGAACAGTGCTTCACAATAATATCATGCCTCGATGACACTTTTTCCAATGCGATTCGATTTCGATAAATCAGTGCCAAAAGCGATTCGATAAATTTCAATTTCGATTTAATTTCGATTTCGATTTGATACCGATCTAGCACATATTTAATTCTGTATGATGTTGTATATCTGGCATATCTTTTTCTTTCAGGCCCAAGATGGTACAAATGGAAACAAATGGACCCGCTAGAGTCCATTTGGTTCACATTTGTATCTTAGGAAAATTTAGAAAATGGGTGGAATTCCCCTTTAACATTTTTCTTTTTTTCTGGTAGTGTCTGTTCACTGCACTATAGAACTGAGTGGACCACCACCACACACACACACACACACACACACACACACACACACACACACACACACACACACACACACACACACACACACACACACACACACACACACACACACACAAACACAAACACAAACACACACACACACACACACACACACACACACACACACACACACACACACACACACACACACACACACACACACAGCAAAACTGCAAGTTGCAATACTGTCCAAAGCTAAGAGTCCAGGGTTAAATTTCACTCATTCTGCCTGGAGAATACAATGCTACCGTTGGTAGCATAGCCTAATAGCAGACAGGCAGGCAGACAGACAGACAGAGAGAGACAGACACATGCAGGCAGGCAGAGAGAGACAGACACACACGCAGACAGGCAGAGAGAGACAGACACACACATACAGGCAGTTAGACAGGCAAGCATACAAAGCGAGACACACGGACAAGTGTGCGCGCGCACACACACAGACACGCGTTATTCCACAACCACCACCACAAAACGGTGCATGGAACGGTAGAACTATCACTACCACTATTCCAAACTTCTCTTCCCCCCCACCTCCCTCCCGAGTCCCGACACATCGAGTGGTTTATGAGGTTGGTCGTATTATGGCGATTAGACGCATGACCACCACGTGTGACGTCCACTTTGCAAATGATACATATCGCTGTCGGTGCTTTCTCATTTTCTAAAATGAGAAAGCACTGAAACACGGCCAAACCGCCGACATGACTGCTTGATGGGTGCTCTGCGAACTTGCTAAGTTGCTAAATAGCCAAACAACAGCTCTCCCCTCTGGCTCTGCCCATGTAGAGCTGTTGCGCAAACTCTGTTCACTTCATGGGGTCAGCCCAATGGCGGCTAATCTATAGACCTGCGCAGTGACGTCACTGCCCCGGTTCCAGAAGTCTTTTCCCCATTCATTTTTCTCATAGACTTTTCGAAAATAATTTATATCAAGACGATTACGCCACGGACACAGCCAACTCGAGTCGTGAGGAATCATGATGACACAAACAAACTTTTGGGACAATAAAATAATTTCTAAGATGAAAAACGAAACAAAAAGTCTTGTATCATGCCGTTTTCTACTTCTTCCCAATTATATATTATATGACGATATTGTGTTTGTTGTCATGATTCCTCACGACTCGAGTTGGCTGTGGCCGTGGCGTAATCGTCTTGATATAAATTATTTTCGAAAAGTCTATGAGAAAAATGAACGGGGAAAAGACTTCCGGAACCGGGGCGGTGACGTCACTGCGCAGCTCTATATAGACTTCTATTGAATTGGGACAACTGGAACCACGTGACCAGGCTGTTTTTCCGCCCCCTTAATGTCGCAATTCTTCTAATAGATGGCCCTGCCTTGCGCCGCAATGCATGCTGGTTAGAAACAACAAAAAGCGGGAGTGGATTACTGGAATGGAGTGAATTAATGGAGCGAATTAATGGCAGAATTTATCGCCATTTTTCGCCATAGTGCGATGCGATCTCGATAACGTTTTTTGGCTGATATCGCGTCGATATGCGATAAGCATATCGAATCGCAGCATCCCTAGTCTGTAAGGCACTGTGCATTGAAATCATTCAATTTGATGCATAGGTTCTCAACCCTTGTTGGCCCAGATAAGTAAATGGCCAATGTCAACTCAAAGGACAGCTATTTTTTGCTGAACAAATTTGATTGGAAATCCATGCCGTAAACCTGCATCCCCACTATAGTTTATAGAGTGCTGCATTGCTTCCCTGAAAATAGCAGATTGTGGATACAATCTGCAGACCTGTAATGTGCTCAGGAAACAAATACATAATGAATGAGGCGAGAACACAATTCAGATTAAATGTATCATGATTTTACATCCACCAGGAACCATTCACTTGATATGAAACCTCACGTAACAAAAAACCCCAGTAATGGCTCAAAGAACATGAGAACACCACCTTTATAGTTTACAGGGGATTTCTCAGGTGGCTCCAAGTAGACTGGGGCAATAAAAAATGTGAACCCCGAAGGCACCACTTTAATATAATTTATATTGTGAAAATTGTCCTCTTTACTAATGAAAAACCTTTTTTCCCCTTTATTTTTTAATGGTGAACAATTGCTTCAAAATTTAGTCAGTGTTTATGACTTGCATGCATGCAGTAGACACGTGGACAGTCAGTCCCAATGATCTTCAGTGTTCTGGCAGGTGTTGCCAAGTTTCTTGAAACCGCACACTTCAATGTACTTCATGTGTACTCTTCTGAAACCGCAGAGTTGGCTGAAACCAGCCTTGTGCAAATGACGCAAATTGATTGTGGAGTTTGCTGCATTTAGCAAGGGTCAAAGGTCCCCTTTGTGACCAAAACTGGGAATGGTTGTCTATTATGAAGCCAGGAAAATAGATGTGTGGCTGGTAGTGATGCGCGGGCCGGCTTTTTTTCCACAACCCGCCCCAGTCCGCGCCGCCAATTGTCCCAGCCCGTCCGCAGCAGCCCGCCCCGCAAAATTTTAATCAACAGCCCGCCCCAGCCCGCAGCCCGCAATTAAAGAAAAATGATATAATGATTAGTGCATGTTCTTGTGAGTACCCCAAGCTTTAAAATACCATAGCAGCTATATAAATGATATTGTCATGGGCTGAATAAACAAGCATGTTGTTCAGAATGGTTCTGTAATGACAGTAAAATCGACAGACTTGGCTCTAAATAGCTATGTCTTTCTAAGACGCATGGAAAATAAATAAAAGGCGGCTGTCGGTGATGGATCGAAAATGATAAAACAAACTATGGACCGCACGAATGCCGCATCCTCCTTCATTCATTTAATCAGATGCAGACCAGCTTATATAGCCTACACTAGCAAAAATATGAAGAAGAAGAGAACGTTGGACTTCCCTATAGTATTCCCTATAGTATACTGCATGGACTTATTTTCCTCGCGACAGATTGTCCCTGTTCTACAACTTCTTGTATAATAACACGGCCACTCAGCAATGTGAAATAACTCACAACACAGGTAAAAAAAAAAAAAAAAAACACCACAGCGCTCTCTCTGTCTCTGTCTCTCCCCCCATGTCCACCGAGGCTATTGATATTACACTATTACAATATATACAAAATAAGTTATATAACTTGCATCCCGTAACTTGTTGTCATGTCAGACAGCGACTAAAACATGCGTAGTCAACAGCGCTTCGTTTGCATTAATGAGCTGGAAACGCAGCTGCAATCAATAGTAGGCTATTAAATGCCCATACCAAATATTTGATCACCAAGCCTCAATCATCGTATCCTACGCGATGTACAAGAGTACTTTTGAGGCGCGTTCTACCATCGTATCCTCTTGATGTGCAGAGGTGATGTGCAGATAACCTTATTATGCGATATACAAGACCACATTTGAGACGCGCTGTCAGTCTCTCTCTCTCTTTCTCTCTCTCTCTCGCACATACGAAACCATACGGCTTAATACTCTACTAGCTGTGCGTCCAAGCCAGTCTCCTTTGCGACGGCCGGCTGCGCTGTGCAGAAAAAGAATGGAATCAAGGGCTCCAGAATTTAATCTATTTCTACGCGCTTCAAGTTCAAGCTGCACACGACCAGTTGAGCTGAATGCGCGCTCGCTAGATGCTGGAATGCGCAACATGCATCATCTAGCAAGCAGGGAGAGGAGCGGGAATGTAAAGCGGTGAGGATGGCGTTATCCTGGCACTGTTCCACGGTGAAGTGAGGCTGTAGGTAGGCCTAATGCTGTACTAGGTCTGGTGTGTCCCACTCCATGAACATTCTCCGTCTTCTCAATGCAAGTTCTGGTAGTAAAAACAACTGCCCGTCATCACTAATTACCTGTCAATTTAGGCTCATATTTTCGTCTATTTCAGGGGTTTTCAACAGGTGTTCGGGCCGGCCCGCGCATCACTAGTGGCTGGTGTCCCCATGGTATACACTAATAGAGAGGGCACAATGAGGCTGACATTGCATGGAGAACAGCTGGCAGGGAGGTGAAGACATCAGTCTTAAAGATTACAGATCATTGTTAAAATAGGCTAAATCCACAAAAAACACATTTTTCCCGCATTAAGACGCTAGTTTCTCACTCGTGACATTTTCTATAAGTTTGCAACCCTGGTATGGGGGCCCATACCATTGAAGCCGCCCACATACCATTTTCAGTTACAGGACTTTTATTAGGCAAGCGAGCATCAATAATAACACCAATAGTGTTTCAAATCATTTTAAATATACGCACTTTAATTTGAAATATCTTGGGTTATTTTGCATGCCATCATGTTTGGTGGGGCAGTCTGGGCATTTAGGGGGGGCATTGCCACTGCTACCAACACACACGCAATGGCCGTATCTCACACGGATTTGATGGATATCACACGAGCACACGCCACACCCCCATTTTCACACGCACGGGTCTCGAAAATCAGAGCCAAGACAAAGTGGCCCGCGACGGCCACGAGTTCCCCCGTCAAACCGACCAGGCAACCAAAAGCATTTGCGGGAGAACAGTCTGTTACTATTGACTGTTGATTGCTGAGATCCTGTTTAAAGCCCGCCTACTGGCTTTGCCATTTACACAGAATAGCAAAGAGGAACCGGATATCCCCCCGTGCAGTATAGTCCATTCTGATTTGTCGCTGAACTGTCAATCTGATGAAATGCAATGACGCCATTGGCTGCAGTACGGGCGAGATCCTGTCATGGCGTCTCTCTATCCACCGCTCCTTGTTTACAAACACATGCAGGGAAAAGAAAACTTTGCCTTTTTACCAAGGACTGCGTTCGGTTTGATAAATGATGACAGCAGAGCCGTTTTCTAAAGCCCGATACGGGTGGATGCATGGATTATAAAGCAGCACGCTGAGCTAAGGTAAGTAGTCTAAAACGAGCTGTTGTGTCCCCCTTGCCTTGTAGTGAACGGTGTTGTCGTTGATCCAGGGCAGGCTTACATCTGCGCTGGATAGAATCATAGCCATCTAGTAGAAAAGTTGCGACATTGTGGGGTCAGAAACCGAACGTGCTGAATAGTATTTTCAAAGCCCCATTGAGCGACCACTGCAGACAGCATTGCCAGCAAAGATGAGACGTCGCGCAACTGGTATATAGTTTTCAAAGAGGCTAGCGCAAATAAATAAAAGCCTATTTAGGCATGTGTAAAACATGACAACTATTGGGAAACCAATGCTGCTCGTTGGGTTGGGCCTAAGTGGCGATTCTGATGGTCTACTCTAGCGTCATGTTTGCAAGACTAGTTTCTCAGTGACACTGACAAACTATATTTTTGATTTTATTTATTTTATGGCGCTGCTTTGTAGTGGCTGTATAAGTTCAAAATTGCTGTAGTTGGCTTTGTTAGGAGGAATATAAATTGATAGATAAAGTAATTTTGTTACTGCTTCCTTATTGGTTGTGAGGAAGGCCAGAGTGCCGAAACGCGTACGTTTCTCTAGGTATAGACAGCTGCTGTGTTCATATCATGAAATAAAGAAAAAATAATGAACTTCATGTGAGTGCGGATATTTCTTCTTTACTGTGATCTACAAGAATCTGCACCCTTCAGCTACTGAGAATACAAGCTGGACTCTGAGTAGAGCGCGCCTACCTACTGTTTCATGGTTGTAATTCATGCCATCACAATCAAATCAGAGCCACTTTGTTGATGGGTTGCCTGGTCCAGTTATTTTGTCCAGGTGTATTGTTTGTAGGTTCTATTGTCCAGTAAATAGTCCATTTAATATGTTCAATTATAGTTATTATCATCATAATCCTATTATGTGCTACTGAATGAAACAGATAGCACAGTGGTATCAAAAGGAAGGAAGGAATGGAAATAGAAAGGAATAGAAATATTATTATAGAGATGTTATTTTTGTTTTTTGTGCGACACAACACCACATATGCACACACTCTTTATCCCACATTGGTGAGTCTGAATATACTTAAATTTAAGTGAAATGAAGGCGAAAATGGCGAAAAAATAGGCTTGAAACGGCAAAAAACGTTTGTCCATGTGACGCGCTGTGGCTGCGGTCTCAACCAGGCTCTGCTTCTAGTGGCCCCAAGGCAAATTGAGTTTGAGACCTCTGCTTTAGAATAAGACTACAGAAATGAGTGGGGATTTTGGGAAATGCATTTGATGTGAACATAAATATTTAAATTATATAAAATATTGGTTAATGACATAGATTGGATGTAATGTTTGGGATCAGAACTTAATTTAGGGAAATGGATGGTAATAATCGCGAAAACGTGTCAAATTATGGTAAAAAAAAATGCATTTTTTTCCCCCGCCACCGCGGCCAAAGGGTCTTTGTGCCAGATCACACTCCAGGCACTTTGCAAAAGTTTGCAGCCGTGGGCATTGCCCAACATGCCCATGCCTATACGCCCCTGAGGGGAATCATGATTCATGTTAGCCCTATCCATTCAGTGTGGCAAGATTTGGACTCGTAGAGAGTCCAAATCTTGGGCTAGTGGCAATTTAGCTCTGAACCATAGATATATTAAACTATCTATGCTCTGAATAGTGAGAACTACAAGCCCCACAATGCTTTGCGTAATCTAACATGGCGTTGCCCATCGGAGTCTGACCTGACTTTGCATGTAAACACCAAAGTCCTACTATTGCTACACCAGCGAATCAAGACGATACAAACTGACAGAATGAAGCTATTGCTCAAAGTTGCAAGACGAATTCACAAAGTACCCACGCCTTCTCCGTGTACGTCCCGCCGGCGTTGTTTGGACTCCCTCCCTGCGAACAGCGACCTGCCCCATGCTCACCGTCATCATGTCCGAGCTGACGAGGATCTGATGGTGGGTTCTAGTCTGGAGCTGGTCCGGAGCTTCAGGACGCACGTGGAGGTGAGGCCCGACTTCATCAGCGAGGAGGAGGAGACGACCCTCATGCAAGAACTGGAACTGGGCCTGAAGAAGAAGCGATACGAATTTGACCACTGGGATGATGTAAGCACAGCAGAGCTCTGGTTCAGAGCTCCACTGATTGAGTGTGACTTGCATTGGAGCTCTGCTCTTCAATCGGCCATTACTCCACCCGAGTGGATATATAAAGAACGTTTTACGTACTCACCAAAATAAACACGTCTTGTGAAAGCCTACTTACCGTAGTGTTGGCACTACAGTAAATCCACTGCTTCTGCGTCTGCCCTGCATTGGGGCTCTGCTCTTCTCCGTGCAATCGGCCATTACTCTCTTCTGGAGTGGATATAAAAAGAAATTCTTACCTACTCACCAAAATAAACACAACCTGTGTCATTAGAAAGCCTACTTACCTTAGTGTTGGTACTCTGAGGCCCCTATCACACTGATAACATGGACCTTTTGGCCAGAACGTGATCGTTTTTTTCACCCAAAAACAACCAGGATTTGCGCCCTCTACCAATATTGCCAATAGAAAACTCCCATAGGATTTTTTTTTCCTTAAGCGAAAAACGACAAAAAGTCAATTTTATCCGTGTGGTGGGGGCTCAGAGTGCCAGCACTAAGGTAAGTAAGTAGGCTTTCTAATGACACAGGCCGTGTTTATTTTGGTGAGTAGGTAAGAAGTTCTTTTTATATCCACTCCAGAAGAGCGTAATGGCCGATTGCACGGAGAAGAGCAGAGCTCCAATGCAGGGCAGACGTAGAAGCAGTGGAGCTCTGGACCAGAGCTAAGCACAGCCCTCTAATACAGGGGTTTTCAACAGGTGGTCATAGGAGTTGTCCCCTAGCCATGCCTCACATGACGCTCGTAATGACAGTCGCCTTTCACAGAGCCATCTAGTGTTTCAGGGCTAGTCGTCCCCATTCTGAATAGAAATCTGCTAAAAGAACCACCATTGAAAGGGCCCCATGAAGTGAACGGAGTTTGCACAACAATAGTTGTTTCAGGGGGCATAAAGTCAAGAGCTGAACTGTAGTCTCCTAGATTTTGGCTTTTTTGGGGGGTCTTAATAGGCCGTGGGGCACCGGCCTAAAAATGGCAAACCGTTGCCATCAAAAATGTGTGATAGCAGTTTCAGAAGAGTAGCTGAATACATGTTTTTGGCCTTTATTTCTGATAAAAAATTGATACAATATATGGTGAACATGTTGACTAATGGCATGATTTTTATGATTCTGACATCAACGTATACATTCTCTTGGGTGCCGAGTTGATTTATGAGATGACCTTTACGTACACTTTATGTACGGACGGTCACACATGCACCTGGGTGCGTTCACCCACCAACGGGTGAAAGCAATGCGCTCTTATCTCGTTCTACATGGCATTAATTTGCGTGTGTGTTTCAACACCGCTACTGCATCTTGTGTGCGTGCGCCTCGCTCCACACCGCGATGGCACACAGCGGTGTGTCCAACGCGCGTCAGACAGGCATTGAGAGAGCAGGGAGAGAGACTGGCTGACGCCCCCCCCCCCCCCCCCCCCCCCCCCCTCCCCCCGACAGTGGGACCGCGTCCCTATGGCTTATAGACCCAATTTCTCTAAAGTCCAAATAAACATGCTCCTCCATGCCCGGACCACTTTAGATCATCATAAAGTCACAAAAGCAGAGTATTTTCTTCCTCTCTCCTCTGCTCTCCTCTCCTCTCCTCTGTGTGTACATGCGTGATTTGTGTGTGTATGGGGGGGGGGGGGGCAGCTGCACTACGCCGTACTGCGGTGCCTAACCGAGAAATCAATTAATTGATGATTGATAAGTTTACTCGAGCAATTTCTTATCAACAATTAATCGAAGATCGATTAATCATTAACACCCCTAGACCGAAGCAATTTAAGTTCAGGGTCACGTGTCAAAGGTCAATGTCATGGTCATTTTGTATCTAAATGTCCTGTAATAGTAAAGTGACCTGGCCAATATAAGTTCAGAAACCTACCTTCTACCCTGTCCACCTTAATAATGCCACTTGGTATTGCATCTTACAGTATATTGTTTTAATCAATGATTAGTCACCTTTACAACAAGGTAGGCTATGGTATATAGAGATCGGACATTCCTGGAATGAGTAACGTTGCTAAACATGTGGATTGCACCCCCAAAAAGTTTGCCAAAATGGCTAATGGCTTGCATCAACCCTTGCTTTTTGCAAGGGTTGAACAAGTGTGAATGCCCTTCCTCCCATGTCATCATCCCATTGGCAGCGAACACCATTTGTCTGAGAGGGACAAGCCAGCCAGTTGGGCAAAGTAAGGGACAGGAAGCTGGTGGCAGACCTGGACAAAAAACTCCAACTGAGATCGCATCCACCAACCTGCAACCAGACCTTGTTCTGTGGTCACCCTCGCTTAAGGGTGCATTCATGTTTGGTTTAATAACTCCCGACCCGTTTCACCAATTCAAAAACTTGAAGTTGTTTACGATAGCAGACACATGTAGGTCAGTTTCCTGAAAATAGTAGATATGGTGATAAAGGGATCTGTAAGTTTTGTTAATTCATTGACTGGTGTAGTAGTGGTCGCCCATCACACATCAGATCGAAGAATGACTGATCTACAGCAACGTTGTCATACATGTGTCCAATCCACTTGTTATCATTTACAATGGGGAAATTATTGCATAGTATCTTGTGTTCGTCCACCTTCAGGCTATTCATGGATACCGAGAGACGGAGCGTCTGAGATGGGGGTCGGTGTGTGAGGGCGTCTTGAGACGGCTCAGATCTGTAGCGTTCCCTGAGGGCAGTCCACTGCTGGGCCCAGTACACATATTAGACCTGGACAAGGCTGGCTACATCAAACCACATGTCGACAGCGTCAAGGTGAATTGTCTCACAGCATGTAGCCCTGCAACGAGTTCATCTCAGTGTGCATATGTCGGTCAGACATACCAACAGCCATATTCAGAGAAACCCATGCTGCCGGTGAAAAATCACCCATGCTGCTCTATTTGTTGCAGTTGTCTCCCCACATTTTCAATATTACTATTTCAATATTACTATTTGCGTATGTCCTTTGAGAGTCTCCCATAGTTGGGTTTGTCTTGATCATCTTAAACCAGTACATAAGCAAACCCCTGCCATACATTAGCGATGCGCGGGGAATCTTTTTTCATAACCCGCCCGCCCCGTCCTGCCACAGAGCCATGTGGCAGGACTCTCACCTCTTGCATTTATAGATATTTAAGAAAAAATAACTAAAATGTATTTTTTCTGTTGGCATGGTTCCAAATGCTGCTACAACACATGTTTGCACTTGAATAAAAACAATGCATTTGATTAAGGGGAAAAGTGTTACTGAAATAATTTCGCTGCTTCTTGCAATTCCATTTTAAGCAAAAAAAAAAAATGTATGCATTTAAAGGAATTCTTGCGTTGAAATTTATGTTACTGTTAAAAAAAACAGCAACTAAATAATAAACGTATCGGCTATCTGGCTTTTTGATTTTCCACTAATCAGTAATTGGAAACATCTGCCAAAAGCCTGGTCGGTCGATCTCTACAACATGCCCTTTTGTTTGGCAAAAAAAAGTTGACGGTAAACAAGCTAAAATAATCTCTGGATTAATAACATAACACAAAAACAAGATTTGCTAATGTGTTCTTACAATGCATTTACTTACAGTATGTCTTGTTCTGCTCCATCCAGTTCTGTGGCAGTACCATCGCAGGGTTAAGTCTGCTGTCAGACAGTGTCATGCGGTTGGTGAAGGAGGATGAGTGGTTGGACCTGCTACTGCTCCGTCGCTCGCTTTACATAATCAGGTTCGTCTAAACATTACTTAACCCATTGTGTCCTGTCTAGATTTCTAGTTCCTGAATAACATAATATTCAAAGATTTGCATCACGATTTTTCAAAAAATAGCAGAGATACAAGCTCATATGAGCTATGAGCTTTGAGCTTGTAGATCTGCTATTTTTCAATAGTTAAAACATAATTCTTAGAACACCAAAACCCATTGTGTCCTGTCTAGATTTCTAGTTCCTGAATAACATAATATTCAAAGATTTGCACCACGTTTTCACGATTTTTCAAAAAAATAGCAGAGATACAAGCTCATAGCGCGCCACTCGGTGGCGCGCTATGAGCTTGTAGATCTGCTATTTTTCAATAGTTAAAACATAATGCTTAGAACACCAAAACACTTTCAGTACACTAAGGGTTGTCTACACTTGAGGCGCCCAGCGTTCCAGGCATATGCCACATATAGGCTTCATGCACACACGTCTGTTTTTTGCTTTTGAAGAGAGCTACATAGTAGGGCTTTTGATAGGAAACCGCCACTCTCGTTCCATCTCTGGAGCATGCTGAAATAACATGTTTTTAAAGTTTTCCTTCAGACCCCATAGGTCGGATAGTAGGGGTGGGACGATTCACTTACCTCACAATGCGCCACAATATTGATATTTAGGGTTCTGAATTTGATTTATATTGCGATTCTTAGTTGTGCTGCAGTTCGATTTAATATATCACATTTTTTTCCCATAAATGACTGTGCTTTTATTATACTACGTAGAACGAGGAGGATTCCACCCATTTTTCAAGCTCCTTCATTAACAAACACAAACACAACTTGATGATGTCACCATCAAGTAAAATACAGTACAGTAAAATTTTGAAAATGTTGGAATTCCCCTTTAATTAATTAATGTGGACCATGACAAGTTCAGTCAGCTACAGTAGAACATTTTAAAGCAATTTTTAACAATGTAAATAACAAAAAGTGCAATCATACACATCAATGCAGCCTGATAATGTCTGCCAGTCTCTCTGACATGAACAACTTAGACCAACTTTAAAAAAAATGATATAATGGCATTAAGAATTGCGATATATTGGCAAATCGATTTATTTTTCCTCAGCCTTATTGGATAGTGAGGTTCTATCACAGTAGCCTAATCTGTTCCCCCTCGCCTGTCTCCAAACCACGCAGGGACCAGGCCAGGTACGACTTCACCCACGAGATCCTGAAAGACGAAGAGTCGTCATTCCGTGGACAGAGGGTCCCTCGCCAGCGCCGTGTCTCTGTCATTTGTCGTAACCTTCCGGCGTGAAGCCAGAGAGCTGCAGTGAGAACACACAACTGCCACACAGACTGTCCTAATACCGAAACGTGAACCGAGGGAATCTGCTCTGGTGGAAGTCGCGTATGAAAATGCTGGGAATGTTGGGAATGTTTTCAAAGTTAAAAATTTGGCAATTACTACCCTGGCCTAACCTATAATGAACACCCAAGCCTTGGAGGCAGATGAGCTAATCTGATTTGATCTCACCCAACGTGTTGTCCTCCCCTGCCCCTCCGCTGCTGTACTACGGCACATCATTTGGAGCGACGCCCAACCCGAAAGGTTGACTCTCACTTCTAGGCCACCATGGCCAACAAATCAGTCCAGGCTTTCCGTTTTCATGCAACGCAGATGAAAATGAAATCCTGGGTGTCGAGGCTAGGCAATTACCAACACAGAGTTTTATCAAAGAGCAAATGCGATTCATAGTGTTTAGACATGTTATATTTAAATTATGTTATCATTTTGGTGTGTCACTTTACGTGCTGTGTAGTACACAGAAGTGCTTCAAGCATTTATTATGTTGAATTATTGATGCACTTAAATGCATTACTTAAAAGTCGCACAGGAACTGTAAACAAATTTTGAAAATATGCCTAATAAGGCTAGACCGCAATAATGCACAGGGGGGACGAACATACATCGACCTTTGGCTACCAGTACGTCGCTCGCGATGGGTGGCCAATGATACCACCCGTTTTGATGCCAGCGGTCACGATGTACGACCTGGTCGCAAATTGTTCTTTCTGTCTCTCATAATGCTACTGATGGCAACTCCTTGCAGCAAAACAGTTTGAAAATGCTGGCTTGCAAATGCAAGATGCACATCTTGCAAATATTTGAAATCAGCGAACTGTGACTTTGTTTTTTCTTTTTTTTCCCCGTCAACATTCATACATGCCTTCTGAACACAAGGGAAGGAGAGCAATATGGGTTTATTAGACCAGTGGTTAACCGAAAAAAGTAGTGGTTAAAATGTAGTAGAACACGAAAGCCATCATTTAAAACCCAGGGCTGAGAGATGCTGAAGACTGGTGTGCAGGTTTCCCTGTAACATGGAGACATTTAGCTTAATTTCTGTGCTACCATGATGTATGTCTATATACAGAAGGCTGCACATTGTATTTGTACTGTATTTTATACAGTAAATAGTCAATATCAAGACCATGTATGCCAACGAATGCCAAATTCCACAACACAGCACATTGTTTTTTAGCTAGCTATTATTTATTTGATTTTGCGCATCTGTGAAAAAAGAAATGCTTGGTTATGATGAAATAAAAGTACTGGTAATGGATAGTTTTGTTTTTTGTGCATCTGTGGGGAAAAGTAACCTGGCACCAGACTAATATCACTGCATAGATATCAGTCTGGAGTAGGGATGTACATTGTTGTGTGTGCGGCAGTGTTCCTCTGCCACACGCACACACAGACGGCATTACATAACAGAATAAGAATCGAAAAGGAGAGTTGGAATCCCTACTGAGAGTTCTGCCCGTGAGATACCTCAGAGATGCAGTATGATCACTTTGTTTTTTGTTTTTTTTTCTTCACTTTACTATACACTAGTATGGTGTTTGGTGCCATGGTGTAATGTTTTTTAGATGAAACGCTTCCGTAACCTCACACTGCTGTTTCCGTTCAAGCTAAAGGAGTAGTTCACCCAGGGGTGTAGTGGGGGGACTTCTCACATCTAAAATATTTTTGGGGCAAAAGCAGGCCTATGTTTTTTGTCTTGTCTTGCATGCGCACACAAATGCGCATGCAAATGCAAGTGTGCATGCACGTGTCTTAAAGGGGAATTCCACTAATTTTCAATATTGTCATTAAGGATGTTGTGTGGACAAGGTAAAAAAAAAAAGTTCCCCCATTCTGTTCCTTAGAAATGGAGGTCTGAAAAAAAAAACACTAGCATGGTGAAATACCTCTTGATGACTTCATCAAGATGTGTTTCACCATGTTAATGAGTTTCCTTTTTTTTTCCCCTGAGAGCGTACAAATGGAACCAAATGGACCCTAGCGACCCATTTGGTTCCATTTCTCTCAGAAAAAAACAAAGGAAAAAAATGACTTCATCAAGATGTTTCACCATGTTAATGAGTTTCCCTTTTTTCCTTGTACACTCTCAAAAAAAATGAAAATGGGTGGAATTCCCCTTTAAGAGGCGTCCCCCCACTTCTAAAAGTCCCACTAGAACACGGAGTTCACCCCCCCAAAAAATGACTCATTTTCCATCAATTACACAGCCACTAGATGGTAGTATAGCCCATCTATCCAGGTGGATAAGATGCTGGAACACCTTGTAGGTGGGGACCAAAGCTATCCCCACACCCATAGGTAACCTGTCAGTTCATAGTCATGGTTGAAAAGCCATGAAAGCCTGGGCGATTTCTTTATTTTTCCTGTGTGTGACTAACCTGCCAGACAGGATTGGCACACACACAAAAAACTGACACACGAGTGAGGAGCAAGTGGCTAAAATGGTGAGACTAATGATTTAATGTTCATAGTTTTAATTGTTTGATAATTTATTTCATTTTAGTTGTTTACATTTATTGCAGTTGTAGGAGTGCTGTGTCTCTATTTTATTGATAGTTGGCACGCCATAATCTTTAAATGACACTGCATCAAATTGACATTTTTCCATCTGATTTTGAGTATCCATACGCACACAACCTTTACATGTTCTCTTCTTCTTTAGAAGCATTTTCTTTCAGGATGTATGACTATTATTCTATCAATTATTATTGTTATTACCACTGTTTCCCCTAATCAAGAGTTCAAAGAATAACAGAATTAAGTGCAGGACGTAATTTACATAGAGATGTGAGTGAACTTCATTTAACTATACAATTTAATTGTACCAACGGTTGGCTTGGCTACCCCTGATTTAGTTTACATGGAGAATAAACAGTGCATGTTTATTTTTAGTTTACTTAGTACATATAGGTAGGACTGCTTTGTTTTCACTCAAGGGAAGAAAAAGTCAATGCCACCTTTATTGAAAAGCACATACAGTAGATACGGAAGATGGATTTGGAGAACAATTCGATGCGTGTCCTTGTGACTGGGGGATCCGGGCTGGTGGGCAGCGCCATCAAGCACGTGGTGCAGGAGGAAGGTGGGAGACGGGAGGGAGAAGAGTGGTTCTTCCTCTCTTCCAAGGACGCCAACCTTGTGTAAGTCATATCCTGATCAATCATATACAGGTCCTTCTCAAAAAATTAGCATATTGTGTAATAGTTCATTTTCTCCCATAATATAATACAAAACATGAAACTTTCATATATTCTCCATCAATTGTGCATCAAGTGAAGTATTTAAAAACTGTTTTTTTTTTTTTATCCTGATGATTATGGTGTACAGCTCATGAAAACCCCCAAATCCTCTTGGGGGGGACCAGGCTTTTTTTTCCTCATCTCAATGAATTAGCATTTTTGTGCTTCAGTATATTGGCAAGCTTCAGGGAGAGGCTAATTGTCCTTTCCAGCTCGATTTGGCACCTGCCCACAGAGCCAAAACTACTAGTAGCTGCTGTACTGACCATGGTATTAGTGTGCTTAACTGACCAGCCAACTGTCCTGACTTTAACCCAACAGAGAATCTGGGTTGTATTGCCAAGAGGAAGGTGTGAGACATAAGAGGGAACAATACAAATTAATTTTACGGTCATTATCAAAGCAAAACTGGGCTTCCATAATGCTTCAACAGTGCCACAGGTTGATCAGCTCCATGCCACGCCCCATTGATGAAATCATTTGTTCAAAAGTAGTCCAGTCCAAGTGTTAACTGCACACATTAATATACTTTTCAGATAGTCAACATTTCTTGTTTAAAACATATTTTAGTGGTCTTTTAGTGGTCTTTAGTGGTAATTTTCAACCCGTGGGATGCTGCTGATCAATATGTGTGCGGTCTCTAAAAGATGCTTTGCCGTGCAACTGTGATGCTAAGGCTGCAACTAAATGTTTACAGAGATCCTGTGCAAACAAGGGCGGTGTTTGAGAAGTACCGGCCCACTCATGTCATCCACCTGGCTGCCAAAGTAGGAGGACTGTACCAACACATGAGGGAGAACCTACACTTTTTGGTGAGGCAGTCTAAATCGATTTCTCAGCAGCCAACCTCTCTATTGTCAACCTGTTCAGTTTGGTTATAGGGTTAGTTAGAGATGAATAATGCAAAAGCGGTTGCGCACATCCGGTACTGTGCTGAAGTGAACTACAGCTCCTGCTCCACATAGCAGTGTTTTAATTTAAATAAAAACACTATGGAGCAGGAACTGTTGTGCGGACGTTTTCCAATTAGTTTGAGATAACCCATGATAACGCCTGTGGTCCCATATACTGTATATGGGGTTTCCAAACCTATCTGATACGTTGCTGGTTATCTCCGCAGAGAGACAACTTGAAGATAAACGATAACGTGCTACAGACGGCTCATGAAATGGGCGTCACCAAGGTGGTGTCCTGCCTTTCCAGTTGCATCTTCCCTGACAAGACAACCTACCCTATTGATGAGACTATGGTGAGTTTAATAGACATAGAATACAATAGAAAAACATGATATAATCGTGTGTTTGTATGTATAACACACAACATACGCAGGAGAGAGAGAGAATGAGAAGCCTAGCAAAAGGGCCTAGCGACAGAGAAACACGATCTGTTTATTATTTGGACAAAGCTTACCTGCTCTCCTCCCTAACACTTGCAGATACACAATGGGCCGCCTCACGACTCCAACTTTGGCTACTCGCACGCTAAAAGAATGATTGACGTCCAGAACAGGTGAGCCCGGCAGAGCAAACAGGGTGGGAGGGGACACACAGGTTAATCTGACATGCATTCATCTTCACCTGTGTGTGTGTGTGTGTGTGTGTGTGTGTGTGTGTGTGTGTGTGTGTGTGTGTGTGTGTGTGTGTGTGTGTGTGTGTGTGTGTGTGTGTGTGTGTGCGCGCGCGCATGCTCACAGGGCATACTTTCAGCAGTATGGACATCGATACACAGCCGTCATCCCGACTAACGTGTTCGGACCCCATGACAATTTCAACATAGAGAATGGGCATGTGCTTACAGCACTGCTGCACAAGACGTACAAGGCTAAAAGTATGTAACGCAGGCACGCAAGTGCATGTGCACGACGCACACGTGCACGTGCGCACGCACACACACCAATGTTACTGTAACTGTACACGCAAAGACCATGAAAAGGAAAGTGACTTTTTTCCTTGTTTTTTCCCCTGTCTTACCTCTAGAGGAAGGAACTCCTCTGACTGTGTGGGGCTCTGGCACGCCTAGAAGACAGTTCATGTTTTCCCTGGTCAGTAGTGCAGCAGAAATATTCAAATGAAGCCTATAAAAGGTCCTTTCAGGTGGTCTGGATCAACGACTCACACTGGCCTTCACCTGCCTTTGCAATGCACACTGCCACAGTCAAATGAAGTCTGCCCCGGGTTTGTTTGTTCCAATGTAAATAGAAATATAATACACATGATTAAATGCTGGTTCATTTTGGAACCAGACCTTCAAAACCTCTTCCAAATGATCCATCAACAAGATATCACCTATGTGCATTCGAAGAATATGTGCGACATGTCCTGTATATTTTAAAACAATATTTTATCATATCAGAAAACTATTCGTGGAGAGGTATTCAAATATGGTGCGGGACATTGCGGGGAAAAAAACGGCACGCAGTGATGTAAGCATCACCACGGCAGGCAATCATTTCACAGGAACCCCTCAAATGCTCTGCATGTAAAACTAAAAAGCACCAATGCAGGGATCTCATTAAAAATGAATTACTAGGCATGTTAATCACTGCCCATTTGAAAGGACCTCACCCAGTTAACTCTCATAGCGTGTGCACTGTGTTCTCCTCAGGATCTGGGCCATCTAATGATCTGGGCGCTGAGGGAGTATAATGAGGTCGACCCCATCATCCTCTCAGGTAAGCTCAGTCACACTGTAAGCCAGGGGTGCCCAAAAGGTAGATCGTGATCTACCAGTAGATCACACAGGCCGTGCAGGTAGATCACATGACAGTCCCCCTAGCACTTGGACACTTATAGATCTGTAACTCTTGAAACCAATCTGTAACTCTTTTACTGAAAGAGTTGCTTTGCGTTAAAATGTTAAAATGAAACCAAATGGACCCGTAAGGGTCCATTTGTTTTCATTTTAACATTTTAACGTATGAATTACATAATTTTAAACGTCTGAACTACATAATTTTCAAGAGTCCATACAATTAGAAAATAGAGAATAACTTATTGTGAACAAAAATGTGAAAATTCTTAGTTTTGGGTGCAAGAAACTAAACTCAACATCACAAACTGTCAACTCAAACCTCAAATATTGTTTTCAAACGTCAGTAATAGCATATTATAAGTGCATTATTCTTAAACACTATAACAGTAAGTAATACAATCACCACTATTTCAAAGCTCAAACTTTCAAGGGGGCCTTGGAATTTCAGTAATGGAACAATCACATTTTTGTGTAGATCTTGTTGAGCCGGTCATTTTGAAAGTAGCTCTCAAGTCAAAAACCCCTGCTAGGCTTGTACTGTATGTAACATGTTTCAGACATAACCATAATGTTGCAAGAAGTGCAAGGAGAGTTCTTGTGGGGAAGGTCAAGAGAGCAGGTTCACAGAAGGCAGTGATGTGTGTATAACTGTCGGTATGTAAGTGCACTGTTCATTGTTAACAAGCAAAATATGTACTTGTATTAATCAATACTGTCAACTTGGAAGCTACTCAGCGGCCTGCATTTTGGGGAACCTCTAGCCGTTGCAGAGGGGAGATAAGAAAACAGCCACGAAAGATGAATGTACACTTTTGAGAGGGGGTAGATAAATTGTTGTGTAGATTTTAACGATGCAGGCTTCCTGAGAGTGAAAGTGGCATTTTTGAGAAAAAAGGGAAACTTTGAGAGTACAAGGGCAGTGACACTGAAGGGACAGATACCTTTAACACTTTCTGCACACTAAGGCATATTTCCACAACACACCACCAGGAAAAAGACCTAACCTAACCGTCCGCATAGGCCGAAACGTTGCTGCTCCCTTATTAAAGTTCACTGTAATTGGAGACATTGGCCGGGTGATATTGTGACTGGTTTGATATTTCCACGAAGCATCAAAGGGTTGATTATAATATGAATAAGAACATTTTTTGTATTGCAAGTTTCCATGAAATCCAATAGCCAATATTAGCTATAAAATAGGTTTGGCTTGAAACTTTTGAACCAGATCTAGAAACGCAAACTTGGTGTCTATTTCATAGTCTCTGCGCATGAGTCTCAACGGAATACCTTTTTTTTTAATTATTGATTGTTTCTGGACCCTTATTGTGTATATTTACAATATGGTGGCTACCCGAAATAGTCGTTTATCATTATTTGTACAATAATTGTTGACTTGAGTTTGTTGAATTGAGTTTGCATATTGTTAAAATGGTTGCAAATGAAAAAGAGACATTCCATTTTCTGTCAAATCCAATCCAAAAGTCACAACCTAGCTATATGGAGACACCAGTATTTGTTTGTTTGTTTATTTATGTTGTAAATATGTCTGCCACAATACTTGCCCCCATTTGCCGATAACTGAGGGGTATTTCCACAAAACTTAACAGGTTGGTCAATGATGAATTCACTCTTTTGCTGGATGGATGGTCTCTCGGTGATGAGAATGCAGTCACCTGTTCATCTACAGAGCCAGACTTAAGGCAATATCATGTATCTGTATTGAAGGCTGACAACATATGTTCACATGCCAGGGATTAGATACAAGATGCAGCAGTAGCGTCACTCCATTCCTGTCTGGTAATGCCTCGGATGCATCACCATTCTCTTGGACTATCTGACTTTCCATCATAAAAGTACACCATGAGAAAGTTCAATTTCCCTTGACAGCCAAACTTGCCCCACATTTATCCCAATAAACCTCAAAGGGATCCAGGGATAACATTCTCAGCTACATGGCTGATGAGCCGGGTTATGTTGATTTTTGCTAAAAAAAAAAAAAAACTTTCCTGTGATGTTCAGGTAGGCTATATTAACATAACTGATGAAGAAACTTTTCACACATACCTGGATTCATCTGAGATGTTTTCACAGCTTTTCATAATAATTTTGAATAACCACTAACCTAAGAGTTGAGCTATGACTAAAACCTTTCATCAAGATATTTTAGGGGCCTTTAGGCCTATATTACCTTGATGTCTTTTTCCATTCTTTATTTTTCCATATTTTGTGTCGTTTTACAACACAAAATATGATTAAAATGGAAAATACATACTCATGCATGTTTCATTTACAATGTATTTGACTCCATTGGATTCCTTGCCCCCAAAAATGTAGATTTAACAGCTACAATCCTGATTTTAGGCCATCCAGGAGGCCAGATATTGACAAAATCGTTTTTGAGAGTAGCCATTTTTAAAGATCCAAGATGGCTGCCATAACAATCTCGAAAAAAATGGAATCAAACATTTTCTGATTCCTTAGGCTATAAGGTTTCTAAAAATATATAGTTTTAAAAATCTCCGTCTTCATCCTACAAACTCATTTGAATGAACATAGTGCCCTGGACTATGCTGTGAGCCATTACAGGCCAAGTCAATTTCATTAGCGCAAAATCACAACAAAGCTTATCTCCCGATGTTTTATGCATAATATGAGCAGGTCACAAAGATTATCTCCTAATGTTTTACATACCGTATATGAGCAGGTCAAGACCATACTACTAGACCAACCTTTTTTCATGGCAGGGCCCACTATTCATTCAGCATTTGAGCCACGGACCACCATTTGATGACATGTTAGCCCCACAGACCCCGAAACGAAAGATTTCTTTTGCTTTTGTCCACAATACCAGGCTGGACTTCAGAGAAAACAAAACCTACAAACATACAGACCGAAATGACCATTAATCTTCTACATTCACTATTGTGTAGACTTGGGCTAATTTAGATAGTGAATAAAAAATTAAACCAAATGGACCCTTGCAGGTCCATTTGGTTTCATTTTTACGCTCTCAAGAGTTACATCTGGTTAACCATCTGTTATTTAGCCTGGGGACCAGCTGGAATCCTTTAAGGGACCACTGGTTAAACCACTGTACTGGACTCTCTCCTTAGACCCTGTCACTAGTAGCTTCACTACAAGAGTGACAGAACCGCTTTTCATAAAACGTCTTCCAACAGATTCCTTGGCTTATGATGGTGAATTAACATTTAGTCTGAACAGATTTCATTATGTCTTTGTCAGTCAGTGTACTGTATCATGTCGCTGGGCCCATGTGTATAGACATTTTAAGTTTATTTCTAACCATGCTTTCTGGCCTCTCGGTCGCACAGTGGGGGAAGAGGATGAGGTCTCCATCAAAGATGTTGTGGACATGATTGCAGAAACACTGGACTTCAAAGGCCCCATAATTGTATCCACGCCAAAAATGCTTGAATGATGCATTGTCACCTTGTGACAAGTGCATTTTGATACCAATACTTTTGCACTTTTGCTCAAGAGAATTCTGGGCTTTAACTACGTTACAGTATTGAGTACTTTTTTTTCCCACCATTGCCCTTGACTACTTTACACCAGTATGACACAACCATGTCTGACGGCCAAATAAAGAAGACAGCCAGCAATGCCAAGCTGCGACGCTACCTCCCCAACTTCACCTTCACGCCCTTTAAAGAAGGTCGGAATTTGTATTCTTCATTTCATTCCCACTTCAACGTAGTCGTATGTTTGACTTAGGTTGTGGTGTGCCATAGCAAGGTGTTAAAGGGGAAATAACATGAAATTCAACTTTTTGTTTTATCTAGTTTGAACAATCAGTCTTTCATATCATATAGGAGCTTTAATGTAAATTGCTCTCTGGAACAGCTTGATTGATTTTGGGCTCATAATGATGTCGACAATGCACCCTGCTTTGTATAATATTTCCCAATTTCCTCCTCTCCTTCAGTCTTCAATTCCAAATTTGCATTTCCACTCTGTTTATAACATCCACCATTGTTGATTTTCCAAGTTGACATGGAATTTAAACAGGCCTGGTCCATCCAACATCTGTGCCAGATGCATCGCACTAATGTTTTTTTTACTGTAGTTATAGTACAGTAATTATAGACAACCGGTGCCAAGTGTTCAATTGTGGTCAAGGAAATGTCTCAGTTGTGGATGCGGCGTGGAATATTTGCATGCGGCATCACATAACTTGTTTTTCCACTTCTCTTTCAGCCGTCAAAAAGACCTGTGATTGGTTCGAGGCCAACTATGACATTGCTCGCACGTAGAGGCTTCATCCAAACCACCTGAGCGATCAAGCTTTTGAGAGAACACCTGTTAAATCAAAATACTGTGCTCTGTTCCATTTGGTGACACGAGAACCTATCACACTATGTCAAGAAAGGGTACTGGGTACCACCTGCTGTAGGCTGAGCATGCACATGCATTTCTATCTGTGTGGGCTGAAGATATGCAGTGTAGATTGGCTTGACTGAGGATATTAAACAGGAGGTGATCAAAAACCTAAATAAATACAGCAACATGAAAGTGGACAACTTTTCCCCTCCATTACTTTTTACATCGTGAGTGATTCTATTTTCAAGACATCAGGTAATTCATATCAGTTGTACAGTGTGTTTTTAGACTCCAACAACGCAGTGAACTCACTCAACCCTAGTGAAGTTCAAGTTCAAGACCATCCCCACACAGAGAGGCGTCCCTGTAAGGGATGACACAATCAAAATGCAGCTTGAGGTCCTCATCTGCAAGCCAACACACCGGTACAATAACAGATAGAGGAAGGTTCTGGCTAAAATATTCATATACATAAACATTAGGCCTATTTAGCATCCCTTTAAAGGAGAATCCCACAGAAAAACACATTGAGCATCAATCTACCTTAATTGCTGTGACATCATACAGTATAGTCAAGTGTACTTGATTTTTGTCATAGATGCCCCCTGTTCTACATCTCACCCATCACCCCCTCCCCCCTCTGGGGCAGACTTTACGGGAACTCCACCCATTTTCAACATTTTAATGTCATTAAATTAATATACCTTAGTGATGTGTGGACATGATAAAAAAAGTTTCCCCAATTCTGTATTTTTTTTTTAAATGGAGATCTGAAAAAATCATTAAAGGGGTACTTCACCCCAAAAAAAACTTTTGGTCATTTTATGGTCTACTCAGCCTCATGTGAACACACCAGACAGTTTATAAGTTACTCCTTTCAGTATTTAGATATTTGATGTTCATTAGTCTGCCATTAGTCTGCCAGACCCAAACCCATTATAACTTAAAACTCCATTTTAACCATGACAGATTATTCGAAAACAACCCATCTTTTTTCTGGTGACTTATATTGTCCTCCTAATACGTGAGAGGGCAGTGGAATTTCATTTACAGTTTTTATTTATTTTTAAAATATTGTTTTATTCATTTGGGTGGGCATTCCCAAATATGGAGGGGGCTACATTTTACAAAACAATATTTTAAAAATAAATGAAAACTGTAGATGCAATTCCACTGCCCTCTCACGTATTAGGAGGACAATATAAGTCACCAGAAAAAAGATGGGTTGTTTTCGAATAATCTGTCATGGTTAAAATGGAGTTTTAAGTTATAATGGGTTTGGGTCTGGCAGACTAATGGCAGACTAATGAACATCAAATATCTAAATACTGAAAGGAGTAACTTATAAACTGTCTGGTGTGTTCACATGAGGCTGAGTAGACCATAAAATGACCAAAAGTTTTTTTTTGGGTGAAGTACCCCTTTAACATGGTGAAATACACCTGATGACATCATCAAGATGTATTTTCACCATGTTAATGATTTTTCTTTCAGAGCCCTTTTACAAATGTGAACCAAATGGACCCGGTTCCATTCCCTTTAATCCCAGAGGTGATCTATTCCTCCTCTACTCCCTTCTGCCAATCACTCTCCATTCACCCAGGTCAAACTTCCTCCTCCCCCAGAGCATCTCCACCATTAAGTGGTGGTGCTGCCTGGGTTTTTAAGGTCATGTAGTGTGTGCTGGATGAAATGATCTGGCATGATCCTGTAGTGTGTGGTTTGATGTGATGTGTGAAAAAAAAATGGAAATACTAAAATACCCACATTAGAATACTATAAGAGGGGAGGGGGACCTCAGGGTGAAATGTAGAACAGGGGGCTATAGTAGGTCTATAGTAAATAATACACACAAAAAATGCTATATACTGTATACTAATATATATATATATATATATATATATATATATATATATATATATATATATATATATATATATATATATATATATATATATATATATAGTGTAAAGTAACAATGACTAATTCATAGATTACAAAATGCCTGTTTGTTCTGTCATGGATTGATGCCAGCCGGGAATTACACGACACATTACAGGACACACCCAAAGAGATGTTTGAGGACACACACAAAGAGATAGTAGCCTGTCAAAAGCATGTTGCGTATCGTCGTTGTCTGGTAGAAACCCTCTAATCCTACCGGTATGTGACAACAGACTTTCAGGAAGTGTCAAACAATGTTCCTGTGGATCCTATGTAGTTGTTGTTTAGTCACCATGCTCTTGTTAAAGGAAAATTCCACCCATTTTCAACAGTTTACTATGTCATTCATATACCTTAGAGATGTTGTGTGGACATGATAAAAAAAAAATAAAGTTCCCCCATTCCGTTTCCTAGAAATGGAGGTCTGAAAAAAAATCATTAACGTAGTGAAACACAAATTTATGACATCATCAAGTTGTGTTTCACCACTAAATTTTCCATTTGGTTCCATTTGTATGCTCTCAGGAAAAAAGGTCCTAAGAGAAAAATCATGGGAATTCCCCTTTAATATTTTGCATTGGTCCAATATTTATAAAACCCACAGACAGACTTTCACAGCATACGTTACAGAGAGATACACTGAGCTTTCCCCACAGAGACTAGATCATCTTGCTGAATATCAGTCATGGTGTCAGTAGCCTGGTCTAGCCCTCAATGATTTTGGCCTTGGGGGGCGGGGGTGTCGTGGGATCCACACGGCGGAAGTGCTGCGCTCTGATTTGATCTCACTAACGTGTCGTCATCTCCGGCCCCTCCCACGCCTGTCCACTGCTGTTCTACGTCACATCATTTAGAGCGACGCCCACCCCGGAAGGTTGACACGCCCCTCAAGGCCACTTTCCAACGCGCGTTAGTCCAGGCTTTCCGTTTTCGCGCAAGGCGAACGAAAATGAAAGCCTGGGTGTCGAGGCTATGGTGTCAGTTAAGTCCTAAAGCTGCTAAAGCTCACCTGTTTTTGCAAGCATGCTGTCATGTTTTTCATCATCACAAGGCCACACCCTATCCTGCCACCATGCTTTACATGGATATTACACAGGCCAAACACGTTTTCACCTGCACTAGTTTGACTAGTATTTAATGACGCAGGAATACCAAATTAAATCTAACAATGTGAACGTGCAAACACTGTGATGCCATACGGGCAACTTGTATGTCGATGTGTTTTCATTTCGTATTAAAGCAGGCGCAGCTATAGGTATATAAAAAATGTATTAATATTTTACAATGGTTGTATCAATGATGATGGATTTGCTACTTTGAATCATACAAGTGTGTGCGAGTGAGCTTTGATTTGGCGATCGATTTTAAGTCAATATTTTACTATATAATGCTATTGTGAGCGGTTATTACATTAGTTAGCAACTAGACACACCTTTGCAATACCCGCTTGTCTGTCTGTCATGAAACGGACACATTTACGCCCATAGTCAGTTCTGTATCAGGCATATGGAGTCCCGGCCAGTCTATCATGGCACATTTTTACAAATGGAAGTGCTGTGTGTAATGTGTAATACAGAGTGTTTACAGAGATCCATGTGCAAACTGGCTGGTCGCACGCTAAAAGAATTGATGACCAGCAGGTGAGCTACACAGACCAAACAGTGTGGAGCGGGCACAGGGGTATTTTTATCAAAGATTGTAGGAGGAGAGGATTTTTAACCGTTGCCAACGGTCAATTGGTTCATGAGTTATGAGTGTTCAAAGTTCGCAATGAAACTCAAAGTTTGCAAAGAAGATGAAATAGAGGCTGTGGATCTTTATAGCATATTATAAAACAAAACAAATAATATAGCACTATTTTCACAATGCATTAATGCACTAATCACTCATTATGTGCCTATGTGTTTTGTCTTTCAAGTTGTTCCACTGGTCTATAAGCATTATATCTTGGAGATCCCGCCACAGGAAACTAGAGTATTTTTACAATGCATCCATGTTGCCAGGTCTAAAGAAGAACAAGCTCACGGTCTACGGCCTACTTACACACATAATAAGCCAACCTGGCAGTCGATTTTGTCACATCTTTGTCACATCCCATAATGCAACACAAAGCCAGCCACCACACAGGCTACTAGGCTATGCATGAACCTTAAACACACCACTGAGCCATATATATATATATATATATATATATATATATATATATATATATATCAGTCCCCAAAAAAGGTCCTGAAAGAAAAATCATTAACATGGTGAAATACAACTTGCTGACGTCATTGAGTTGTGTTTCACCATGTTTCTGGTAAACATCGATCTCCCAGTCCCTCTCCTTCACCAGGGCTGCTTCTACGGAGGAGATGTGTGCAGATTACGCCCAAGCATGTTTCTTGTCCATCAGAAATGAAGGATTTTTTTTTTGCCAATATAAAGCCATAACATTTCTGATTGGGTGGGTGTAGAGTAGTGGGTGACAAAGCCTTGGATGGGCCTTGGTGCATGGCCTGTTGCACTTCCCCGCCAGCCTGTGCATTGCATATCTTGTCAGATCATTGAATGCTCCTTTAAGTCTAAGCCAATCAGGTTCGTCTGGAACCAGGCTATAACCAACTATAAAAGAGCCCTTCTGGGAACAGCCTCCACCAGGCTAGTCCACAACCTGGCAAATGTAAATGTATGTATGTATGTATGTATATATGTATGTATGTATGTATGTATGTATGTATGCAAAAAGAAAAAAAATCTAATGCTGTGCGGGACACGACTAATATTTTATAAATATCACCAGATTCTTGCCAACGCCATAGGTACAGGTTATAAAACAGTTTGTGTTTTTTCTAGATTGATACAAAACCCCTTAATGAAGAAAAAAGGAACAGGGTTCCAGAGCAAATCTTGCCTGGGGCTCCAAATTGCTTAGAAACGCCACTGCAAGTTCTGTATACTGTTGTATACAAGTAAACTATAAAAGCCACCGCGCCACTGCAGGTCGCCTGTGGCGCCGCATGTGTATCACTTTATATGAAAAACAGCCGCAAGAAGCCAACCACACACCTCTGCACACAGGTTGTTGGGCACGTCGTCATGTCCCTCCAGGCACAAGGGGAAATGCGTGCTCCAAGTCCATTTGTTATCCAGTAATGATTTATTTCCTAGCTTTCTCTGGTATTTAATTGTCTATTTTTTAAAGCCACCCTGCGTTCAGATGTCCATAGAGGTTTTTTTTAACCTGCTATCTGTTGGGGATTTATTTATTTTATTTTTATTTTATTTTTTTTTTCATTTAAGGTGGATTTGCTGCTTGAGTTCTTGGAAGAAGGGGACACATTGGGCCAACTGACTTTCGACCCCTCGTGTCTGTTATTTGGTTGTACGGCAAGCTCCTATATCTGCTGCTGTTTCTAATGTACAGCGACACAGATGCTGTCTGCGTTGTGACGGGTTAAAAGCTGTTCCTAGGTCTGGTCACCTAGGTCTGGTCACCTAGGTCTGGTCACCTAGGTCTGGTCACCGTGGCAACGTGAGGGTCCTGTGTGCTGTTGTTTTTGAATACAATACATTTGCAATTGCATTCAATTGTGTGATTGGGGCCTTGAGGAGCGACGTTATGCAAAACGGAGTGTGTGTGTGTGTGTGTGTGTGTGTCGGTGTGTAACCAACTAGAAAATTGCCCTTCTGGGAACAGTCTCCACCAGGCTAGGCCACAACCTGGCAAATGTAAATGTATGTATGTATTGAATTAAAATGGGTAATGTTTAAAAAAGGCAAAGATCATGCTCTGCTGCACTGGCCTAAGAGAGGGCTCTAAAAACTGTTTCAACATTTGTATGTATGTATGTATGTATGTATGTATGTATGTATGTATGTATGTATGTATGTATGTATGTATGTATGTATGTATGTATGTATGTATGTATGTATGTATGTATGTATGTATGTACAGTATATATGTATCCAAAACAAACAAAAAAACAAACAAATGCTGTGCGGGACTAATATTTTATAAATATCACCAGATTCTTGCCAACGCCATAGGTACAGGTTATAAAACCGTTTGTGTTTTTTTCTAGATTGATACAAAACTCCTTAATGAAGAAAAAAGGAACAGATAACAACTTACAAGTAACACTTTTATTGGGAATCTATGGTAGTCAAATAATCATAATTAAAAAAATGAGAAAAACAGCTTTTCTACCATTCAAATGGAATTTTGCCCATTACAAGAGAGTCTGTCATATGAACACACACACACACACACCCTCTTTTATGGTTTATGTGTGAGTGTATATCGTCAAACCTGGGGCTCTTCCACGACACAGCGCGGGCCGGCCTCCGTCCGCCGCTCACTCGGTCAGGTAGAAGTGCATTTTGTCGTTGACGTTCTTGCGCTCGGGGTTGAGGCGCTTCAGGATCTGCGCCAGCACGTTGACCGTCTGCTCGCTGCTCAGGCCCGTGCGCTTGGTCTGGAACTTCTTCAGCAGGTCCTTGGTGGTCATGGGCTTGCGGATCAGGTAGCGACGCACCGCCTCCTCCGTCAGCTGAACGTCACTGTGGGGGGAGCGAGGGCACAGGAGGTGCTGGTGAAGGCAGTGTTTGTCCGTTTTTTTTTGCCAACAGCCATTGCAAGTTCTCAGGGGCGTTTTTGCCACTAGGCAGACTAGGCAGTTGCCTGGGACGCCATGAGGTAGGGAGGGGGCACCGGGGCGACCACCACACATGCTTTAAAAGGATCCCGGCTAGTAAGCGTCACATGGATAAATACATTATATGTCTCCTCTATAACTAGAATTGAACATTTAAAACACATATAATATGTTCTTTAGTTTAAAAATAGTTGATATCTTTATTCCTTGGGGGGGCGCCGTTTTATTGTGCCGGTCATAGGTATGACGTCAAAGGAGATTTTCTCTGGGCTCCAGGGAAAATCTTGGAGCCTGAGGCTCCAAATTGCTTAGAAATGCCACTGCAAGTTCTGTATACTGTTGTATACAAGTATACTATAAAAGCCACCGCGCCACTGCAGGTCGCCTGTGGCGCCGCATGTGTATCACTTTATATGAAAAACAGCCGCAAGAAGCCAAACACACACCTCTGCGCACAGGTTGTTGGGCACGTTGTCATGTCCCT
The DNA here is from genome assembly GCA_039105355.1 of Benthosema pterotum. Lineage (NCBI taxonomy): Eukaryota > Metazoa > Chordata > Actinopteri > Myctophiformes > Myctophidae > Benthosema > Benthosema pterotum. Next base: position 48,049,975 of record CM076965.1, read on the forward strand.
CCAGGCACAAGGGGAAATGCGTGCGAAGCCCATTTGTTATCCACTAATGATTTATTTCCTAGCTTTCTCTATTTTTTTAAAGCCACCCTGCGTTCAGATGTCCATAGAGGGTTTTTTTTTTAACCGCTATCTGTTGGGGATTTATTTTTTATTTTTTTTATTTTTTTCATTTAAGGTGGATTTGCTGCTCGAGTTCTTGTAAGAAGGGGACACATTGGGCCAACTGACTCTCAACCCCTCGTGTCTGTTATTTGGTTGTACGGCAAGCTCCTATATCTGCTGCTGTTTCTAATGTACAGCGACACAGATGCTGTCTGCGTTGTGACGGGTTAAAAGCTGTTCCTAGGCCTGGTCACCTAGGTCTGGTCACCGTGGCGACGCGAGGGTCCTGCGTGCTGTTGTTTTTGAATACAATACATTTGCAATTGCATTCAAACGTGTGACAGGGGCCTTGAGGAGCGACATGCCGACAAACAAATGAAGGTTATGCAAAATGGAGCGCGTGTGTGTCTGTGTAATTTACCTAGTGCTGGGGGTTGATTTGCCAGAAGCAGGCTGGGGCGTGCTCTTCCCAGAGCCGGAGGCAGCAGGGCCCTGACTGCTGTTGGGCTCCATCTTCAGCCTCTTGGCGGCCGGCGTGTCGGTGGCGCCACCTGCAGGCTGTCTCTTACCTGAGGAGGTTGATGATGAGGCAGGTGTTACTAATCACAGACCTCAGAGGAAAGAAACTCCTTTGCTAGCATATCAATCTATTAACTGGTGTGTTTGTGTGTCTGTCATCTGTTTGAGAACATGTCTTGCTTTCCTAGAGAGTGACTATTCTGGCAATATATAAAAAGCAGTTTTCAGTAGTTTGGGTCACAGGCAAACGTGTAAGCTCTCTCCTGGGTCTCGACCTAAAAGTTTGAGAACCACACTGTCCCTCGTTCATACACTGGTATAAATATGTGGGAACCACACTGCCGTAGTTCATGTAATGGTACAAATATATGGGAACCACACTGTCAGCCAATCGTCGCGGGCGGTCAAAAATAAAAATCATTGCGGGAGGGAATGGACAGAGCGGGAGCAGATGGTAATAGGAGCAATAAATCAGTCCCGCGCAAGACAATAGTACAGAGGTTTTCAATCTTTTTCATACCAGGGCCCACTATATATTCTGCATTTTAGCCACGGACCACCATTTGACGTTGAGTTTAGTCTCTCAAGCCATTTGCCATTAGGCAGACTAGGCAGTGCCATGAAGGGGGGGGGGGGGCTTACCAAATGGACCCTCCATTTGGTAAGGGGGGCTCCAGGGAAAATCTTGCCTGGGGCTCAAAATTGCTTAGAAACGCCACTGCAAGTTCTGTATACTGTTGTATACAAATAAAAGCCACCTGTGCCGCAGGTTTATCGCTTTATATGACAGCCAACAGAAGCCAAACACACACCTTTACTGCAAACAGGTTGTTGGGCACATTATCAGGTCCCTCCAGGCACAAGGGGAAATGCGTGTGAATGATTTATTTCCTAGCTGTTTTCTCTGGTATTTAATTCTTTTTTTGTGGCCAAAATATTACCGAAACGTGGCCAAAAAATTACCATTCTGGCAAAAGATCAGAACAAGAACATCTGGCTGTTGTGCTTTCACACAACAGCGTGTGACACACGTTGGAAAAACGGGTAGAATCGATGAGATACAATTTTGTCCACAATTTAGGAGATAAACTGTAGAATGTAGAAAATGTAGAATTCTTCTACATTTTATAATTGTGTAGATTCTTGAAAATTAAGTAATTAATTGGTCCATTTGGTTTCATTTTTACACTCTCAGGAGTTACAGATCTATAAGCGTCCATTTGGTTAACCCACTGTCCATCACTTAGCTGGGGGACCACCTGGAATCCTCTCAGGGACCACTGGTGGTCCCCGGACCACCTGTTGAAAACCCCTGTTCTAGTATAAAGGTTAGGGAAGCACATTCCGAATGGCGTAGTGCATTTGAGCGAGCGAGGAACGGTGTGTGTGTGTGTGTGTGTGTGTGTGTGTGTGTGTGTGTGTGTGTGTGTGTGTGTGTGTGTGTGTGCGAGAGAGCACCTTGCTCGAGCTTGCTGGCAGCGGCGCGCAGTGTGCTGGACGTGGAGGCGGAGTCTATGGACGGCGTCCCAGGGCGGCTGCCTGTCCTAGAGCTCCCCCCGGAGCCGCGGCCCCCCGCACGCTTGGGAGGCGTGCGCTTCTTCTGAGACCGGGAGGAGGAGGAGGAGAAAAGAAGAAAATATTATGAGCAGGATGGTGCAATGAAGATTTTTTTTTTATCAAATTAATCACAGCTTCAAAATTAATTTAATCATGATTAATCACCATTCGAACCATGTCCAAAATATGCCACGGGAACCTCTTTGGCTGAGAGAGCCATGAACACCATACAGTATATTTTTAAATTAAATTCTGTGAAAGCCATACAACACACTTTTAAAGTCCAATAAGTCTTGAGTTATTTTTAACTAGGGCCTTACCCGTTGTGAATATGCAAGATGCAAGTACTTTGATGAAGGATTGCTTTAATGCACACTTTTGCACAGACACTGCAATGGCCAGTCAAAGTGTGTGTGTGTGTGTGTGTGTGTGTGTGTGTGTGTGTGTGTGTGTGTGTGTGTGTGTGTGTGTGTGTGTGTGTGTGTGTGTGTGTGTGTGTGTGTGTGTGTGTGCGCGCGCTATTTGCATTGCCCCCTGTGGCCAAAAAGGGAATTGCCAATGTTAACCGAATGGGGAAATTGAATGCACCAAATAAATTCATTATTAATCAACAATTTGTTAATTTGACAAAAGGGCTTCATCAGTCTCTTCCTAATGTTATGGTCAATGACTGTGTGGAAAATCATAGCGATTGGTGCAGCCAGTGATGAGTTACGCTCGTTTCAGACAGACAGACATTCAGACAGGCATTTGCTTAGTTATAGTATTGATAACAATCTTATGCTGTTGCTATTTTATCAATGCATATTAGACACACTGCAGAACCTGCTCTCTCCACAAAAGCAAATTCCTATACCCATTCCTGCTGAAAAGTCCAATACTCCTCGTCCTTTTTTGTCTTTTAGCCTTCTTCTCAAAACGGTTTCTTTTTAATTAACACGATTGGTTTGTTGTGCGGAACTTCTTGCACATGCGCACATCGGCCACATCTGCCCTGCCTATGTGATTGATAGGATCAATAGATTGTATACACAACAAGTGTATATTCGGTGACCAGCACCGTTTTGCGTAAACAAGTCCAATGACACTTTTTTTTTTATATAATTAAAGATTTGTCTGCGGGCCAGATGCAGCCATCAAAAGAGCCACATCTGGCTCCCGAGCCATAGGTTCCCTACCCCTGCTTTACAGGATTTGAGCATTTGAAAAATAAAAAGATATTTTTATTTTTTAAATATTTATCAAAATAAGCCCCCAATGCTTGTAGATCTCTCGAACTATACTCTATGGCTCTGTTTACAGGGAGACATACAGCTATGTGTCTCCGCAAAACCACGCTCTCCCCATTTTCTTTCGATGAGAAAATTCTCAGTGGGTTAAGTCAGTGTGCACATGAGTTCATTGCGTTAAAATTTGTAATCAGATAAATCGAAAATAATAATTTAACTAATTATCTTGTTATTTTCAACAGCCTTATTTGTAAGTAAATAAGTCAACCTTGCGGAGCCATCAGCCCCATTGTGCAGAATCTCACCTCCCATTTCTGTAGCGTAAGGCAGCTTGAAGTACGAAAAAGCCCCAAGATATTCAGTTACATTTTCAAACCTTTTCCAAAATTACAAAATGTACCAGATAGATTTGCTATTTCGGCAGTAATTTAATAACAATATTAAATGTCTTCACATATTATATGTAGTTATTTCACAAGTCTGACCTGTGCGTTTGTTTTATTATGAAGCATAAAAAGGCAAATAGGATGTCTTATTCATACGTTTCAATCTTCAATGCCAAAAACACAATTAAAATAGTTAATCGTCTACTGGCGTTGTATTAAGGGTGACAGCCCTCATCCCCATCCCTATACTTACCACCATAAAGAGAGCAGAAGCTGCACCTTCTCCTTCAATGTCACTGTCATCTGAGCTATCAGACTCTCCGCTACTGTCTGCGAGGCCACACACACACACACACACACACACACACACACACACACACACACACACACACACACACACACACACACACACACACACACACACACACACACACACACACACACACACACACACACACACACACACACACACACACACACACACACACACACACACACACACACACACACACACACACACACACACACACACACACTTTGTAGACATGCTGTTGCGAGACATCATTGTAAATCAGGGGTGCCCAAAAGGTAGATTGTGATCTACCAGTAGATCACACAGGCCATGCAGTTAGATCACATGACAGTCCTTTAAAATGTATAGATCTGTAAGTCTTGAGAGTGTAAAATGAAACCAAATTGACCCGTAAGGGGTCCATTTGGTTTCATTTTAACAAAGTATTTTTAAACATCTGAATTACGTAATTTCAAGAGTCCACACAATTAGAGAATAATTGGAGAATAATTGTTATTTTGACCAACATTTTGCCAGTTCTCTTTCCCAATTGTGGACAAAAACGTGAAAGCTATTAGCTTTGGGTGCAAGAGACTAAATTCAACATCACGAACTGTCAACTCAAACCCCAAATACTGTTTTCAAACTTCAGTAGTAGTATATACAGGAAGACCTTCCAATTCTCCCCCTCCAATTTTCATTATACGTAAGTGCATTATTCTTAAAATGGAAAATGGATTTTTTTTTTATGTGTAGATCTTGTTGAGCCAGTCATTTTGAAGTAGCTCTCAAGTCAAAAAAGTGTGGGCACCCCTGGTGTAAATTAAGCAAAGCTCTTCTCTGAAAAAGGCAATAAAACATTGCATAAAGCGCACACCTTAAATTTACGTACTAGGACCTTCAGTCAGAAATGTTGTCTAGAGCACCTGTTCTTGCGAAAACCAATTATGGGTACCTTTCTTCTTTTTCTTCTCCCCTTGAACTGGCGTCTTCTTCCCCTCCTCTTCCTCCTCATCCTCCTTGGCTTCCTCTTCGTTCTGCTTCTCCTCCTCACTCTCTTCTTCGCTCTCGGAGGCCTCATCAATTCCTGCAGATAAAGCTGTACTGTATTATAAAGGTAGTAAGTTGGGTAGCACAATTTATCCATCAAACGCATGCAATGTTTAAGCATACAAGTCGGGACAGTTGAAGCTTTCGGATCCCCATTGTTGTACCTGTTGTCAGAGTAGTCACGGTATCTGTTGTTAAAGAGTATCACACTCCCACTTTCTGACCACTCCCGGTCAAAAAAAAACAACCAAACTGCCTGCCCACAGTGAACCCCTGTCTGCCGCTATCTGCCGCAACAACAAATCAAGTTGCAAATTAACAGTGATGTTAAGTTTACCGAAACAGAATAATATTGAGCACGTGTGCACAAGAGAGTAGTGGTTTATTTGTGGGGAGTTGTTCACAACAACTCCTCACAAACATACTACATACTATTATTAGCTAGGTAGGCATATTATATTGTGACTATGGACACTGTGACAAGCTGTGCACAGTTTGCAGCGTGTCTAGCGATGTCTATCAGTAACCAGCACAGTAGGGGGCCTTACAGGCGTACTGTACATTCTCCTCTGACATATGCATCTCTTGCTAAAATGCATAAGCTCTAGTCATTTGGTTAATTGCGGGAGGATACGGGTTCGTGCAGGTTATGTAAAATACCACCCATTTGTGCGCAGACATGTTCTGACCTTTGGGGACAGATTCCTCTCCTTTGTTAGGTTTGTTCGGCCCTTTCTCCGGCTCCTCTTCTGAACTGTAAGTGTGGGAGAACAAAAGACAAGAGGGCTGTGTGAGTGAATTGAGAATCACAGTAGATCAGGGGTGCCCACACTTTTTGACTTGAGAGCTACTTTCAAAATGACTCACATTGAAAATGTGATTGTTCCGTTACTGAAAATCCATTTCAAGGCCCCCTAGAAGTTTGAGCTTTCAAATAATGGTGATGGTGTTACTTACTAGTACTACCATAGTGTTTAAGAACAATGCACTTATAATGTAAAAAGAGGGGGAGAATTGGAAGGTTTTCTTTTATATGCTACTATACTGACGTTTGAAAACCGTATTTGGGGTTTGTGTGTGTGTGTGTGTGTGTGTGTGTGTGTGTGTGTGTGTGTGTGTGTGTGTGTGTGTGTGTGTGTGTGTGTGTGTGTGTGTGTGTGTGTGTGTTCTGACCTGCTCTCATCGGACATGTAATCGACCTCCAGGCCCTCATAGTCCCCGTCGTCACTGTCCTCCATAGCCTCGTTGTCGCTTCCCTTCCTCTTCTTCTTCTTCTTCCCGGCCTTTCCCTTCACCTCCTTCTCTTTCTTCACCTTGGACTTGCCCTCCCCATCTGGCAGGTACAGATGGATGGATGGATGGAGAGAGAGAGTGGGTAAAAGAACGTGAGCGGAGAAGCGACGGAGAAAGAAGCGACCGTGAAGAGGTGGGAACAAGGAAGGACAGATGGAGAAATAATAACGTGTCAATTAGAAAGGCAGAGCAATGTTGGAGAGTGTTAAATATGGATCCACTCATCAGCCAATGGGTTAGGTGCACCCCTTTCATAGGTTTGTGTGGCTCATGGCGATGGGAGAGCCTAAAATCGCCTGTGTGTGTGTGTGTGTGTGTGTGTGTGTGTATGTGCGCGCGCACGCGCGCTGTCCTCACCCTCTCCCATGCTGCTGTCGCTGTCGTCGCTGCTCATCTCCAGGTGTGTGTGTGTGTGTGTGTGTGTGTGTGTGTGTGTGTGTGTGTGTGTGTGTGTGTGTGTGTGTGTGCTGTCCTCACTCCTCACCCTCTCCCATGCTGCTGTCGCTGTCGTCGCTGCTCATCTCCAGGTCCTCCTCCAGGTCGGTGATTCGCAGGTCGCCTCCTCCGCCCTTCTTCTTCTTCTTTTTCTTCTTCTTGCCTCCCTTCTCTCCCTCCTCCTCCTCCTCGTCGCCGCGGTCCGTCTCCCGCAGGCGGCGCTGCAGCATGATGCTGAAGTGGTTCACCACCTTGTTTCTCCTGTCGGGGAACACACAGGAGAAACACACACTTGCATTTGTGTGGAACCAAGCATTTTAGGCTCTACCAGCAGGGGGACCAAATCGACCCTTGGACCATCTGGTCCCCCAAATGGACTCTTATGGGTCCATTTGGTTTCATTTTACGCTTTCAAGAGGTATAGTAAGGTATAGTAAGTGATTTCACTTAATTCAAATAGTCATTTTTTTCTTCTTTTCTTTCCTCCCTGTTATACAGGGTGGTGACCATATAAGGAGTTCCTCCCTGTCCCCAGTGAGCCCCAGGGGGCAACAAACCCTAGTTTCAGTTTGAGCTTTGGGATAAAAGCCTTTCGTCCAATCAGGATGAGAGGGGATGGGGGGGGGGGGTAAGTGGGGGGTTCCAAATCACCAAAATCACATACTATACCTTTAAATTATATTTAAACATTTGAATTTAAGAAAATTCGAGAAAATGTCAAAGAATTGTTATTTTGGCCACCAAAACGTGGAAATCCTTAGTTTTGGGTCTGAGAGACTAAACTACATGACTTTTTTCCAACTTTTTTTGCCATCAGGGGGGCAAGTGGCAAGTGCCCACACAGACCCTCCTAAAATCGCCAATGAAAATAAGTAAGAATAGAGTCAGGACTTCTCTGCCACACCTTTCAAACACTACCCTTCTGCAAATGTGCCAACACACTCTGCTTCTGCGTGTTTTTTTTGTTTTGGTTTGTTTTTTTTTGCTCACCTTCCCCACTCCTCCTCTGCCTCCTCGGCGGTGAGAGTGCGGTGTTTGGTCTGCGGTATGAAGTTGTACCAGCCGTGGACGGGGAACGCCTCGAAGGCCCCGTCGGGACACTGAGTGAATATGTAGTAGGAGGCGTTCTCCGTCACGCCGCCCTTCTTTTGGCCTTTGAATCTGGAAACGCGCAAACATATACATCATACGTTTTTCATTTGTTTTACTGGAGAGAGAGATCTAGGGGTATGAAAAATTAGAAAAAAGTTGACCTTAAGTTTCTTAAGTATATCCTAAAAGTTAAAACAACTACATGTAGTAATATGGTTTATGGTGAGTTGGGATCGAGGTACCCAATTGATATTGTTGTTAAAAAGAGGCTAATTGGCTACTGGGCCCGTCTGCTGGAAGGAAAAGAGGGTAAACTCAGTCGAATAATGTACGACTGTTTGCTTAACTTGTTTAACACAGACACCCATGTGTCACCTTGGGTTGCTCAGGTAAAGAACATATTGGATGACTGTGGCTTGTCTTTCATTTGGCTGACCCAGAAAAAAATGTTGACTGGCTGAAACAAACTGTTGAACAAAAGCTGAAAGACCAGTTCATGCAAAAGTGGCAAAGTGACAGTAACAGTATGACATCATGTGATACCTATGTTGGATATAAACAAGAATTCAAGTTAGAAAAATATCTTGTATTAAAAAAAAAGAGAAAAAAAAATATATATAAATAAATACAGGCAGGTTATCTGTAATTTCAGGCTGAACTATACAAGAATCCCAAAGGTCATTGGTAGATATAAAGGACAAGAAGCCAGAGGATCTGTAATCTATGTAATGAAACCAAAATTGGAGACGAGTATCATGTCTTGCTGGAATGTAAGAATACAACTATTATGGGTCTTTGAAAAAAAAATAAATTGGCAAATGCTTTTGTCTAATGGCCATCTATGTACAAACTCATCTTGTTGTTAAAATCTGGAAAAAAAAAAAAAAAAATATATATATATATATATATATATATATATATATATATATATATATATATATATATATATATATATATATATATATATAAATAAATTGGGGGCCTTCTTGAAAAATGTTCTCCCACTGTTTAAGCAGAGTATTGAACATGCATATGGAAATGTATACTTTGTATTGTTCACTTTTATGTGCTCCAAAGTAACCATGCTAAATAAAATGATGATGAGAACAGTTTATTATATATCTATGCTTTAACCACAAATCACGCACAAGCTGTGCGCTCATCTACAGCAGACATGCAACACTAGCATTTCAATGAAACCAACATCATTTACAAAAGAGTAAGTGCAAGTGTGCTTCTTTGTGTCGCATGTCGCAAAATCCCATGATTTTGCAACCCATATTGCACCTAGCGCCAATTCCTAATGTGATCCTGGGCTCTACACACCTTACGCCTCCATGTCGCAATGTTTTGACATGTGACCGCTGCTAATCCAGCGAGTGTCTGGTTTCTTTCCTAACAATACACTTTTCTTGTCTAGAGACGGAAGTTGGGTTCACACCACACACGTCTTAAAATCAAAATTGCTCCATCTTTCTCAAGCTAAATCAGGGTTCCTACAGGTTTCCTAAAGTAAAATTTAAGTATTTTTAAGACCTTTTTTAAGGCCATTTATATAAAACGTAATACCCATTTCACGGCCATCGTCAATAAGCGACGTTTTATATTTCACAACTAGCACTGGTCACCCTTACAAGATGATTCGATACGTATCGATTTGCATGGATTGGTCTCTACACGATTCAGAAACGATTTATTTTATATACAGAACGATACAATTCGATTCAGTAGAATTTCGATACAATTTCGATTTGTTGGAATTTAGTACAATACGATACAGTGCGATCTGACGCATTAAAAACCCTAGGTAATTAGGGTTAGGCTACATAGGGTTTCTTTTTTATTATCTACTACAGTCCTAATAAGCCCCAGGAAATTATAAGGGGAACATGAAAAACAACTATGTGTTTGGACTTTGAGGTGGTGCATGTCTGTCTGAGTATTCAGGAGTGCTTTGACAGGTCTGCCTGTTGTGACACAAGTAGATGCAACTACACTAGTATACATTCATTATCAAAGGAAGCCAAATGACTAGACCAGTGGTTTTCAACCTCATTCATACCAAGGCCCACTATTTATTCAGAATTTCAGCCAGACAACCAATTGATGACATTTTAGCCCCACAGACCACACAACTAAGATTTCATTTAGTTTTGTCCACAATTCCAGACTGGATCTCAGAGAAAACAACACAGTGAAATACAGATCGAAATGACCATTAATATTCTACATTCTCTAGTTGTGTAGACTTGGGATAATTCACATGAATATTTTAACTCTAGAGAGTGTAAACAATGAAACCAAATGAACCCACAAGGGTCCATTTGGTTTCATGTTTACACTCTCAAAGAGTTACATCTGGTTAACCAACTTTCCATCATTTAGCCTGGGGACCTCCTGGAATCCTTTCAGGGACCACTGGTGGTCCCCGGACCACATGTTGAAAACCTCTGCCATAGACGCGAGCGCGTTAGCTCATCGCGTTAGCTATGGCTACGCTAGCTAGTCTCGATACAGACAACAACACCACCACCACCACCACCACCACCATCCCGTGTATCACGTTGTGGATGGAAAATACGATTTAAAAGGCTATGGACGTGAATGGAAGCACAGATGTGTGCAACTATCCAATAAAAAGTTGTGTAAAGCTGTCGGTCCCGACAGCTCTGCTCAGATGATCATCTGTTGCGCTGTGGTGTCCGAGGCGTAGAGTATAGAGAATTGCGACATTGAGGGGACAGAAAACAGCCCGGTCACGTGGTTCAAGTACTCGCGTGAGCTCAAAACTCCAGCTGTCCATATTTTTGTTGTCCTCATTCCGTAGAGGTCTATGTAGAAGCGAATCCAATGGACTGGCCCCATGAAATGAACGGAGTTTGCGTAACTCTAAGACCCTGAACACTACGTCACACAGACACTTGCACTGAACGTAGATGATCTACAAGCAATGTGCCCCATTGCAATGCATGGCTATATGAGCTTGTATATCTGTGGTTACTGGTTTTTGCGCAGCTGATGGAATGAATCATATCGATTCATCTCTTTAGGATCGATCTAATAACGTCCAATACAGACGCTGTTTTGATTGCTCCGACACACGTGGCTCGATGTAACTGCGCAAAATTTAAGACCTAGATATAAAAATTCAAGACCTTTTTAAGTCTTTTTAAGGTATTATTTTCAAATTCGTAAATTCAATGCTTTTAAGACTTTTTAATATCCCGCGGGAACCCTGTAAATGAGGATAAGATAAGACAGAAGTTCTCATAATTGGTTATAGTGAGCAGAAAGAAACGATATTAAGCAGACTTGGCAACCTGACTGAGAAAGTAACAGTAGAACGTGGTAGTCATAAGTGATTCTGAATTGAATTTCCCTTCACACATTAATCATGTTACCAATACTACCTTTTTTCATCTTCATATATTGCACGAATCAGAGCTGCAAAGGTTATACTTGATAGGCTATACACAGTAGTTGATAATGATTGTGATTCCATTCCAAGATGATTTCCGAAGCATCTCTCAGATCTAAAACTCACCATGGAAAAGCTATAAATACATTTTTTTTAAAAGCACCTTCTTATTGTTCAACTATAAGACCAATCAGTTCATTCAATGAGCTATTCTAGAGGGATGGCCTGGTAGAGCTTGTATGCTAACGATAGAAGTGAGAAGTTGAACCACAGTGAAATTAAGCAAAGTTCTCCTACTTCTTGCCGGCTTTCCCGTTAACCTTGAGGATCCAGGGCTGGTCCTCGACCTTGAACTCGCGGGTCACCACGCCAAACTTCTTCCGGCGCGCCTCCTCCCGCTGCTTCTTGCCAAACTCACTGCCCGCGGCGCCTTCGCTGGTCTCCTCCTCGCCGTACATCCGCCGAGCACTCATGTCTCGCTCCATGCGAGCCTGGCAGCAGGGAGGGAGCAGGCAGAGGTCAGCACAACATGAAAATAATATACTGTGCGTAAGGGGAAAAAGTACTACAATGTCGTAAAAATGGTATTACTTTTTTATTATCTTATGCCTAAAATAGGCTGTTGGGGCACCGGGTTAAAAGGGACATTTTGACATTTTTGGAAGAAAAAAAAAAAGAAGATCCTTATGTGTGTAATATGTGTTTTTAGAGATTTTGGATTTTAGCAGTGGGCACAGTGCCTTCCTGGAATACAATTCTCACAATTGTTGTGATGGTGCACTGCGCCTTCTTGTGAATAAGGGGAGGGGTTGTCTTACTGGGACAACATGTAGTGCAGGAAGTAGTGGAGAAAGGGCTCCATTTTCATCACTTGCTGAACACCTTATCCCTGACTTCTTTGCCTTTTTCTTTTCTTTTCTTTTCTTTTTCTTTTTTTTTTTTTTTTTTTTTTTTTACAATTTTGAAAAAACATTTTAGAATAGTTCAAAGTGCCAATTTATTGAGATGTTGGGAGCTTGTAGACTGGCTATTTTAAAGGTAGGGTAAGTGATTTGAAATTCATCGTGTAGTACCAGCCTGGTGCACTAGGGGCGCCCAAGAGAAGCTACACTATGTGAACCTGCTGCTCGATCCTGATTGGAGGGGAATTCACCCTCCACCTGGGGAACTTTTATTATCTCCTCTGCTAACATGGGGAAGGGGGAAACTCCATATATGGTCTGCACACCTTATAATAGAGCATTTTAACAAATGGGGGGGGGGGGGGGGTGATATCTGACAAAAGTCAAATCACTTCCCCTACCTTTAACTATAGAAAAAACGCCTTATCCCTTAACGCAAAGGCGTTAAGGGATAAGGTGTTTAGTGGTGACGAAAATCTAAGCTAAAGTGTCCTAAACCAGAGTCCCAGTGGAATTATGCATCGATGAGAAACTTCACCTGTGTCCAGCTGGAACAGTTGACTTTGTCACCCGCATTAAATGCCATGATGCTGTACTTCTTCGAGGTATTCCTATAGGGAAAATGGACAGACAAATGTGTAGGTATACTTGCAAAGAAACACATTACCCCTCCCACTATTCATACAACACACACACACACACACACACACACACACACACACACACACACACACACACACACACACACACACACACACACACACACACACACACACACACACACACACAACTATCAATTGTAAACACTGAAAAGTGGGCTTCAATTGAAGGAATATCAATCTTCATGGCATGAAGACTTGACATATACAGCCACACATAACAAACACCATTAGACATTGTTGTATCCAGTCAGCACAGCCTTTGCTGTAGGAGAATCTGCGTAAGCCGCAAGGGAAGAACTTACTTGGGGACTCGTACGGTGTATTCAGTAGCAGAAGAGCTGCTACTCCCCTGGAAGACAACAACCCATCCAGAAGAGTGAGAAGACACTCTTGTATAGAGTTTATGCTTTTGTTTATGTCTCAGACTTTGCCTTCTCGTTTCAAATGTTTATTATAACATTTAGCCAAGTACAACGTGTGTGTACAGCTGCAAATATATGATAGGATGAATACAAGAGAATGATTGACAACATTACACTAACTAGGAGACAATAGTACACCCAGACATACCAGTGAAGTCATGGTTGATGTGTGTTTGTGGTCACAATGCAGCTTATTGGTGTGTTTACTCGCTACGTATCCTGTGGGGGAAAAAGACAAGCATTACATGAGTGATGGCTGGGTAAGTGGCTTTGTCATTTTGCACACAGAACCTGCTCCTACGACTCCTAGTGAGCATTTTTCAGTATTTTCCACCACCTGGTTTCTTTGATTTGTGACTTTCTTAAACTACCAAAAAGAAAAGAAAGTAGATTCTGCTGAAATCTGATCTAGGATAACCCCCTATTATCCATAGAATGCCTATATTATAGGTTAATGCAGAGTTGCATGCCACCAAATCAGCTTTTTCCCCACGTTTTAAAAATGGGAATACAACCCATCCAATAATTATGTGTTGTGAATAATGACGAGCACATTCTCTATTCTAATCTCCCCCTTTCAACGAGATTCAAACCCACATTCCTAATACGAGTTGGCATTGATCGCCACAGGACTATATTTAAACTTCCTACAATCCTACTATACAACAATATAACCCAGCACAAACATCGTGCTGGATGGAATGCATGGATTGCATGCTGCCATTTTGCCAAACAAGAGCTGAGGGGGAGTGCTTGTTTTATACACTGACACACACCAGGTGCACACCTGGTTGGTGTGCACACACAGTATCACCACCTGCTGTTTGTGTGTGAGACAGTGTGTATAAAACAAGCACTCCCCCTCAGCTCTTGTTTGTCAAGATGGCAGCTTGTGTGTTTGTTGAGGACTACCCAGGACAGAAAGTAGCTCATAATGTGTCTACGGTGGATTATTATGGCACAAAACCCTTGCAGATCGACAGAGGATGTGTCAAGCTCTCTCTACAGCTGCCAAGTTGGTGAGTTTGACTCGTTTAACAGGCAGATCACTGATGACATTTCTCTTAATGGGGGAGTGAATGGACGGAATTGCAACTCTAGATGCAATTCCAATTATCAAAGAATCTAGAGTTGCATTGCGGCTACTGCCCAGTGAGCCTATGTACTCATCTGGCAGGCAGGACGACACATCGTGTCTGACCAAGTGTCATCGTGTCTGACAAGAACACGTGCAATGAGATTTTTTTTTAAGTGGCGGTAATGCAGAAGGTATAATATATTGCAGAAAGATTTTTGTTAGTAATATATTTATATTACAAGTCAATGTATTTTGGTAATATATTAACTTACGTAGTGCGCATTAGCCAACACTGAATATATAAATACATTAGCCATCCATTACTATTTGTGGCTGGCTCATGGCTTTTGTCATCATTAGTAAACAGAGGACGGTGCACCAACTAAAGCCCCGAAGACTACCGTGACCAACATACACCGAACGGTCTAGTTGAAGTGCATCACATATTTGCCAAATTATGGGGACACTAGATATAACAAAAAAATAAGAGGCAGCAGAATTGGTCGAGAAAAAAAACGTGTTTGTACTCACGGTAACAGAAAACCGCTATGATTACACCGCGGCGAGTGGGGTGGGGACTGATTTGCTGGATGCACACAGATGTCCGTTCGATTTAACTTACCGGATGGGAACGTCAACTGTAAACATTGGTTCCTATGGTTCCTAGGTTCTAGAGTTGTGCTAAAATGCAACATAAACGTGGTCTGACTCTGGATGTGTAATTGAGAGTAGCCCAATAATAGCCATGGCTGGTGTCTAGTGTCTAGACATGTTTCACATGACTTCCACTTCAATCCACTTTTTAATTATTACTGGGCAGAAGCAGTATCTTAGTCAGATCCTTCAGTTCCTGACAAGACACAGCCTGAACTACTATTATGGCAGAAGAAATAGCATTTGAGGAAATCCAGAAATAAATCCATGAATACAATTAGCCCTGCACTAACTCCCCAAACCTGGTCTTGTCCAATGCGTACTTTAGAATTGGAAAGCTTGACCTGGATAGCAACAGTTGCTAAAGTGTCTGGATTGGCATTGGACAGTGAACAAACCCAACACCAAAGGCTTAGAGAAGGGCTCATTGGACATATCACGTGTCACTCACAAACATTCTTTTACATATTTATTTTATTCATTTATTTAAAAAAGAAAACTCTGGCCTGCCCACCATTGTTTCTTTGATCCCTGAATATATATACATATATATATATATATATATATATATATATATATATATATATATATATATATATATATATATATATATATATATATATATATATATATATAGAGAGAGAGAGAGAGAGAGAGAGAGAGAGAGAGAGAGAGAGAGAGAGAGAGAGAGAGAGAGAGAGAGAGAGAGAGAGAGAGAGAGAGAGAGAGAGAGAGAGAGAGAGAGAGATAGATAGATAGATAGATAGATAGTATATCCCCCGAATATAATACAACTTTTTTAGGATATTTTCATGTCCAGTATGTGTATGTGCGTATGCATGTTCAGATGTTCTCCCTCACTTCCTTCATGTTCTTGCGTATTGTGGCATAGCGGATCAACTTTATTTCACTTCCCCCTGTGCCCAGCTCTTCGTCCCAGAGGTACTCGGGGGACAGGACCTTGGTGGGCTTGTTGGCCACCAGGTAGCGGTTGACGTGGCTCTCCTCCTGCCACTTGGCTTCCAATCCCTCCAGCTTGTCTAGCTCCAGGTTGGCCCGGCAAGCCTTGACCAGTTCATACACCTCGCCCACCGCTCCTCCAAAGAAACCTCCAGCGTAGTAGAAATCTCCTTTCCCATAGGGGATGTAAGCAGTAGATGTCTCACGCCGCTCGTAGCTGAAGTTGTTTCGTTCACTCTTGTGCAGCCAAGGATTAAGTACGGCCACCTGGATGTAGATAAATTAATGTTTGATCTGGACGATAAACATTTTAGATAATTATGACGTTAATAATTATGAATTATATGTAGCCATATATTCAGTGACTCAACTCAATCAACCCCGTCTAGAATCAATCCTCCTTGTAAATGAATAGGGTATCAGGAAAACAAAGTGCTATGTGTGACAAAGTAACTACGGGAAAGTAGGTAGACACCAAACCTAGGCTACCTAGCATCTGCCTAAATAGATGTCCAAACTAGAATAATTGGAGCACAGGTCAGTCCGTTTGTTGAGGAAGTTTGGAAGGCAATCTTAGCCAATCAGGATGGACAATGAAAAATCTGAGACATGTTTCATTTTATGCCTTTAGAGGGCCAACTAACAGTTAGAATTAGAGCACTAATCAGTACCACATGTAGTGTGAGATGTGAAACATCTGGGTGGTAATAGACCAAGCATGCTACTATGGCAGTTGATTTTTTTTTGGTGGCTTGCCTTTTACAAGAACAAATCAATGAAGCTTATTTGACTTGATAGCTTAAACTTAAAGCATCTCTCCAATCTGCATTTTCATGAACTCACCAGCCGACCAAGGATCTCAGCACCAACACGGCTGTGGAACTTCATGTCGACATCCACACAGTACACGTAGTCGGCTTCGTGGCGTATGCGCTTCTCAATAGTCTCCTGGATGAACTGCATTCTCCTCATGGAGATCTCCTGCCAGCGGCTGTATTTAGGTACCTTGATGACATGGAGCTGTCTGCCTGTTGCCATGGTTATATTATTGGGTACAGCATCTGGCTGGTCAGTGAACACGTAAAAGTTCACAGCCAGTCCCACCTTCAAGGACATACAGTTCATGGACATACAGTATTAGACAAAAATGGGTGTTGGCTGAGTCCATCAAAATGTTTGTTTCCTGAATAGAACACGTACATGTTCATTAAAAAAGTAATGGGCAGTAATGTGAAAGGTCTGTCAGATATCAAGTGGAACCCATAATTATGTTTTAATTATACAAACACTTTCATGTCCTCTGTGTCTCACCATGTAGTGCTGCTCTGCTGTCTCTAAGAAGTCTCGTAGATAACGAATATATCTGAATAGAGATGAGTAGAATGTGTTGCTTCGCAGTCTCACATAAAAAAACCAAGCAACATTAACAAAAAAGTGCAACTATCGTAAACTTACTTGGCAACTGCAAACACAGTGGTGGCAATTACAATATTTTGTGCCTTAGTGGCCTCATCTATGATGACAGGGTCAAAGGTGCCATCCCATACAATAGGTGCCAGCCATGGAGTAACTGTTAGAACATCTTGTCGCCTTTAACAAAAATTATGGAGCACATTATTATGATCGTTATGAAGCAAAGTTGATTCTGCTGCTGTGTTGATTAAGTGACTTAGAGATGTTTGCATTTGAAAATATCTTGTCTGATGTACAGTATACTGTACTTACCTCGGCTGCGTGATTTTAGCCTGTTGGGTGTCCTGCCTAAACCACAAAAAAGACCTTAAAGAATTGGATACCAGACCACCTCTACAGGTCTTACATAAGACCTATAGAGGTGGGGAGGAGTAACATTCTGCATTCTGAAATGGACGTTCCAAGATGTTGGATTTGAATTGGCAGAAAAAATGTTGCTTCAAAACAAAACAGATCTGTACTAGATATCAATGGTTCATAAGCTGGTCCATTCATCCATATCTTTTGTTTACTTTACTTACAAAAGTTTATGGCTTATAACACAATAATTATTCCTTACAAATTGCAAGCGTACCCACCATCCAACCTAAGTGTTGTCTAAGAGGATTTTGAACTGATTTGGTACAAGACAGTCCCAAGACTTTCAAAGCAACACATTCCATTGGCAGAAAGACCAGACCAGGAAAAGAAGAAAATCAACCCAAATGTGAGCAGTTTAAACAGCTTACCATATTTCCACCACTAGTCTCTCTGGTATGGGTCGCCATGACAGCTTTGGAGCAGGGGTAGATTTCACACTAGAAAAGCAGAAAAATATGTTAATGGCACAGACTTGCGTATTTAAACAGAACAGTAACAATATGCATTGATTGGTCAGAAACCTGATTACTCACATACTCAGTAAAAAAAAAGAAAGTCATGGTGTTGAGATGCATTCTCAACAACATGATTTGCTTTTTTTTTTTACCAACAGTATGAAAAATAATCACACCAACTGTGTGAGCTGAGTGGTGCTGTATGTACTGTATTGGTGAAACAACACCTCCTGTTGGAACGGTAAACATATTAGGGACAGATGTACAGGGGAGTGGACACAGTGACAAAGACAGGCCTCCAGGACATTCTTCAGTCAGTTTGCGGGTTAAAATAATCCAATGTACTGCAATATCTCATTCTTCATTCTTATTCTACCTCTTGAAATCATGACCCTTTATAATGACCATAACTGAATTTGGAAGATGTGTTATCAAACACTGAAACACTTCAAATGACACTACCTTTCTCTCAGCTGTGATATCAGGTTTCCAACAGCAGAGGTCCCACTAGCAAAGCAAAAAAAGGTTATGGTTTAACGTTCATAATGGTAATTTAAGTGGAACTTTTAAGTGGAACTAAAATGTTCACATGCTCAGTGAAACAGAAAAACAAATATGACCATGACCTGTACGGCATCTAATGCAGGCCTATGGTGTTATGAATGCATTTATTCATTTATTTATTGACTAAAAAGATAGTGTTTTTGTACTTCCCTTTTTCAGGTGGGGTGGTGCAAAAGTAGTAGTAGCTAATAATAATAATGGTGAATAATAGTGTTCACTTTATCCAGGTTTTCTTCCGAATAAATGTGACATTTATTTACTATGAAACTATGGAACATTAGGAGTGCACTAGTGGTTCTAAAAAGTATCTGAGTAAGTGTATAAAAGGAACCACATAAGACAACTAGGACCTTACCCTTTTGAATATATGAACACCAAAATATGTACAGTGGGTATTGTAATGTAAGCGCTCACATTGTCCTGTGAATTTATTGACGGTCCTTAACATCAATGGTGCATGAAAAAGCATGAGTCTGAAAAAAGCGCTTCAGCCTTCTCTATGTTTTGGGGAATTAGATTTCAATTTGAGTTGTTCCCTGTGTGTGTGTGTGTGTGTGTGTGTGTGTGTGTGTGTGTGTGTGTGTGTGTGTGTGTGTGTGTGTGTGTGTGTGTGTGTGTGTGTGTGTGTGTGTGTGTGTGTGTGTGTGTGTGTGTGTGTGTGTCGTGCTATTTGCATTTTCCCCTATGGCTGAAAAGGGAATTGCTTTGGCCAATGTAAATGGATTGGGAAAAATAATGCACCAATAGGGGGTACCAAAGGCGCGTCATGTGCCACGCCCCCACCTTTTGAGACAGCTGAATCACTGCTGCACCAAAAGTGAACTTTTGGTGCACTTTTTTTTTTTTTTTTTTTTTTTTTTTTTACAAATTAAGTGCAAATAATGATGAAAAAATAAAAATAAAAACTTTTGGTGTGCAATTCTTCTTTAATATCCCTAAAGCTGCTGCTTTTAGAAAGCAGCAGCTTTCTAAAAGTGTACACCTTCTCATCAATCTTGTACAATAGATTTTGGTGAATCTATTGTCTAAGATTTATCAGTAATAAACTACTGGATAGTACTGGATAGATTTAATGATAACACTGCACATTCCAATGACACCAAGTTTAGTTTCATAGAACTGATGGATTTGAGTTTAATACATCTATAGGCCTAGCTGCCATCTTTGGGGGAAAAAAAATAATTAGGGGTCCACCCAATCATTAACATACCATTTCAACATTTTCTATTTGTCTAAAAATGTGTAATTCTTTGCATATGTTAATCATGGGGCTTGCATATGTTAAGTGTACAGGGTGTATGTGGTAGCCCTCAATAAGGGCCTGGGAGATTCTGAGAGAAGCTGCAAGCCATTTGAGGTTGATATTTGAATCAAGCCATCAGTGCAGTAACAATATTTGCAGTAACAATATTTTGCAGTAACAATATTTTAAAGCAGTACATCACACACACACACACACACACACACACACACACACACACACACACACACACACACACACACACACACACACACACACACACACACACACACACACACACACACTTATTGGGAACAATTATTAGGTACAGTACTTACCTTAAACGTTGTGATGAAACCTCGAAGCTTTGGGACAATAATGAAGCAGGATGAGTCATACAGCCACCTTAAAAGCCACTTAGTATTGACCATTTGACCACACACACATGGAGTACATTCAATGGGTAGGCCTATGTTTACGCTTTTAATGCTTGTTAATGCAAAGCATTGTCAGGATCAAATTCATTTAAAAATGGTAGGCCTACACACAGCTAGAAAAGTATCTAGGGACAAAAATAGGTTAGGCCTAATTGGTGTCCAGGATACATCAGGCACCTAGCTTGGTCATCAGTGACCTCTATATAAAATTGCCTGCAAGTTGACAAATTGGCATGATAAAAGGAAATGGGCTTAGTAAATAAATGGTAGGCTATAGTCGTTCAGATCTAGTGCAGAAATATATAGCAGGAAAAAATCAACTAATGTGTCTCCAGGGATCATGTTCTAGTTCTAGTTAATAAGAACTATTTCTTGTTCTTATTATTTCAGAATTCAGATTCAAGGTTAACGAATATTCTCTCTCTCTCTCTCTCTCTCTCTCTCTCTCTCTCTCTCTCTCTCTCTCTCTCTCTCTCTCTCTCTCTCTCTCTCTCTCTCTCTCTCTCAATATGATACAAAAGAAAATCTTTCATCTATGAACTATGGTCTCAAACAAGCAAAAATAATCATTAAAAAAACGTGCTCATAAGCTTTGAAAATGTAAAACTTACCAAATGAGACAAAGCAGCGCTGCTACAAGTAAGACGACGAGAACACCTTAAACAATAAATAACAATTAGACTAATATGACACTGATACGTTTATGCCTATTTTTAAGACTAAACCGAAGTAAATTATACAATTATATATTTTTCGTACTGTACGTACGTATAGAGTAAATAGGCTCTACTAGGCTACTCACGTTTTAACATATTCAAGCAGGGTTGAAAATTGAGTCTCTGGCAAAGAGCACCAGAGACCAAACCGTCTCACGTGTCCCTGGTGTCAGTGTCACCCATAGATACGCAAACTCAGCGCAAACTCCGTTCACTTCATGGGGCCGGTCCAATGGAGGCTCTTCTACTGAGAACGGAGACAACTCTAGTCAGGCAACAGCCTAGATTTGACGATGTTAAATCCCTTTATTTTAGATTGTTTTGTAGCGGACAACACATAACACATTGCAGAGACTTTAGTCGGCACAACACTTTAAAACAGTTCTAGTTCATACAATTTATTTTATTTGTGCATTCCCCGTTAAAAAACAAAACAAAAAAACATGCATTTTCAATTCCGGCTTGTTCCCAATCAGGCTGCATGAATGAACATCCCTCGAGCGCTCAGTTTCTAACCCCTTGATGTCGCAACTCTTCTAGTAGATGGGTCCGCATATTAATCATCATTGCAAGTTTACGGACGATGATGCGACTATTCTCAACCCTATTCCGGTGTCTTTGTGTACCGGTAGTCTAACGTAGACCTATAAAGACGTCTAACTAACTAACTTTGATCAGAGGTGAACAAGCTTTAAAGGTCTCCTTGGATTATGATTGCGGTGCGTTATTGTTTTATTACACATGGTCCACGATTCATAGTTCATAGTACTGTAATTATCTGGAACAGGGAGTGGTGATGCGTGACCGTTTACTTTAAAACCTGTATTTTATTTCTCACCAGCCCGACTTCTCGTGTGACCTTACACCAGTGTGTCCTAAAAAGTGAGAGGCTACAATAAAGTCGCAGCAAACACTTCACAAGAATACCTAGGCTGCATTTTTGTCACACACTAAACCCCTTATCCCTAACTTGTTTGCCTTTTCTTTTCTTTTTTTCTTTTTCTTTTTTACTATTGTGAACAGCTTTTTGATAATAGTTCAACGTACCAATATTGACATGTGAGATTGTAGACAGGCCATTTTAAAATGTTTTTTTTTTTAATTGTTTAAAAAAAAGGCAAGAGGCAAAAAAGGCAAAAGTTAAGGGATAACAGGTTTAGTGGTGCTGAAAACCTAGGTCCTAGTGTTGAAATTCAAAGCATGTAGGCCTAGGCCTAGTGTAAAAAAAAAGCTTAAAAAGTGTTACCAGCGATGTTCTAAATCTATCTAAATCTAAGAGAAGAAAGTCTCCACACGAACTCACTTTTGTAGTTACATAAATAGGCTAAGGAACTCGCGTTCCACAGTTAACCCAACATGGGCAATGGTCATCGGTCATACAATGAAAATAGGCAAATTAAAGGAGAATTCCACACCTAAACACATTGGGCATCTATGGCATCTAAATTGGTTGCTGTGACATATGATATGTTGAACATAATGCCCTTTTCTACATTTCAACCTGAGGTCCCCCTCCCCCAATGCAGTTTGCATTGCCACAGGTTGTCTTTATTCTAATACAGGTATTTTAGTAGCTCCAATCTTATTTTTTCACACATCATATCAAACCACACCCAACAAGATAATTGGGCCACTACATGATTGATTAAAAAAAAAAAACTCATTTGGCACCCGTGCGACAGAAGTTTCTACCAGAGTGATTGGAGAGGAGAGTGGCAGAAGGGATCGGTGGAGAGTTGGAGGAATAGATAATGGGTGCAATTCTCAATCGCGGTGGTGTAGCAGGTATGGTGTAAGTCTTCTCATTGGCTGCATGGCAGCAAATCAGGTCTGGGGCCTTGGGGTAGGCGGAAAGCCTATACCACCAGCCCTGGGCCTGAGCTTACCAAATAATTACCCAGAATAATTAAAACCTGCAAGTCAAAACGTCCAGAAATCACCTGACCCCTGAATTAAAAATGTTACTGTACTCCCCGGCTTTGTTCATTATGAGTTGAAGCTCTTAATGACTGGTTTTAATTATTATGGATAATTATTTGGTAGCCCAGGCCCAGGCCTGGTGGTATAGGCTTTCAAGCCTACCTCAAGGCCCTAGACCTGATTCGCTGCCATGCAGCCAATGAGCACGGCCCAAAACCTGATTTGCTGCCATGCAGCTGTAGCAGGTGGCTAGTTACATAAATAGGCTAGCAGGTGGCTACAGCTACAGCCTCTGTCGTGATGGCCTCCAAAGTCTAGTATCTGCCCCCAGACCGGGGGGATGTCCCTTTGGTCTAGTGGTTAAGATGTTGGACTTTCACGCGGGAGACCCGGGTTCGAATCGCGGACGTTACATTGGTGCCGTGACCCGGATTGGGTTTCCCCGTGGAAGGAGATCAAAAGGGAGGTCAGGTGAGTGTAGCAGGTGGCTACAGCTACAGCCTCTGTCGTGATGGCCTCCAAAGTCTAGTATCTGCCCCCAGACCGGGGAGATGTCCCTTTGGTCTAGTGGTTAAGACGTTACACAGCCAATGAGAAGACTTACACCATACCTGGCTACACCACAGCGATCGGGAATTGCACCCTTCTCTGGTATGGTATTAAGCCTAGGCTTAGCCTACATGTAAAGGCTGCAGAGTGATGTAAACTCACGCGTGAGTATCAGTATACTATTAAAATATGATGTGTGAAAAATTAATACGTTTGCAGCTACTAAAATGCCTGCTGTAGAATAAAGACAACCTGCACCAATGCAAACTAGGAAAGGAGGGGGAGCTCAAGGTGAAAATGTAAAAAAAGGGAAATCTATGGCAAAAAAGATGGTGATGACATATGCTGAGGTAATTAATGGCTCTCTATAAGCATCTGTTAAGATGCTTATAGGGTTAGGGTTATAAGAGATTCTTATATACAGTAAGTATCTCTCATGACCAGCAGCCGATGACGAGCGACGACCGCAAACCAATCACTTAACTTGCTCTCGCTCTGCTCACGCAAGAGGAGGCCATGACCAACTTGTAAGCAATACGCAAGTTGGCACTTTACTCTGAGTCTACTGAGTGCAGATCTAGTTGTTTATGTATTGAACATCTTAAATTTACTCTTGAACTCAGCGACACACAGGCTTTTTTGCAATATCTTTGGGAAAGAAAACAGAGAGCCTTGCTGCAGACCGACCTCTTTCATAAGGCCATGCACTGACAGGAATACTTCACTTCATACCGTGGGGTTTCCACCCTAGACACCTTAAGGTCTCTATAGGGTGGAAACCCCACCAGTGGTGAATCAGTTCCACAAACTGTGTTAATGTGTTTGCTGTGGGTGTTGGTGTCCATCATGTTTTAGAGGCTGGGCTGACTTATACAAACATAGCAGTTAATAATATGTAGAGAGTTTCAGGTCCGAAAAGATTGTATTGATGAGTTGACTGAATACTCACACAGGCCATATCATAGTTCTTCAGTGCTAAAACCAGCTGGTACGGCCAGGATCCTTACAAAGACTCATAGAAAACACTAGTCTTGCATTGCCAGACATGCGAATTTCAAACGCTTCCTTCCATGTGTGTGTGTTAAAGGCTCTAATGTAAACATGGCAAGACTCTACTTGTGATTGCAAAAATGAAGGCATAAACAGGTGAAATTAAAATATCACAGTAAAACACACTCCACAAAGAAATTGTTATAAACCTTTTTATTAAGATATTG
Source organism: Benthosema pterotum (assembly GCA_039105355.1). Lineage (NCBI taxonomy): Eukaryota > Metazoa > Chordata > Actinopteri > Myctophiformes > Myctophidae > Benthosema > Benthosema pterotum. Next base: position 48,074,957 of record CM076965.1, read on the forward strand.
TTTTTAATTCATGTAGACATTTTCTCTATGATGTTTCTTTTTTTTAACAGTAGTTAATGTGCAATTACCTTGGATAATGTTGGGTCACAGTAACAGGGCTCTCACAAAGTTATTGGCACTTGGAACACAGAGACAACAGGATGAGCAGTATAGAGGAGTACTGGCGCTACAGGCTTACAGAGTGCTAGGAGCAAGGGGGCAAAGTCAAGACATGGGCAGACCGTTACTGTACAAGTTTTCAAGAAGCGCTGTTTCCGGGTAAATATATACCTCATGCTGCGAGTGCACAACAAAACAATCTTGACTTCTATGTGTGCCTCTATATAGAATATACAGTATTTATCTATACATGTATATAATCATTTTATATGTACTGTATAGCGATATAAGGTTTCCCCATGCCACGCCTTTATTCAAGTGTGCAGGTCCATGTGTGTATGAAAGTGTAAACAAAGATGCTGATGTGTATGGAAACTATAAGTTACTGTGGGGTGGACACAGGAAACACATCTTTTTCTCTCATTTGCCTTCAAATGCAAGTGAGTACAGGCGAGTACAAACCACAGAAAGCCATTTTGTGATATGAGGTTAGTAAGTATTTTGCTGCTGAAGGCTAAAGACCAGCTGAGGTTTCTTATGGCCATTTGTATGCACTTGAGCGTGGCAGCAGAACATGACTTGGACATGTCTGCTTCTGTGTGCCTGTAGTCTTGCTTTAAAATGTGTTAGCGTCACCTTTCGCATGTAAAATTCACCGACCATTTCAACAATTTCACCAGTCATTTTCACAGCTTCTACTGTCATACTACTATGGAGGAATGCGCCCTGATTCCTGAACTGATTTGAAACTGAGCAAACTGGTCAGGCTCAGGCTGGATCACTACACTGTGTGTGTGTGTCATGTTGGTGTACAGAGTGAGCTCGCCCACATGCTTGCTGTATGCTCCAATGTTCCAATATTACTTTAGAAATCATGGGCTCCATTTTCGTTACATGCTAAACCCCTTATGCCATATCCCTTATTTCATTTTCACTATTTTGAAAAACTTTTTTGGACTATTTCAACATGTCAATCTATTAACACGTTGTGAGCTAGTAGACTGGCCATTTGAACTACTGAGAAATGTTTTTTTTTAATAGTTTAAAAAGGCAAAGAAGTTAAGGGATAAGGGGTATAGCGGTAACGAAAATCTCACCCCATGGCTTCTGTCCCATTATGTTGTGTACTGATTACATAGTGCTAAATGGCATACTGAACCGTAAAAGCCACGACACTACACAGACACAAAGTAATTGAAAATCAAATCAAATTTAGAAACCAATTAGTGACATGTCAGAAATTTCTGCATTGGATTGGAACTACTGTGGAGACAGAACCTTATTTCATGTTGGAAATAAATCCAGATGCCTGGACCAAATTGTTGTGTGATTCCTGTAGCCAGCATCATCAGACCTGTGTCTGAGTTTCTGTTGGAAGAAAACCTTTTGACTAAGCTCTTTTGTTTTGCTCCTCATTACTCCACTCATCATAATCTTGGCCAGAACACATCAAGATAAGACCCATTTTCCTTTCCACATTTTTCACCAAATATTGGCAAATTGACTCAATTACCTTTCTTTAGCAAAGGGCTAACGACAAGACCATAAAACAGTGAGAAATCGGCCATCATAAGAGACATTTGGTTTCATAAAACCAACCAGCAATTCAACGTTATTTAGGGTGCGACAACTGGGCCAAACATCAACGTCCTGAGTGTTCATTATATTCTGAGACCATGTGTTTAAGGGGGGCAATCTGGTGCACTTTTCTGATAAATATCCAATGCAGTGTTATCACAGGGTCCCACATGGGTGCTAATGGAATCTCTGTGGATCTGGTCATCCAGTTCTGGATGTGTCAGCAATACTGACAACATGTACGTTTGATCAATGACATGTCATAATCCAACCTGCACATATATTTGGTACCCTTTTCTCTATAACTGAAAATCTAAGCGACTGGAGTTAAAACACAGATTTAAAGGATGTATTAAACACCAGAGCTCTTGCGGTCAATTTCCCTGCACAGTAAAATCCTAATCCTTAATTTAACTTACCGGTAGATTGTGACAAAATGTAACCAAATGCACCTGTAAAGGGGCCATTTGGTTACATTTACAAATAAATAAACAAAAAGTACAATTAACTAGACGCCAGGGAGTGTATGAATGGAGCTATTAGGGGCTATTTTTGACTGTCAAAATTTAAATTCACATTCAGGAATTTGCTGTGTAAACACAAATGCTGCTACCCCTACAGCTTATCTCCATCACTTGATTCTTGATTCTTTTCCTAACCTTTTTTTTAGATCAACCTTTCTCATGTATTTAACTTACAAAGCTTTAAACATTTGATCTAACACCAACATCCCTGATGTGTCAAAAGACACAATTACCCTCATAGAAACATTTGCGTAGGGCTCTCTCAAACCAATCCTAACCATGAGCATCCAACAAGAGAAGACTATAACATTTGGGCCAACAGTCTTGTTGATTTACATTGAGTTTGTCACACTCAAGTACAAAAGATGGGCAACATAGAAAAACATAATACCCTTAATACCCCTAAAGCCTAAATTACACTTCAAGTCCTATGACGAAGAATCAATTAGGCTACAGGGCTTTATTCTTTAGATGGCCTAAAAAGGTGCGTGTACAACCAGTTAATCTCATTAAGGTGCAGGAACCTCCCTCGTAGCACTCCTGGAAGGTGCAAAAATCACCACGATTATAATGTGATGATACATTGTTTAACTTTTAAACTCGTGTCAAATTCCAAAGAAAACTGTTAGCCACTCCTGCATTTGCATTGTAAGTAGCAAACAATACAGCATGGCTATAATAACACAAGATGTTTTTAGCAAAGAAACCATATCTCGCCCTCTCTCTAACACACACACACACACACACACACACACACACACACACACACACACACACACACACACACACACACACACACACACACACACACACACATGCGTGTGCATGCGCACACACGCACGCATTCACACACACACACACACACACACACACACACACACACACACACACACACACACACACACACACACAGTTTCTTGACAAGGCACATATTCCAGATATCTTTTACTTGTCAATTTAAAATGAAAGTTACTAATGTACTGTAAGACAGTACGGCTTTATGAATCCCTGATGACCACCTTTGGCAGTCAGGAGGGATGAAATCCCACCAAACACAGCAACACCAGGACCAATTAGTGATGCCTTGATTGTGGCCAGATCAAGGCAATCCAAGTCAAACCTGGCCCAGAATAGCTTCGCTATAGATTTTTATTTCAGCGGATGAAAACATCCTGGAAATAACGTAAAGCTCTGGGCTGTGATCTGGCCTAGTCTTGAACGTCACTGGAGTCCTCCAGTTATGCTACGGTGACGTCCTCCAGTGACGTTCAAGGACGTCTTCACTAATTGAAATAATAATAATAGCTAAGCTATTCTGGGGCAGATCTTACTAGTTATGATTGATTGAACTAAGTCTGGCATCATTCTGACTATCTCATTCATCCAGGGATGTCCGTTTTTAGTGGTTGTTGGTTGAAATCAGGCAATATTCTGGGCCAGATTTGACTAGTCTTGGACTGCCTTGTTCTGGCCACTAATTTGTGCTGGGACTGAACTAGGAAGAGGCGAGCTAAAGCCTGATGTATACTTTACTTGATTTATACGATTGGGCCGCATGCTGAAAGTAGTTGTACTAAGCACACATAAGCTCCACAACTTTGTGAACTAATAGATCAGCGATTTCCGGCACTGTCATGCACAAAGCATAAATCAAGCACACAGTAAGTATTTATGTGCAGCATGTCAACTAAAGCTGTACATTTCTATCCCTGGCTGACAAAATCAGGAGAAAGCAAACCTATATAACCTACTGAAAAACTGCCACCACAGACAGTTCAGTGTGATGAGTTGCCTCACTTGGTCTCGACATTTCTCGAAAGCTAATGAATGGAAGATGAAATGCTTGGCTTCAAATGTAAAGGTTTCGACTGCATCGTCCATTGTGTGCAGGACGTGTGCAACAACTTAAAAAAGAAATCAACTAACTAACCAGTCTTACATTAAGACTACTCTGACCATCATTATATATATATAATATACCAGACCTTTGAATGCAAAAATAGCACTTTTCCTTTTTCAACAAGACATTTTCTCTGCAAAAAACGCTCCTTTAAAATACAATAAAAGACAATGATTGAGATTTTAAAACAATCCCTCTCGCTCTTTCTGTCCACACACCATACAGACGCGTGCACTTTTATATAGAACTTTTTATCATCCCCACCACCCAAAAAATATCTGGTTTTGTTTTTGGGTCATGGCCCGTTAATTCGCTTTTACAGTTTTCTTAGAGTCCACTGCATTCGAAATCTCCCTCCTGTACGGGTCGCTGGAAGGTTTACACACAGAGAAACATGCTACAAATGACATACGATGAGACATACGCATAAGACGCAGCGACAGACGCACACTGGAGTGTGATGGGATTCGCTCTGGTCGTGTGAGGGTGCGGCGTGGAAGGTGTGAGGGCGTGAGGAGGGAAAAGGAATCAGCAGGGCTTTTGTTTAAGTTGTTAGTGTAATTTTTTCATGTCCATAGTTTAAGGCTGGAATGCAGTTGAGCACCTTCACATCCTTTTTTTTTAAAGCCCCATTTTAATCCGTCCATTCTTTCTGTTCGTCCAGCCAGCTAACCAACAACCACCTCCTCCTCAGCCTGAGGTAACTGACCCTCACACTCATCCCGACGGGGGAATGTGTTTAATATAAGAGGGCGATTGCAGTTAAATGGCTAAAAACAAGCGGAGGAAGCTTGGTTCAGGGGTCAGGGGGGACAGGCAGCGGGAAAGAAAAATCAGGGATAAGTGATCGCTTTCGCTGCCCTATGGCGGGGGGTCAACAACTGCCCTCCACCCACCCCGGTAGTGTGCAGTGAGTGTCACGGGAGGGGACAAGGCAGGGGGGCGCGCGACCCTGACCGGACATGAGGCGGCGAGCAGAACCCGGGGAGGGGGTGTGAGGTGGCGGAGGCAGTTGGGGGGAGGTTCTCGTCCTGCGTTTCCTCACTACGCGTCGATCCTTTCCCCCGGTCAGAACAACGTCCCTCCGTCCGCGCCCACGCCCTGAAGCGATTCTCCGGAGGAGCCGCCGGATTCCATGCCGCCGCCCCCGCCGCCACCACTGCCGGGCTCCAGGGTCGCGGGGTCAAACGGCGGCTCCGGCCCCAGCGCGTCGTCCTCCAGCTTGACGGCGTCGGGGAGGAAGGCGGAGTATGCGTCGCTCTCGGCCATCAGCAGCTTCAGCTTGGGGATCCAGCTCTTGCGGACCACGCGGCGCGCGTTGGTGCACATGTCGGCCGCGATGGCGTTCATCTCGCTCTCCTTGAAGCTGGTGGCAAAGTTCTGGCAGTAGACTGGTGGGGCGAGAAGGGAAAAGAGCTTATGGATCAGGGCTGCACTTCACAATGACGTTATTAGACTTGTAGCATTTCATGTAAACATAGCACTATAGCCTTTGTATACAGTGTAATTAGCCTACATATCTTATTATGTTTTTAGCTTACATATGATTCACATGAACTACTTTGTGTGAATATGAATCAAGAAGCATTGCCATGCTTTTTGGTTTTGTTCATGCTTCATGTAAGATGCTCTGGATTAACAGCATCTACTGAATTCCTAAGATGAAAATTGTACATGTGGGAGTTATCCATGGTATGTTTGTAATGGATGCTGGACTGTTTCGACTCATGTCCTATTGAGAATGTGTGAATAAAAGGGCTGCACTGCTCATAGCTGCAATGCAAACTAGAGGCCTATTTTATTGAAACAAACATTTTGACCAGATTCTTCAGGGACTGCTTTTTCTTTGATGATTTTTATATTTTATGTTAAATATTAGGCCACTTCCAAACAGATGAGGCCTCAAGGCGTCCCCCGAAGGGGCCTGGGTTGGAGGTAGACGAATTCTCTATTGGCCAGCACTTTTTGCAATCGGCAAATTGCTTGTTTGTGGCTAATGACATAACAAAGATGGTATACAAGACATCTGTATATCTCATATGTGAGGTGGTGTTCAGAGTAAATGGCGGTGCCTTGCTGCCTACATTGCAACAACAAAATGAACAGTCAAAGCTGAGCCAGAAAGCCACCCTATCAACTTTGTTGGTGGCTTTGTCAAGCTGGTATTCAGTTTCACAAAGTAAATGTTGCCATCTTGTGGCCACTAAGAGCTATTGCTTGAGAAAGAAAAAAGAAAAGCAGAGAAGAAAGTAGGTCTTAAAGTGGACAAGCTGATTCCAAAGGAATGATCCCAGGTTCTGTGTATAGGATACACTGAACTGAACCTTCTCACTCACTGCATGGCATTTAGAAAAGGTGAAATAACTACAATACAGCAGGAAGCATCAGAGCACCTACGATAAGAGTTTTGCATTCACGTTAGGATTTGTTCACTTCTACCAGTTAAACTTAAGAGTTAAAGATAAGGTTGATAGATTCTTGGTTTGAATACCTACCTGGCCATGAGGCCAAATATCATCTGATTAATCTTGAATCAGTCCTCCATGAATACGGAATGACTTCTCTTCATGTGCTCTCAGTGCAAGGAAAAACAGCTCCCCAAATCACACACAGAATCAGATTCTATATTCTGTACATTTTGTGGAAGTAAAATCTATCCATTATCAAATTATATTAATTCCAAGCGATGCCTGCAGTCTTCAGGTGATATAGTTCTGTGTTCCATTGTTTTGTTTTCAGTCATTTATGTGCTAAAAGTGTGACCTGTTTTTTGATGTCAGAGTGAATGGACAGAGAGAAAACAATATGCAACTCCTCAACTCAAAGTGCCAAAAATTATTGACATTTATTATCATTAAAAGTATATATATCTTTCACTCAGCTGTACAGTTCAACGTCACCCCATCTTCTTTTCTGCACTTACTTTCCATTGGACATGTTTCGATATAACAGTGTTGCCTTGATAGAGACTGTTATATAGTAGGTAAAACACGTTGGTTTAATCTTCTCTTCTTTTTTTTTTTTTTTTTTTCCTTGAGTGCCCGGATCACTGTTTGTTTTCATATGATGTTTTATCCCGACCAATCCAGTAACACCTTCTTAACATCAATTGTTTTTACTTACTGTGTGTCTCCACTTTGCATTTAGTGAACGTTCACTGACAAGCACTCTGCCTCGCATCACAGTAAGAAATACACACACTTTGAGTGCATCGTCGCGCATGCAAACATGCATACTCACATTTCACTGCATGCAGCACTCTGTTGTCCAAGGGCTTGCGGCTCGGGTCATTGGTAGAAGAGCGGATGCCTGTACCACAGCTGTTGGCCAAAGTGTTTCTGAGAAAGGAAAATACAGTATAGTTATTAGTTAACCACATGCACGTTTGTGTCCTGCCATTATGGTACATGCTGGATGTACCATCATTTATGAAAACTATAGATACAGTATTCAAGCTCACAGGCGCTGAGCTAGTAGATTTGGTAAAGAGGGACCATTTTGTGAACACTGAGTCTGTGTTACTTAGCTTCACTAAAATGTGAATGCTTGTCTCATATTTTAGAATATAATGAAAAGTGGTATATTCAACCGCTATGCAAAAGTTATACCACTTCAAGATGTCTTTCTGGGTTAAGATAGCATCTTATACAGTATCTTCCCTCATATTGTGCATGACTTTGTTACCTTAATTAACCAACACCGTGTGGTTTATTAGCTTATATTATGGTCCAAATAAACCTTTCACAGAGAGGTTTTGATAGGGTAAAACAGCTGACAGTAATAGCATTAGTCAATACAGTCGCTCAGTGCCAAGGTTCCCCCGTTGTAACTCTTATTTCGAAGTGCCAAACCTCAGAAAAACGGATGTTATGATGCACTGTGTGTGTGGTGTCTTGATCGGATGTTGTTCTTCCGTTCGTGGGGAAAAATAGTGTTTGTAGAATCATCTGTGCAATGAAACAAGCAGACAGAGGAAAAGCTACCTGTCAAAGAAAGCAGCCAGCAGCCTCCTGAGCAGCACCTTGTGTCTGGTCCCGGCACTGACGTGACAGTTCATCAGCTGGGCTCGTGATATGAACACTGATGTACCTGCACAAAGGATACATTACAACAAAGGATATTTTCTATTTTTATAACATTCGTCAACACACCACACCAACGACTAACATGATCCTGTACAATATGTATTTCTCAGACTGGTACACTCGAACTGTTGTTGGTTCACACAATGTGTGATGCGCACACAGTTTATATTGGAAGGTATGTAGGCCTGGCTGGCTATAAGGTAATACAGGATAATTGCAGGCTGACATGCCTTCACATGTCTAATATTAAACGCAACATGCGGGCTGATCTGCATGCCAGCGTTGAGCTCAGTCATTCAAGGACAGTTCCCTTTAGAGATACACAAAGTGACTGTGAAATACATTGACGGCAACTGTCTCTGTTTTGGTTTCTATACTTAGATAAAGAGAAATGTACATTAGCATATTATTATCTCGGGGGTTGGGAAGAGACCACTTGAAGGGATATTGCATTTATCATCTACTCAGCTAATGTGAACATCCCAGACAGTTTATAAGTTGCACAATTCAATATTTAGATATTTTAGATTCATGCTAACCACCCCACCCTCTCTATACAAACTCTATATAACCTAAACCTCCGTTTTAACCATGATAGATTCCTCCAAAAATCACCAATCGTTTTTCAGATGACTGATATTGTCCCCCTAATACATGAGGGGGCTGTGGAATGTAATCTACTGTTTGCACACTGGTGAGCAAGAATGATTAAAACACATTTTTAAAAAAGCATGGCCTGCTTTAAGAACACAATATCAGTAACCAGGAAAAAGATGGATGTTTTTCGAGTCTATACCATGTTTCACTGTTATACTGCACCTGTAAGTTGTAGCTTTCCTGTTTTCAGAGTGCAACACTGTCACACAACAGATAAAATGACTCTTAGAAATCAGATAACTTCTGCTAACTATCAGCTAGATACTACCAGAGATTTGTATGGCAGCAGCCATTTTGACAAGTGCCACAAAAGTGTTGGCCACGATTTAGAGATAATGGCTCTGAAAAGAAAGCTCAGCGATCGCATGCATTGCATACAGTATAATATTGTATACCGTGCACCGATTTTATCAATAACCCTAACACAATTATTAAAGTATTTAGTTTTTACTGTTATTTGAGCTTGGGAATACAGCGCTCTCAGGGGGTGACACTAAGGTCTCCGAGGCACTTGCCCATCGGGCAAGTGCAAGTCAGGTTCTACTTGCCCTCAGGTCATGGTCACTTGCCCCCCAAAAATATATTGTAAATTTTGCATTAAAGTTTACTTCCTACTTCCTACCTACATCATCTTAATTAGCCCATAGTGGTCACTGGTCACAGACCCAGTGGTCCCTGACCCCAGCAAAATGATAGTTTGGAACCAAATTAACCTGGGAGAGAGATAGGTAGAGAGAGTGCAATGACTGCCTTCAAGACAAATTTATCTTGTGTTGTGTTTCAGTGCACTAAGTTGCACACTTGCCCGATCGGGCAACCAGGTAGCAGTCTTCACTTGCCCCACCATTTTTTTTTACTTGCCCCAGGCAAGCGGGCAAGTGTTAGTGTCAAGCCCTGGCTCTGTCCCTCCGTTGTTGTTGCACAGCGCTGGCATTAGCACGGCTGCATTTGTACATACTAACCTGAGACTAGCTCCAGCTTCTCGGCGGGGTCTCCCTCCTCGTACAGTTTGGGGTGACAGCGGTTGCCTATCTGCGATATGAGCTCCGTAGGGAGACACGTCAGGTCTCTGCCCCGCATGCGTCCCCGCGTCTCCGTGTGGTCCGGCAGGGCGTCGACGCGCTCGCCGGCCGCTGGAGAGATGAGGACGAAAAAACATTTAAACGTTTACATATAGATGGGTGCATTATCAAGAAGGGGCATTTGCAAGACGATACCGTAAGAGCAAAGCACATGTCATCTCCCTCTGCACGTGAGATCAGATTTAAAAAAAAAAAAATGCGTACAAGGAATAGGATAGGAAACCAGTGGCCCATGACACGCCCATAGTTCAGCCCTACTGCATCCCTATCCCTTCCCCATACACTTGGGACATCTGTCCTCCAAACCCTCCCTACACCCTGGTCAGTACTCCAAGGCTGCATTCACACCTTTAAGATCGATAAATCAGCCATGATTTATCAAAATCGGCCATGACAAGGCCATCAGTGAAATGAGTGATTTAACTCGTCAAGCCTGTCCTATGTTGTCTTTTACCCCTCTAGATGTGATAAAGCATGACTGATTTATCGAACTTAAAGGTGTGAATGTAGCCCAAGTGTCCTTGAAACTCATGTGTTCACATTCTACTTCTCTCCCTACTAAGATTCCCTGTTCCTTGTATATCTTTGTATACCTGTTGCTTATTTATTGGTCAGAATCAGCGTTGGGAAATATGGGATACTTGTGAACCCTTGGAAAAAGTACTAATATTACATTACTCATTACTTGAATCAAATACTAATATATTACATATTACTTTCCCAAGTCCCCCCTTCCCACTCGCAAAGGAATAGACATGTACAACACAATCTGTTTAGTGACAACTTTGGAGAACTGTGATAACCTGTAGTGTAGGTCATGTGCAGAATGCTGCAGTGAATTTGAATCTACAAACTACAGTGCTCTCTGTTGTTATCTGTTAATAGCTTGTAAATCTGTTCTGTTTTCACAGACAAAACAACAAGCTCAAAAGTAATGAGGCACATATTTTCAGAGTAACATATTACTTAAAACACATTTTGTCAGAGTAATAGCTTTACTTTTACTTTTGCTATAAAATGTAATAATATTACAGTAATATGTAATATTTAATTAGTTACTGCCCAACACTGGTCAGAATCAAAGAACTGCACATCAGAGTGCCATGTCATTAGTCCACTCATTGTTCTGAAATGACCAACCCTAACCCAAACCCTAAAACATAAATGCAAGCATGGAGGCAGAGCATGTTCGGACTTCGGAACTATGGTTAGTCCCTACGTCAAGGTGGGGTTTAAACAACTCCATGTTACGTTTGTCCTATTTTGACTACATTTCCATGAATCATTAAAGGTTTGGGGATAAGTACAAGCAAGACCTACTATCACAGTTGAGCTGACTGAGGACACTGCAACATGCTCGTGGTTATGGTGAGGGTCAAAAAAGGGTTAGTAAATTTGGAACAACGGGAGGTCGCAACAACCATCGATATATGTAAAGGCTAAATGGCTCAAGGCGGAGTTTCTGACGTAGTTCACCGGCGGCCATCTTACTACGGTACTTCCATACAGTATACGCTATGGCAGCTCAAACAAAAACAGCTCTAACTCACTCAAAACTTGACAGATTTACAAACAGCTTGCTTTATTATAAATGCATATAAAGCATGCTTATTTGCTTAATTTCATTTTTTTCTAAAAACGGCATATAAAAGCTCATATTTATGTTGACGTCGCTGACGTTTAAAACAAATCAATGCATTTGAAAAGCGGTTGAAAAGTGGGTAAGTTATTGTCATTTAAAAAGTATATGCTCGTAGACACAATGCTATGCAATACCCTCGTAAGATAGCTGTAACGAGGTCCACCAGTGGTCCCTGAGAGGATTCCAGGTGGTCCGCAGCTAAATGACGGACAGCTGGTAACCAAGTGCCCCTAAAATATCTGTAACTCTTAAGATTGTAAAATGCGCTCTCAAGAGATACATTATATTACAGGATCTTCACATTTAGAACATGTAGAATTGACATTTTGACCAACATTTTGCTAGTTATCTCCTAAATTGTGGACGAAAACTTGAAAATCCTTGGTTTTGGGTCAGAGACTAAACTGAACATGAAATGATGGTCCGTGGCTCAAATGCAAAATAAATAGTGAGCCCTGGTATGAAAATGGTTGAAAACCACTGGTCTAAAAGTCAGAAACCACAATGGAATAACATAGGTGTGTTTTCCATGACATATGTGACACAGCCAGTCACGCTCACTGCACTGAACAAAAAAGAATACTGAAAGAGATTTGGTTTCCAATGTTGATAGTTTAAAATGGAAATAACAAATGTGTACCCATAGTTCATACAGTATATTGTATCGCTATTGGCATAAATATTGAGCTACTGTATGAAACATACTGTGCCAACCTGGACCAGGCTAGCGTAGCGTGTGTCGTACACCAACCTCTAGTAGCATCTAGACTTTTCCTTCAGGAAACTCTGCCATCATAAATCCCAATGTTGGTATCTTGTATGTAAAGACTTTGTCTTATTAACCTCATGAACCTTTGCTACCGTTTCCAGAGGCAATGCATTTTGATATTTAAATTTAAATAGATTTGTTCAGGTGTGCAGTCCGTAAACTTCCAGTTGTACCTATTTGAAGCCTTCAAATGGGGACAAGCCAATGATGCCATTAGGCTGGCCCCTAGAAGTGAAAAACGTTTCTGTAACTCTAAGGCTCCGAAATGAGCTAACCAAAACAATTATATGCTTTATTAATGCAATGTTCATGAAAAATGTTACCCTTTATACTTCCAGGCTTTTGGCATAATATTGCATGTTGGTTATTAAGCAACCACTGCATTGTTTGTTTATTTTATTTTGTAGACCACACTGACACGCGCGTGCGTGCGCACACACACACACACACACACACACACACACACACACACACACACACACACACACACACACACACACACACACACACAATAAGTGTTCTCCAAAAGCCTTTAAAATGCATAGATTTATATGGGTGTCCGCAAAACATTCTGGAGGTTTGGTAGGGGAATGCTGAGCGCAACCTCAGTAATTCTAAAATCCTGGCTCCAGCCCCGATGAAGCAGTGTTAAACTATGTGTAGCTGCTCGCTGTACTATACATACAATAATCAGTAACCACATTCAACCTGGTGTCCGTATGTTGTGTCTTATTTTGAACTAAATGACAGCACGAAGGCAAAAAAACAAAGTTCTGGTTTCAGTTCCCACGTTGCATTGATGCATTCTCTATGACACAAAATCAGGCCAACCTTTGGCACATTAGCTAGTAGTGACAGTAGTGATGCTTTGTGATTTCCATCACTTTAAATTGCGCGCATCCGCGGGATAACTAAAAGAACAGTATGTCTTTAACACCATTGAACAATTCAAGTCAGAGTTTGACGCACAAGTGCAATAATCACAAATGGGTGTGAATGCAATGCTTTATCCATACTGTGGTGGCTAAAGCATTAAGCAATAAGCAATCAACCACATTGTGTTGCGTGGTACATAGTAGAAATCGGCAGTACAGTACTGTGCAGTGGCGTTTCGAAGCAATTTGGAGCCCCAGGCAAGATTTTTCCCGGAGCTCCGGGAAAAATCTCCTGTGACGTCAAACCTATGACAGTCACAGTAAAATGGCGCCCCCAAGGGCTAAAAATATAAACTACTTTTTAAACTAAAGAACATATTATGTGTTTTAAATGTTCAATTTTAATTATAGAGGACAATTATAATGTATTTATCCATATGAGGCTTATTAGCCTGGGATCCTTTTAAAGCATGTCTGGTGGTCGCCCCAGTGCCCCCCCAACCCCCCTCCCTTCATGGTGCCCCAGGTCAACTGCCTAGTCTGCCTAGGACCAGGCAGTTACGCGGTGGCACACACGCGGCGTCTCCAGGTCCTTACCTGCGGCGCCTACGTTGAGCATGCTGTACATGGTGTACATATTGCAGATCTGCCTGTACTGCTCCTCGGCCGTTTCGTCGGCGCCCTCCTCCTCCTCCTCGTCGTCGTGGTAGCTGATGGGCGAGTCGCTGGCGTAAGCACTCATGGTCCCGGGGCTGGCTCCCTCCGACATGGCCAGGCCCAACGCCGAGCTCCCGTTGTGGCCGCCGCCGCTGCTGCTACTGCTGCTGCTGCCAAACCCTCCTCCTCCTCCTCCTCCTCCCACCGGCAGGCCGCCCAGGCTGGGCCCGGAGGCGCCGCCCGCCACGCCCACACCCACGCCGACCAGTCCCTGGATGGCGCTGCCCCGCACCGACTCCTGGGAGAAGCGCGCCGCCTTCCGCAGGCCGCCGCCGCCGCCCGAGCCCCCCGAGCCGCCCCCGTCCCGGCTGCTGCCGCCCTCCCACAGCCGCTTGGCCACGGGGGTGCACACCACCGAGTACGGGGAGCCCACCGCCTCCGGCTGGCTGGTGGCGGCGGACGCTGCTGCCGGCTGCTCCGTCTTCACCCGCGACGCCGCGGGGAGCGGCGTCAGGCAGGGGGCGGGGCGGGACGCTCCGCCGCCGCCGCCGCCCTGCGTGACGGGACTCTGGGGCTCGGAGGGCGGAGCCTCCTCCGGGTGCAGGCCCTGCGAGTCGCAGCTTGGCGACGACACCTGTGGGGGTTTCACGTGGGTAATTAACACCAAGAAACCTTACAGTGAACCCCCGCCGCCCGCCCGGTGTCCAGCCAGGGGTTGGACACTTTCCAGACGGGCTCATTCATTCTAATGTAAATATATTACACACTACTGGCTCATTTTTGGAACCAGACCTTCAAAGTCACTTCCATGTCCATCAACAAGGCCTGCCATATGCGGTGGAGAAAATTGTTTGTGACATTTATTTCTTAAAACAGTGCTTTATCATATGGGAAGCTATTGATAGAGAGGTTTGTCCATCACATGCTTATCTGTGCTAAGCATGTGATAGACCAATCTGTGACATTGGACCATAGCAGCTTGGGGAGGGGCTTATGGCAAGGGCTATTAACAGAAACAATAGAACATTGCTGAATACTAGACTGCATATGAAATGATTTCCCATTTTTCAGAGTTCATAGGGAAGTTATTGCATTGTTTTTTTTTACCCAGTTTTTCTCGTCAGACAAAGCCCCAGTCTCTTCTGCACATATGGCTGTGCTTCTCAATGCGGGGCACAGGGAGTGCCTCTCATCTACCAAAAAATACTTCGCTTTTGGACCAGCAAAGTATATATGGGCTCCATTTTCGTTACCGCTAAATCCCTTATCCCTTAACTTCTTTGCCTTTTTAAACTATTAAAAAAAAATACTTTTTTCAGTAGTTCAAATGGCCAGTCTACAAGCTCACAACGTGTTAATAGATGGACATGTTGAAATATTCCAAAAAAGTTTTTCAAAATAGCAAAAGCGAAATGAGGGATTTGGGATAAGGGGTTTAGCATGTAACGAAAATGGAGCCCTATATATACTGTATCTTACCTCCATGGGGGCAAGGGAACTTGAGCGCACAATAGGCCCCTGAGCGAGCTCAGACGTTTCGATGAGCCGTCTCAGAGACACACAATCGTGAAGGTTATTTTGCCCCAGCTGCCACTCAAAGTGGCTACTGGACAATCGCAGCGCGTCCTTCAACAGGGTATAGGCTTTGGGGAACACGTTCAGGGACTTTTACCAGCTTTTACCACTATCACCCCATATCAATTTACATGAGCTACTTTAACCCATTCTGTAATGAACGCATTTGGGTGTTTCAAGCATTAACTAGCTTTAACTATTGGAAAATAGCAGATCTACAAGCTCATATCGCGCCACCGAGTGGCGCGATACGAGCTTGTAGGTCTGCTATTTTTGGAAAATCCTCAAAACATGGTGCAAATCTTTGAATATTATTTTCTGTCGGAGCAAACGTCATGAACTCCAATCTTTGTTTCTGGGAGTGCTAGAAACTACAATCTAGGGCCAGAAAGAAACTAGATTAGTGTCAGAAAGTACAATCTAATGCCAGGACAAAATGGGTTAAAACAGCCAAGCCACTGCCATTCATTTCGGGGACCTTTCGGCGATGCGGCGTTCGGCCGGCGGTGTTTACCTTGAGGAAGAACTCGGTGCCCTTCTCCATGATCTGCTGGATCTGGAGGAAGCCGGCGGTGTACATGAGGAGGAACTGGTCTCCCACGGTCATGCTGAGGCGGCCGGTGTAGCAGAAGGCCAGGATCTGCTGGAAGCTCTGGGGCTGCACGGCCGGCGGCAGCTCCACCACGGCGGGGCTCTTCCCACAGCTGCTGCCTCCTCCTCCTCCTCCAGCGCCGCCGCCGCCGCTGCTGAAGAGGTCCCGGAAATAAGAGCTGCTGGCGGCCAGCACGGCTCGGTGGGCCTGGGGGAGGAAGAGCACCAAGTCTGTGGGTGACGCTGCTGCTCAGTGTTGCCAACCCGCCAAAAATTCTAAATGCACTCGTGGCACTTCCAAAATGCACTAGAATGCGCTAGAGCAGTGCGTTTTCAACCATTTTCATACCAGGGCCCACTATTTATTTTCCGTTTTAGCTTTTACTATGTCATTAATGTACCTTAGAGATGTTGTATGGACATGATCTGTGTTTCAAAGAAATGGAGGTCTGAAAAAATACTTAACATGGTTGAAATACAACTTCATGACATCATTACAGTACGTTGTTTCACCATGTTAATGTTTTTTTCTTTCAGAGCTCTTTTTTCCTGAGAGTGTACAAATGGTTTACATTTGTACCCTATCAGGAAAAAAATGAAAATGGTGGAATATCCTTTTAATGACATGCCCACAATTGCAAGAACCAAGGACCAAAGAGTATCCAATCCAGGAGATGAAGCAAAGGCACCCATGGGGGGGGGGTCCACATTGGTTCATGGGAGGAAACAGACATGCGCAGTACAGATCAGGAAGTCAAATCATCCAAGAGACCAGTGGCATGCATGGTTTGCAAGCATCAAACTTCCTGGAATGTACTGCGCATGTCTGTGTCCTCCCATGAACCAATGTGGACTCCCCCGTAGCTGCCTTCACAACTTCTCCTAGGTCGATCCTCCTTGCTTAGAACATGGACATGCAACAGCAAGCGGGTATATCTGTCAGCAAGCGGTTATATCTGTCAATGGATTGTATACCTATTTCCAATCAAAAGTACTGACAAGATACTATTAATAATAACTCCTTCCTTCTATCCACAGGAACAAAGGTTTTTTTTTTTTTTTTTTTTTACAAATAAGGTTTTCTGCCTCAAAGCCTCAATACAATT
Source organism: Benthosema pterotum (assembly GCA_039105355.1). NCBI lineage: Eukaryota > Metazoa > Chordata > Actinopteri > Myctophiformes > Myctophidae > Benthosema > Benthosema pterotum. Next base: position 48,092,097 of record CM076965.1, read on the forward strand.
TAGTTTTTGATCTGGTATTCCACACAAGAGCTTGAAATCAATTCACACCAGTGTTGCACTGGTGGTTTTATCTTTGTTGGGATGCTATTTTACTGACGCCACATGCCACGTAGCTCCAGCAGATTTTGTAAACCATGTTGAATTGTTGATGTGTGACTGTGAGGTTATTTTTAATGGATGCGTGTGTGTGTGTGTGTGTGTGTGTGTGTGTGTGTGTGTGTGTGTGTGTGTGTGTGTGTGTGTGTGTGTGTGTGTGTTACATACTCCCGGAAAAACCTTGGTGTGTCGCTGTGGTATCGCAACACTGACTTACACCTTGTTGGGAATTTTCCCCATGCAATCGACTTGGCAGCCTCTGCTGGACAATAACACCTACGACTTAACCGCCTCAATTGCCCCAATGACTCACAGGTGCCTGCCATTAGCACCCTGCCATCGTCAGTTCAGGTGTGCTCAACTAGACAATATGGACCCCCCCACACACACACACCCACACAGAAACAGATCTCCACTCCAGTATCCAGCATACCATACTGAACAATGTAAGCTTTTGCTTTCTTAATGTATTATTTGCCTACAAGACTACGCTTTGAATTATGTTTTGATTAGTATGATTTCTTGCTTTAAATGGTTTATTGCTTTATTTGATTTAATTTGCCTGGTATTGATATGCATTATTTCTTTGTCCTTTTGTCATAACCATGGTTACTGGAGAGCATGCAATAAATAACCTGCAAATTGAACATCCTTGGTGGTCAGCACTTCCATTTACAAACTGGCAATAGACTTTTTCCATTACACCTCAATAAGTAAACTGGGAATTGTAGGCCTACCTGTATGTTCTAACCCATTTCATTGCCCATTTCATGGTATACAGTACTTACTTTGTAGTGACAATTATGAGAGAGTTAAAGGAGAATTCCACACCAAAATAAATTTGGCGTCCATCTACCTTGACCGCTGTATAGTGTACTTGTTTTTTGCCATAGTGCCCCTTTCTCTACATTTCCACCTTGCGGTCCCCCTCCTTCCTACAGTTTGCATTGATGCAGGTTGTCTTCATTCTACTGCAGGCATTTTAGTAGCTCCAAACTTTTTTTTTCACACATCATATTTTAATGGTATAATGATACTCACGCATGAGTTTTACATCACTCTGGGGCAGACTTTACATGTAACACCAGAGATAATCTATTCCTCCAACTCCCCTCCCTTCTGCCACTCTCCTCTCCAATCACTGGTAGAAACTCCTGTTGCACAGGTGACACCTGAGTTTTTTTTAAAAAATCATGTAGTGGCCCAATTATGTTGTAGTGTGTGGTTTGATGTGATGTGTGTGTGTGTGTGGGGGGGGGGGATTAATTTTGCGCTACTAAAATACACTTATTTGAATAAAGTCCTGCGGCAATGCAAACTGCATTGGCAGGGGGACCTGAGGGTGAAATGTAAAAAAGGGGGCATCAATGACAAATCAAGGGCATTATGTCTCATATCACAGCAACCCTGGTAGGTGGATGCCCAAAGTGTTTTGATGTGGAATCCTCCTTAAGATGCAATGAAAATAGTGGATGTTAGTCTTTCTCAACTGACCCTAGAGGGAAAACTCATGCTCTTATGGGGATGCATAATAAACACTTGAAGATGTGCTGAATTAACAGGCCTTTAAAATGTTCCAGTGATTCTTTTTTTTCCCCCCTTTGGCCCATACCGGTGGCTTGGAATGTTTAGCTTATTGACCATGATTCACTGTATACTTGACATTACTGACATTTTCCATGGTTTACTGTGGTTTGATTGATGTTCAAGGAAGCTGTGTTTCCGTCTTTTTTTAGTGTGTGTGTGTGTGTGGTAAGAAAATCTACTTTACATGTGCTTGCAATAGGTATAGGTAAGTGCATTTTAAACTGCAGGTTATATTGCTAAAATGCTTGTCCACCATAACCACCCAAGCTCCTGATATTCTGCATATTCTTCGTTGTACCACAAATAGCAGCAATAGAAAAATCTAGTACAAACGCATAACTTGTCCGAATTTTTACAAATTTGGTCAAAATTAGTCTGTTTAAATGTATGAGCCTTATGGGAAGTCATTTTGCTTTAGTCAACATCATGCCTACAATATATAAAGGCATGACCAATAGGGGGCATGACCAATAGGTGTGTGTGTGTGTGTGTGTGTGTGTGTGTGTGTGTGTGTGTGTGTGTGTGTGTGTGTGTGTGTGTGTGTGTGTGTGTGTGTGTGTGTGCGTGCGTGTGCGTGTGCGTGTGCGTGTGCGTGTGCGTGTGCGTGTGTAAGTAAATGTTAGAAATGATTTCTCACAGGGAAAACTGACAATATTCTTTACATACCATATAAAGAATAAAAACAAGATAAAGCAAGAATGTCAATAGAGAACAGAAAAAGATCTGTACAGCTGATCTCGAAATGGGACAGAACATTTGGAAATACCGTACCATGGAAAAAGTAGTAGCTTATTCTTGAAGACGTGCTAATGGAATTCACTGTCATTGGAGCACGAAGGCCAATATATGCTTTACTGCAAAGTGTAAACCGACCGTCTCACAGTAAACATTCCAGAATCCAGCCAAGGGACAGCAGTGGTTGACAACAGGCTTAGTTTAGACATACTGTACTATTGGTCTGACTGTCATTAGACAGAAAAAACACTCAAACCCTAATCTAACACTAACCGCAAGCACGACCGCAGCACTGGTCCGTCCGTCGTTCCTCAGCGGTATCATTGCCTGTTAGAACAGCCAGATGGGAACCAGCTCAATCCCCAGAACTAGCGTCAAAGTGTCCTTGAGCAAGACTTTGAACTCCTGAATTCAGAGGTTCAAAGGGCGATGAAGTCCTGTAACCATTTTCAGTTACAGGACTTATATTAGGCAAGTAAGCATCAATAATAACATCAGTTGCTGTTGAAGTTGCAACAGACACGCAGCATGCATAAAGCTAAAGGTCTGACTCAGAGAGTTTTCTGTTTTCAATGATGAAATGCTGTTGGTTTAGTGGTGCCACAACTGTAGTTAGTTAGCAGCAGTAGTAGTGTTTCAAATCATTTTAAATATAAGCACTTTCATTTGAAATATCTTGGCATGCCATCATAATTGGTGGGACAGACTGGGCATGCCTAGATCCGCCCCTGCCCGAATTGCTCCCGATGTGCAGGCCGGTGCCTTTCACTGTTTCTTCCCCCATCGGTGTACAAACTGAACGAGTGTAATACACAATCCCATGCAAAGCACTTTGGATAAAAGTCTCTTCACTAAAGGGGTTAAACTTGGTCTGACCTTGAAGGCGTGGCCCTTGACCACCACAGAGACGTCACAGTAGAGGCCCTGTAGCCGCTGCTCATTCAGACATTCAAGAACGTTGTTTCCAAAGTTTGGGATCGCCATCTGGAGGGTCTGGGCCATGGTGCGCCCAGGAACACCACCGCAGAGTCTAGAGAGAAAGAAGAACGAAGGAAGGGAGACAGTAAGCGTGAGGAAAACTTAACACAACCTGTGTCTGCGTACGTGCGTGTATGTGTGCATGCATAGACAATGTGAGAAAGCAAACTGAAAATCTAATATTTATATTCGTTTAGGTAATGTAGTCAGCAAGGCAGAAAACAGCTGATTAACATGTGGCTACATGCAGAAAGTACTTAACTAGACTGTAATACCTACTTAAAGGGATATTCCACTTTCAGAAAAAACTTTTGGTCATTTTATGTTCTACTCAGTCTCATGTGAACACACCAGACAGTTTATAAGTTACTCCTTTCACTATTTAGTGAGCCTCCAGCTCCTTCCTATACAAACCCATTATAACTAAAAACCCCATACCCAAATATGGATTTTAAAAATAAATGAAAACTGTAAATGAGATTCCACAGCCTTCTCACGTATTAGGAGAATATCAGCCACCAGAAAAAAATGGGTTGTTTTCAAATAATCTGTCATGGTTAAAATTGAGTTTTAAGTTATAATGGATTTGTATAGGAAGGAGCTGGAGGCACAAAAATGAACATCAAATATCTAAATACTGAAAGGAGTAACTTCTAAACTGTCTAGTGTGTTCACATGTGACTGAGTAGACCATAAAATGACCAAAAGTTTTTTTTTTTTTTTGGAATACCCCTTTAAGTCAAAGTAGTGATGCATCACACACCTGGTCAAATAGAATTTCAGTAGAATTTGGACTTTAAATGGGGAAAATATCAATAATAGATAAACTAACAGATCTACAAGTTGACAAAGTGTTTCAACACAATGGATTGAAGACAGTTTAAGTTGCTAATTCAGTGCTTTCCCCTTCCTAGACTTCAGTGGAGACAGAAGTACAATAGTTGTCTTTGAAATGTACTTACTGTAAGTCATCCAAAAAATACAAACACTCTGAAGTAAAGTACAGATTCTCAGAACATCTACTTGGTTATTTACTAAGTCAATATACTTTGTAACTGTCCAACCACTGAGCTACAGTACATACCAGACAGATGTCTGCCCACTTAACTCAATTTGACTTGGTCTAGACGGACCAAAATGAATTGGGAAGTGTTGAATAAATGGGCAGCAAAAGCAATTCCAAACACACTCTAAAGATGACAAATGCCTAACAATGCTTAACAACATGCCACAATAATTAGTTCCCCAAGCCAGTGGTTCCCAAACGGCATGCCAAGACACACTGGCCAGTTCAGTGTTCCATCATGGGATTGTGATCACGCATTATTACTGCAACTATACTGAAAATATACTTGTACTATATCCGATATTCCGATTTACTTTATATACCCTTATCAAACTACATATTATTTTTAACCACTTTCATTGAATTGCATACTTGTGCTTAAATATGTGCTTAAATTATTACCGGTACATTTTCTTTAGTCTTTTTCTTTTTTTTTTTCCTTCTTTCTTGTTTTTGGCTCAAAATATGAAATTATATACTGTATAATATACCTTGAGCATTTTAATAAGAGACCTACAGTACAGTAAGGTTATAATGTTTGACTCTCTGCCCTGGACATGGGAACAAAAAGACTGCATAGTCCAAGGGAATGCATTTTACAATCGACCAGTTCTGTCGTGAAATTAATATAATTAAGTAAAGTCAACGTTATATCACTTGATGCATTCCACCCATCCCACCAAAAACACTGCTTCACAAATTCCTGCCGATTATGCTTAATTCAATAGTAATTTGTTTTGAGGCAGGAACAGTTTCATTAAAAATCCAACAGGTAATCTCTGTGTTGCCTTAAATTAATCATGGTCTTCACTGGTTCTTTATTGCACTTTTTTCTCTGTGACTAGGCCTAAAAAATTCAGTGTCCTTAAATAACTGGGTCATGTACTGGTATGCTATGTGGAAATGCCAGAGTGCCCTAAACAAACACCATATAGCATGTGCCAATTCATTTTCCATAAACAATCCAAGATAAACATACCACCTCACCCTGCAGTCTCTGACGTTCCTGCAGCATGCATGCCCTGTAAACATTTTGTAATGCAGGACCTATGTTTACTTTTACTTTGGGAATGAATATTGTGCACAGTGCAGACATTCAGGCAATGTCTCAATACTGTTAAGTGGCTACATCTTTCATGCCCACTTCAACCACGCTGACATTCAAAAGGCAGCATAAACAGACACAGTGCAAATGCTCTCTCATGCATACAAGAGAGAAGCACAGTCCCAGCTAACAAAGACGACATGATGCTAATAGCCAATGCTATAGGCCTACAGCAGTGATTCCTAACATTAGTTTGAGGGGCACTAGCACATCATATGCCCAGCTTTGTGTGTTTAATGTGTATGAGCATGGAATGTGATTTTTTTTCCTCCAAGGGACGCTTCAGTTTGATATGTAATAATTCACAGACCCCAAAACATATGTTCTATGTCCAGCTTTGTGTTGGGTCAAAACTATTGCTTGGAATAAATAAATAGGGTATACCAAATTCCCCAAATGTAGACCTTGACTGCCAGACTAATAGGCATTCATTTATTGATCAGGATCTACAAAGAATAACAACCAACATGTGTTAGTATACAGATAACAACTGTGGATCGAACAACAACATACCCCCCAAAAAAACGCATAATATATGATGCACACAAAGTCCTGAGTGTTAAAGCTGAAATCCATGGTATAGTCAAACACAAATGTCATCAGTAAGCGACTAAGCGTACAAACAAATTATTCAGGACAGTCAAAAATAAATGTCATAGCCTTGAATCCAGCCTCCATTGCAACATTCAACTTCTGAATGTCACTGGCATCTGAGTCTGGTCAGTTCCTGCTAGACTTTAATTTGCTTGATGTCACCTGCTCCGTAGCACCATTGTTTCTGATTGGATGTTGCTCCAATGAACACAAACTGTTGTTTTTCTCCCCCCAAAAAAACAAGAGACCAATCAGAAACCTCATCAGGATTTCGACCTTCATAGACCACACCCAATCATGATGATAGGCTCCTTGCCAGACAGTTTCGAAGTTCAACTTCAATGTAGCAACAGAGGCTGGATTCCAGGCTATAAATGTCATAGGTACACTAGGGTACAGTAAAAAACACAACCAAAAAAAAAAGTTCTTGCGATCTTGTTTCCATACATGTCATACTCATGTCATACTGAGGGTTTACTAATAGTAACGGCGACCTTTTTCCACCTCTGCGAAAAAGGTCTTAAATAATATTGGTCGCGGCATGTATCCTATCGATCGGGGGTTAAGGTTAGGTAGGCGTAGGTTTTACGAGGTTATGTCTAGGATAGAGCTACCAGTTGCAAATGATAGTGAAACAGCCGACTGATAGTAAAGTGTCGCCAAGCGATAACCATCGGTTGCGACTGTTACTGTCGGTCAGGACTCATTTACCATCGGCCTACTTTACATTTTGTATACAGGTACCGGTGTGTGTGTATATATACTGTATATAAGGGTAAAACTTATTTTTGTTTGGCTTCCTGCATCAGCAAAAATATAATATGTTGAGCAAAAACACAGCAAACAAGGATAGATTAAGAGCAACAATTAGTAAGAAAGGGGAATATGTACATGTGCATGTTTTCCTTGTAGTGGCAAAATTACACAGTAGGCTATGTTCCATAAATTTGCAACAAAAATATTTTTGTTTGCAGAGCTTAATAGTGCAAGAAGAGGGCAAAGGTGAGGCTTGAGGTAGGTAGGTGGGGGCTAGCATTTTCCTTTCCCCTGATGAGCCCTGGTTCTTAACAGTTAGTTCATGTATCTGATTGTTTGGGGAAAGAAACGTTTTTTGCAGTCTATTTCCAGTGGCTTTGAGAATGCGAATTCACCTCCCATGTGGTAGCATCGCAAACCGACTGCGGTTGGGATGGTTTGGGTCTTTCGCTAATCCTTGACCCCTGTCGTATCGTATAGGGCTTGGATTGAGGGGAGAGCACATCCGCTCGGCTGATGCGTTCGCCTGTCCGAAGTCGAACCACTCTTTGCAGTGCTTTGCGGTTTAGGTCAATACAGTTGCCGTACCAGGCCGTGAAGCAGGCCGTCGGGATGCTCTCTGTGGTGCCTGCAGTCACACAGACAGAATCCCTGCATGGTCTTGATCTCCTTGGGAGAATAGGGAGGCCAGTTCTAAGTTCTAACACGACTGCGGAGGTTGACTGTTATTATCTACCATAGACAGATTAGTCCAAATTATATTTTATTGAGCTTCCTGCGTTCATTAATTTAACTCGGAGTGTAAACATTGATACTTAATATGGGACCATTTGTACACTTTCTGAGTTAAATGAAAGCTCGGGATCTTGCCGTGTGTGTGCGTAAAGTGTACCAACTTCAGTGTGACTGTGATGAAGGCTGCAGTCTGCAGCGATCCGCCCCATCATATCCAAAGCCTTTCATTTGGGCTCGGGCCAAGCTCCGGGGTAAAGAGAAATGCTCTCTTTGTCTCTGTGTCTCTCAAGCTCCCTCTCTCTCATACTAAAACACAGATGCGCGCACAGCACACACACACACACACACAAACTCAAACAAACCCACAAAAGCCATACTGAGTCACACACACACATTAGACAATACTGCTTGTTTACAGTTTGGCAAAGGGAGCCACAGTGTGCACACACATGTGCGCACAAGAACACATGCACGCACACACACACACAAGACTGAGAGCTGGGCGTGTTTGCACAGTTTGCCCCAGGAGTGTGTGTGTGTGTGTGTGTGTGTGTGTGTGTGTGTGTGTGTGTGTGTGTGTGTGTGTGTGTGTGTGTGTGTGTGTGTGTGTGTGTGTGTGTGTGTGTGTGTGTGTGTGTGTGTGTGTGTGTGCACGCATGCGTGCGTGCCTGTGCGCCTGCGTGCATGTGCGCCTGCGTGTGTGGCAAAGAAAGGTTGTGGGGCCTGCAGAAGGGGCTGTTTCTGTAGAAGAGTGGGATCATTCTGGGATCTTAATTTGATTAAAGATGTAAAGTACAATAGCACCAATGAAAATAAAATCTAACCCAAGCTGACCCCTGTGGCTTAGATCTCATACCATGCCGGCAAAGAAAGACACAGCCTGGAGGGGAAAGTGGGTCAAACATACAACATACTTCAAGACCAAATGTCTTTTCATAGAGAGCCTGCAGAATGTTTTTGCCAGCATTTGAAGGGCTTATGTTATGTTATGAAGGGCCGGCTGCCAACATATTTCAGAACTTATATTAAGTCTAAAGAACATTTTCCAATTCATCCAAGTCCAAGTCTGAAAACAGCAACTGCTAAAGCAATTCACATTGCTATGTTGATTATTAGTAGGGAGATACTGGTATACTGTGGATGCCACAGCTCTCTCTCTCTCTCTCTCTCTCTCCCCCTCTCTCTCTCACTGAGCATTTCCTGGTTCAAGATCAACTTGTCTTATCAGTTATCAAACCACAAAGTATAACTCAAGTTTGTGTTACTGGACACTGGATGCCACGATGCATAACAACAGACTTTTAACTACACAGATTGACATATTTAGAACTTTAATCCTCAAATACCTACACGGCTACACTTTATACTTGTCAGTTGTTCACCTGTCCTGAACGATGCGTGCGTACTTCCTAAGAGAGGATGTCATAAGGACAAGCCGAGGGAGGCTACACCGATCCGTACCCCGGTTTGTCTGCCCGGTGTAGTAGCCTATAGTGCTGCTGGCATCCGGACTGTAAGGGAGGGCGGGTCGACACCACTAGTCTCACACACATAAGTACAGTAATAAATTTAGACAGACTATCTATTTCAGTCAGTAACGGTAACGGCAACTACTCCGGATTAATCCCCGATGGTCCGAACAATCCGCTCGAGTAGATGAAGAGAAGACAGACAAGTCAGTCAGCTAATGTAATGCCATCTTCCGGTTATAGCATAGAGGTTTTTATATCTCTATAGTGCCACCCTACGTCCCGCAGGCCCAGAATCGAGGAGCTATACCAGGTGGCTAAGCTAACACACTTCAATGTTCTTTCTTTTTTTTTTACCCCTTTCTTTTTCTTTCGGGGGGCGGGGGGGTCCGCCATGCAGGCAGCATCCAGAATATAATGCTTGCTCAGCTCGCACAGCTGGAATATCAACACTTCAAGAAGTGATCGCCCCCAGCCCCGGTGGTCTCCGAGGCTGTCATGATTGACGAATAACGATAATAATAATAATATGCGACAATCACCCGTGATGACACGACTGTCCATACCTAAATGTAGCTTATTTTAATATATGTGTGGTGGCGGATGGCTGCGGGGTGGGTAGGTGGGTGGGGGGAATCGCTCTCCCTCTGCCATGATTCTCCATTTTCCCGACATCAACAGGTCATCCCAGGACACGCAGCAGCTGAGAGGGCAGAGCCAGACGGAACCAGTGCGGCACAGCGGAGAGGAGGAGAGGAGAGGAGAGGAGAGGAGGGGGTGCACGGGAGCCGCACAACAAGGCACAATTCATTTTAAACGTCCGATCGTTCAACCTGGCTAAGTTCTTTGCAGCGCCTCGCTATTATCAAACGTGCCGTGATTATAATAACGTTACTGCGCGTAGAAAACACTCTCCTCTGATCATACGGAGCGCTGAGGTTTCAGGTTTGTGTGCAGGAACAAGAACGACGATCAAGGTGAATATAATAAAGTTTATAGCCATGCCAACCTGGAGCCCATCCCCCCCAGATCAGTGAAATCACATTAGATAAAACTTAGTTCGGTACGTTGAATACTTTTTTAAAGATTAAACTAGAGTCACCTACCCGGCCACGGGACAGACGTCCTCCCCCCACCGTCGCTGATCCTCAGACGACCCCGGCCGAGAGCTTCATACAGCGGCAGACAGACCCCGATGATCGCCGCCTGATGGTCGCCAGCGCCGGGGAGAAGAAGTTGATGCGGAGGAGCCTCTCCGTGGAAGGAATAAGGGGACGCGGCGGTGGTGCTCTGCTCTCTCTCTCCGCCCGCTTTCCCCGACGACGATCGCTGCTACAAGCAGCCATTCATTATGAGAAAGACGCCGATAGCAGAGCTATCGAGGGCGGGCACGGTGTATACTGTATAGATCCCAGGGGGTTGCTGTGGCTGGCTGGCTGCTGGCTGCTTGCGGAACGCAGATTCACCGATCGTCGCACCGTAGAAAGAACAGTACTAAACGGTCGGGGAGAGAGAGACACACGCACACAGGAGGAGGCATGACGACGCGCCCCGTCACTCAATCGCATGATCGTTTTTTTTTTCGAGCGCAGCCTCAATTTGGGGGAGATCCTATCCCACCACGGCATGGACTAGTGTTTGCGCATTGGCACAGCAACAGCAGCCTGCGAAAAGAATCCGCCTCTCATTCCACTGACTCTCTCTCTCTCTGCATGTGCGATAGACACTGGGAAAAGTAGGCCGCATGCGAGCGCGTGCGTGTAGACTCGGTTAACTTAGGTGAACCCGGTGCGCGCACCAAATACAAAGTAGGGATAATAAAGCCGCGCCCCGAGTATAGGATACGGTGAATTAAAAAGGAACGAAACGAACGGCCGGCCCCAAATACTAATGTAATGTGTTAAAGGAAAATTCCACCCATTTTCAACATTTTACTATGACATTATATATACCTCAGAGATGTTGTGTGGAAACAATAAAAAGTCCCCCTCATTGTGTTTCCCTGGAACTGGAGGTTTGAGAAAAAAAAAACATTAAGTGGTGGAACTCATCTTGATGACGTCATCAAAATGTACTTCACCATGTTAATGATTATTTTTCTATACATTTTCTGAGTGTAGCCCTTTAATTAGTCAAAAATACATCCTATTAATGTGTTTGACTGTGTTGGTCCTCCTCATCCTCGCAGAAGTATGTTGAGTATGTTATTATTCCAGTTTGTCTTGCCTACAGTGCCCATATAGTGTACACATATTATCCTGCATTACACACACAATAGTCCTATACCGTATGCAGGTATACAGTGTGCTTCCTACGGCCCTGTACGCCCCAGTAGGCATGCCATGCTTTATGCATAGGCCTATATGCATTCATATGTGCATGTGGCCTATACACTTTTCATGCATAAATTCATACAGCCAAATGTGAGGCTCAGAGCAGCGTGAATCTACATCCATCATGCATATTTCATATGCCACCAGTGCACGTATAAATAAAATCTAAGTTTGACTTTAATGCATTTTATGAATAAATGACATCAAAACAAGTTGCCACTAGGAATATTGAATAGCCCATAGGTGGGCAGAATGTAGCTTGAGGCGGTGACTTTTGTCGAAGAAAGAGAAAGAATTCTACTTTGCCATGTGGTACAATGCCAGAGGAAAATTCTTTTAATTGTGGGTGTGCATTGTGCAGATCTCAATATTGGACAAAGGGACGCCAACAAATCTTTGTTTGGTATTGCAAAATACAACCTCAATACTTGTGAGATACAGTTATACATTGTATGACTGTGAATTATAATTGGTAAGAAAATGTTGTGAAACTGAATTAAGGCTTGGGTTGTTATAGGCTTCAGGAAACTTTTTTTTTTTTTTACATTTTTGTCAAGGTATAGGGACAATCTGCAGGCATGCAGAGAATGACAATTGCATTTTCTTGTCACATGGAAATTATTGCATGAAAATGAATTTGCCTGGCTGTTGGATTTACAACTAGACCCAAGTATACAGTACACTCACAGTGTTGTATTTTACATATTTTTTATGATATTAGATAATTGTTGGGAGACTGTAATTATCTGGTTGGGATCGAGCCAAGAATGGTGTGAGCTGATGACGTTCATACAAGTTTTGTTTGCAGGGAAAGGGCTACTCTCATACTATACACTCATAGCACATGCAATGTCTTAATTATCCATCCTATAATAATTCTATTGTGTTCTGTTTTGTACTTTAGTCCTGCTTGGAGCCCTGTCAATAAGTATGATAGGCTATATAAATTCCTTTGAATAACAATAACCTGGCATGGCTCTTTCCTTCCAATGGATTGCAAATTATAAAGCTTTAAAACTTCAGCCTACTACTGTTTGAGTGTCTGTATATCTCTTCATGTACCCTTCCTTTCACTTTAAAGCAGTATGGTCAAGGAAAAAAAGTAAGGATTTTAGATTTGTATGTGTACAAAATTCCTCCGGAATAACCTCTATCTATATAAAACCAGGATATGCAGGATGAACCACACAGGCTAATTTGTGGCTATATCGTATTTATTTTACAAACCATTTCTGCCAATAGGCAACCAGCTTATTCTGCTGTTATTACCGGTAACTCTTGTTGTAAGCTTTCACGGGTACATGGGTATTGGAGGCCAACTTGGGGGCTTCCATGTCTCCCAAAGTCTGCATAGGATCTCATTGTAAGACACCTCCAGGCAGCCGTGATCATTAGTTAATTAATACTTCCCCAGATATATACCTCCCAGTTATGAAATTCTTTCTGTCCCCCTGCCCCCAGGTATGTTCCACTAATCTTATCTAGGGTGACCAGATGTCCCTCTTTGCGTGGGACAGCCTCTCATTTTAATACTTTTCGAGCATCGCACAAATTGAGACCCACATTGTGACTGGCAGGCACCAGTGTTCAGAATGCTTTGCAGTCCCCTAATAGTTGACTTTCTGTTGTCTCTTTGTATACTGTCCTATCAAAATAGCTGATCTACAATCTCAAAACGCGCAAGTGCGTTTTTGAGATTTTTTTTTTGCTATATATTTGAATTGAAATCCTGAATTATTTTTGGAATATTGACATTAAGATGCTAAAGGTAGGTTAAGTGATTTGAAATTCATCGTGTAGTACCAGCCTGGTGCACTAGGGGCGCCCAAGAGTAGCTACACTATGTGAACCTGCTGCTCGATCCTGATTGGAGGAGAATTCACCCTCCACCTGGGGAACTTTTATTAGCTCCTCTGCTAACGTGGGGGAGGGGGAAACTCCATATATGGTCTGCACACCTTATAATAGAGCATTTTAACAGAAAAAATATATATTTTTTGGGGGGGGGGGGTGATATCTGACAAAAGTGAAATCACTTCCCCTACCTTTAATAATTTGCCAACCCCCTTCATGTCCCGTTTCCCCACTTGTCTTATGCCCCACATACAGTAGGCCACACTTCTGTGACTATTTAGATCTGGTTACCCTGAGCGACTGGAACCGCTTCACCACTTTTCAACGTATCTTCATATAGGTCCTCACTAATGTACATGATACCTCTATTTTTTTCTACTCAGTCTCTGTCTCACGGGAGGGCTGTGGGCAGTTCAGAAACTTCTTCGTGAGGACCTATTATATGAAGATATGTTGAAAAGTGGTGAAGTGGTCCTTTAAATAAACAGGCTTTCCAATGCTGTACAGAATAGATTATTGACTTAAGAAGCTTTGTTACAAGAGAAAAAAATCTACTAAACACACATTTATGGACTTTATTCTGCTTAATGCACTTTATCTTAGTTGTAAAGTGTAATGATGCTCATTGGCAGTGATGGGGGGGGGGGGGTATTAATGCTTGGTTGCAGTCAAACCTGATATACAGTAGATCTATGGTAAACAAGAGTATTCTATAATTGTATACTATTGGCTGGTATTGGTGACAGGTATACAAACATACAGTATAGCTATAAAATATCAAATTTGTGAAATATAATAACCTATTTGAGATTTATTTTAATTGCCATGCATTATTATATTATGCCTTTCATAGTCTGCCACTCTCTTTCAATTGTCAAGTGAACATACACAATAAGGGAAATGATTGACGTCCCCTCACACATATCATCTGTGTTAGGTGCCTTCGTTTCCCTCAGCTTATGAATAATAAGTATTCTACAGAGTATTTAGAATTTCATAGTAGGCTGTTTTGCCTTCTAGGCTTAAAAGAAGTTGAAGATAACCATGTTGCTTATTCTAATCATGAGTTCGCTCAAAAAAAAAATAATGCAGTAGCCAGACAATACTCTGACACGGCTCTGTCCTCGAGTCATGATTGCTCTCTCCATGTACCCGAGGAATGCTGAGGCAGCGTTTGTTTAAATCTGCTCAGAGAAATGAAACCCTGAGTCTATTGATATCTCAAACACTGTCTGCTGTTCATATCTGTTTGAACATATTACCTTCCCAAAAAGTCAGATGGAAATAGCTTTTGCCTTTCATTTATATTCCTGAGGAATAATCACACACTCAGTTCCTACTGCTTGCGAGTTATTCTCCATGCTCTTTTTTTTTTTTTCTTCTTTTTTTTTTTTTTTTTTTGCCAATCTTGGTCTTTGTCAAGGTGTTTTGACAATTTTAATTTTGCAGTGGTGAAACAATCGAGCGTTCTAGTTCAGTGGTTCTCAACTTCATGCAGAGTTCTGTCCTTCAGGGACCTCAGCTGCCACTGCTGATAAATCCTATGGATCCTATGGGTATATTCACAATCCAATGTTTCAGTGTGGAACAGAATTAACACAATATAATTAGCACATCTGTATTGGTTGGCGGTAGTCTCCACTCTCCATACTCTACTGATTGACAATTCCGTTATTTGAAGCAGACCATGCACCATGGATTCAGTGTGGCTGCATTAGTTTTAACTTATAAGGTTTTCCACATGAGTTGAATTTCATCCACATGTTTTTAGAAACACCTTGGTGAAGAAATGCTGGGGTAACAATTTCCCAGATTGGTTGAATATCTGATAAAATGCCCTATATAACCACACGGAACCTAGCCTCGACACCCAGGCTTTCATTTTTGTCCACGTTGTGCGAAAACAGAAAGCCTGGACTAATTTGTTTGCAACAAATTTGTTGGCCTAGAAGTGGGAGTCAACCTTTCCGGTGGGCGTTGCTCCAGATGATGTGACGTAGCACAGCAGGGGAGGGGCCGGGGATGACGACACGTTGGTGAGATCAAATCAGATCACCTCATATGCCGTCCAAATTCAGATGGCACTCCGCCCTCCCTGGGCATGTTAGGCCATGCAGGAGGCTGGATGGAACCTGAGGTCCAAGGCGAGGGAGGGCCACCTGCACAATGTCACTTCAAAACATGGTGCAGCAATCATGGTAATGACGCACCCCGCTGACCACCATAATCATTATACCAATCTAGTCAAGTGGCCGTTAGAGCAGCACTCGTATAAATCCTGACAATCATCTCGGTGCAGATGTTCAGCTGTTACTTCTCCATGGATGCATCGCTGGTAGAGACAAGGTGTGGGGTCAAGCCAGGATCCAGGGGGGGATGAGTGTGTGTGTGTGGGGGGAGACTTGGCACAAGGATATAGGAGTGAAAGCGGGGTGGGGGCGTGGAAGGTCAGACAGAGAGACGCTCGCTGGCTGCCTGCTGGGCACGGTGCCCTGCCTCCCTGGCGGCAGCCCCCTTGGCGTCTGAGACTGGCAGCAGCAGCGCGCCGTGACTCCATCCCGGCAACAGCGTCACAGGCACGACTGCCACACGTTCCCCCGGCCAATCGGGGTCCGCGCTCGGTGCCAGGTCACACTCGAAAGCGGCCAATGGCGGGGAGCCCTGCGTCTCTCTCATCCCTCCCAGATGTGCATTCCTTCAAGCCCACAATGTACACAACGGCAGATCCAAACACTGCACACAGCTCACACTCATGGGGAGAGGGGTGCGCGTGCGCGCACGGTCACGCTCCGGCTGGCACACACACACACACACACACACACACGCACAAACTCAATCTCACATGTACACACTCAGAAGCATGCATGAACGCACATACACACACATGCATGCACGCGCATACACATGCACACACAGACAGACAGACAGGCTCACGCCATTTCTTAATGTATCTATACTGTATGTCGTCATGGAAACACCTCTGAAACTTCACACATGGTACAATAAAGGAGGGGGGGGGGGGGACATATGGTCCATCACAGCATTCAGATATTTATTTTTAAGATGCCTAATGAATGGCTACATCTTGCCATCAAGTTAATGGCAAGGGGGTAATCGTATCTAACTGCAGTTTCCCATGACGGCCCACCAGTGTTGGGTATATAACTTAACCTTGTAAATATATTACTCATTAATTATTACCTTCATTTTAAAGCAATATATAACATTGCAATATTACTGTCTGCGCAAGTGTAATATATTGATATTATATTACATATTACTTAAAAACCTTTTTTACAAAATATATAATTAAATATTTAGTATCACTATTAATCTAATATTGCGTAGGCCAGTGGCATAGCAAGCGTACTTGGCTATCTGGCCAAATCCATATGAAATCAACTTGAAAAAAAACAAAACAAAACAAAACAAACAAAAAAAAAATCATTCCTGAAAACAGTCCTGGAGACCTACCTCATCCTACTCAGCTATGAGTTAAATGTATTCCTTGAATTCGTAGAAGCCAGTAAATAATTTGATGACAAATTATAGAAAATAAGTAATAATTTAACTTCTGCAGTTGTCAAGATAATTTCACAAGAACACTTGCAATGAGACAGATTGACAGAAAGTAATATTGAAAGTAATGCAGTAATGCAGAAAGAAAAGTATAATATATTCGATTTTTTGTTAAGTAATATGTTTATATTACAAGTTACTGCATTTTGGTAATATATTATGTAATATATTAAGTTACATAGTGCACATGTTCCAACACTGCAGCCCGCACACCCCATGCTTTCTAACAGCACAGTCCTACGATTGTATTAAACTATGTCAAACTCACCAACATTGAAGCTGTACGAAAAGCTTGAATTATCCTTTTTCTATCGCTCTATCTGAGTGTTTGTTTCATAAAAATACACCATAGACATGTGATGAGTTTTGTGACCCTGGGTCTGTATGACTGTGTATTTGTTCCTGGGTGGTATAAAGGTTGATTTATACAGTGAGTACAGTGTACTCACTCTACTCAGTGTAGTGTCCATAGAGTACACTGTACTCAATGTCCTCCCATAGAGTACTGTCCATAGAGTACTCTATGTAGTGTATGTAGTACTCTATTCAGGTCAGTGAGGTCAGGCATTTGGGGTTTGGGCCGCGGTTCAAGATTTAGAATTTGAGTAAAGATTTTCTCTATTACACATGCGTAACAAAATTGAATTCTCAGCAAGTTTAATTGATAGAAAAATAATTATAATAATCAAAGTGTGTAGTGCAGAGTGCATAATGCAATAGCAGCTGTACAATGATTACAGCCTGTATCTCATATGGTACTAAAAAAAACTACTTGTTACTCTTGAAAAAATGTAGCTAAGCTACACTACAAGCTACATGACAAAAGTAGCTTGATGTAGCTTGCTACATCAACACTACTGTATATATAGGCCTAAATATATATCTCAACTTAATGTACAACTTTCTAAATAATAATCATAATAATAAACTAATATACTGTAACTACAAATCATAAAAATAATAATCTAGCGGTGGGTTTGAACCTAGGATGTCTAAGTTTTGGGATGTATATTATATTAACAGGGGTGCACATAACTATTTTGGTCCAGTACTCAAAGGAGCACCTGGAGATGTTACTTGGTGCTCCCAAAATGCGTGACCCGCATCGCCAGGCCCTGGGACCCCTTTTTTCCACATATTACAGTACAGGGCGATAGTTTGGGCGTTGCAATAGTGGCTAGCCTAGTAGTAGTACTACTACCTGCACTCTACATCCATTCAAATACTAGTAGTATTTTAGACTTTAGTTAGAATTATTTCATTTTCAAGGCTTTTTTTACTGGCCCAGTTGGGCAGTCATTATGAGCCCCAACTGTGTGGAGCTTTCCACCCCTGGATTGGGAGGTCATTGTAGGATTTTTGGTGCTCCTGAGCACCGGAGCACCACTTATGTGCACCCCTGATTTATATATATTTTTTACCCATTAAAAATGGGCGGAATTTGAAAGTGTGTGGGGGAAAATGTAGTAAGCTACAATCCTTGTTACTCAAAACACGTAGTGTAGCTTCACTACAAGCAACTCGAAACAAGTAATGTAGCTTCACTACAAGCTATTCCCAGAACAAATGTAGTAAGCTACACTACAAAAATGTAGTTTAGCTATGTAGCTTAGCTACTTGTAACAAGCCAATGCCCATCACTGCTTTTCAGACATGGTAAACAACAAACTAAAATGCTCATTTTTTCAAGTTCATTCAAGTTGAAGTTCATTCAAGATATACAAGGAAAACTTACCAAAATGTCCTCAAGACCAAAATGTTTGGATAGTGGCTTCTGCTGTTGCAAATTAGATGGAGGCAGCCAATTTTGGTCATACCATCTGAGTCTCTGTGTCTGCAAATGGTATGTCCAGCTCGGGAAGGGGATGTGTCAGATATGATACAACAGGTTTTTGAACCAAGTAGTGGTTACACTGATACTAGCCCTGAAACATGACTGTCAGCGTCATGCGATGCATGGCTACACTGATACATGATCCACCTGAAGAATTTGTGTACCATATAGATGACACAATTACACATGGTTACATAGGGTTAAAGCAGAGAAAGACTAATGATACAATGCCAGACGGAGCTATTGCTTCCTCTAGTGGACAATGTTGGTACAACATTGATGCATTAACAGTTTGCAGAATGGGTATTGATTGACTGTGTTGACTGTTATTAGGCCTACTGTCACATGACACTGAAAGCATATACTGTACACCTGTTTGCAACAGGGTCCACCCTTTCTCCAAGAAATAAAGTAGAACTACCGTAGTTTATAATGTGTCAAGAAGGATATGAAACACTTTGTAGATAATTTAAACATACTCTGCAATAGAGTAGTTCTTGAGACATTGTCTTGTCTCGGAACACATTTTCGTTGTCTTGGCTTTGTTTTTGTATCGCCCTCAATTGTCTTGGTCTTGTCTCAGGGTCACTCTGCACTTCATCACTCCACTACGGTATACCAATACATACAGAGGCACATATGATTTACTGTATATGGAGGTCATGTCAAATAGCAGTGAAATCACTCTTACTCCAATTAGCCAAAGGAGGGCACATAATCATTTTGATTTTATTTTTTATTGCTTGGCCCTGTCTCATCACTGTTTGCAATATGTTCTATAGCTGCTGTTTTCAGTTTTAATTTCTGAAATTGATAATTACAAAATCGTAAAACAAGCGGTACACACATTAATAGCAATTATAGAAGGTAGGCCCTTCAATCAACATAAATCTTGGAATTAATAAAACAAGTTATAGTATCTTAAAAAGGGAAAAGGAAATACCCCCCCCCCCCCGCCCCCCCTTCATCCTTCCTTTCGTGGTCTTCATTTAATCTGAAAGAAAAATGGAGTATCATAGTATATGGTAAAGTAATTCTGTTTTTGCTACACTGTAATTCAAATACTGAATTATTTGGTCATTTGTAATCCTGAAAGGTGGCTTTTAAATTCAAAGGCCTTTCAAATAAAAGTCATTGTAGTTATGTTAATTTTATGAACTACGTTGTACAACATTTTACTAGTAATTAAAGCCGGTCATGTTTGCACGTTTGGAATTGCAACAAGTGAAATCAATGTTAAATCAGTATTCAGAAATTAATGAGCCTGAGTGCCACATTACGTCAAGCCTGTGGGCCACATACACATACTTTTTCAAATGACATACCGACATATAAAATACTGCAAACCACTCTACCACCAATACATGGTGATGTGCAACTACCTGGTGGCTAGCAGGGGAATGAGGCCAGGATGCCTCCCAGCTGTCCTGCACCCTGAAGGTACCAACATCCCCCTGTCAAAAAATACGTATTATACAATATTGCTATTGATATCCCATATTCTCACCTTCATGAGGGTAACCACGGAGCCGTAAAGAAGTGAAATGAAGAAGAGGGCGAGGAAGGTGATGACCATGTACCAATTCCCCACATGTCCATGGCTCTGGGCAAAGAACACAGCCTCCTCCAGAATCTCTATGAAAGAAAAGAGATTTGTGTGGAGAGACCGAGTTTTAAAACCCTGGAGGATGCTGGACAATGAATTAGCCTATATGGTTTGAGGTTAAAACGTACTGTAACCCATTAATTGTAAAATTTCGGTTATGTTCCACATCAGTAAAAGTATAAATAAAAGGCTAATGACATAAGATGAAGTATGTCATGAACCGTGCACCTGTCAGCTGAGATAAAAGACATAATGGAGACAAACGCACCTGGTTTGGTTATATTCAGGGCTAGGGTGGTTGTGACATGTGTCACCCTGCAGGTGTAGACCACCCCGGGGAGCCAGTCCATGGGGTTCAGGTGGAGTTGACTATGGATGCTGAACTTCCCATTTGGATCCCTGCTGGGAACACTGGTGTTGTAGCTCTGCAGCTCCGTGCTGCCATTAAGAAGCCATGTGATGCTGATAGTCGCAGGCCTGAAGCCAAACACCAGGCACACAAACCCATCAGGACCATGCAGCAGGGTGGCTGTCGGTGGGGAGAGGGTAACTGATAGTGGAGAAAAGTAAAACAATTCAAAATTGGATTGTTATTTTTTCATATTTTCTTTTTTATATATTTTCTTGGGCCAAAAATAATGTGGTAAAAGGAAACTCAACTATTACACGTTCTCATATCAGACAACTGAGTGAATTAAGTTGTATACCATTAAATATGCACCAAACTGCATATACAATACTATCCATGCTACTATACAGGTATATATATACCTCTGTTCTTGCTGATATGAACCTCATAGCCTTGGCTGGAGCACTGGTGTTTTGCCTCACAGGATACTTGTGTGAATGCAGCCCATGTCTCTGCCGATATGTTCAGGATGCTCCGTATAGTCATTGTTCCGTTGCGGTGGCTTTGTGGTGTTTCAATAGTACAATTCTTAAAGGATTGGGTCCCATTCACTTTCCAACGGATGGAAATATTATCAAGATTTGTGCCAACCACATGGCAGGTAATGGGCACCTGTTCATCTACCTCCTTCAGCTCCTTGAGAGGCGGCCCCTCCAGAAACACAGCAAAGGTCTGAGACGATGGCACTACTGAAAAGGAATTTAGCTGTCAGTCAATCAATGTATATCTATTTATATGTATTGTCCTTTGAACCATGCCTTCAAGTCAAACATACATATTATTGAGAACTGTGAAATAATGACCTGCTTGATATGCGCATCATATTTTTATGTATTTATTTATATATTTTTGGTTGTTTTGATTTTACCTGAGCAGAGACTAATGTTTTTTCCAATCGTTTTTTTGGTTGACTGGTCTGAGATTTCACAGGTGAAGGTCTTCCCTTTTTTCCAGTCATTCTGAGGTATGTTGAGATGACTGGTTACTGTAACACGTCCATCTTCACCGATCCTGATGTCACTTTTTGGTCTGGATATTTTCGCAGACTCACGGAGCCATTGGATCTGAGGGTTGAAACCACTTCCAGAGCACACTAGTTTCTGGAATCCCTGGTCTTCACTGGGAGCTAGAAGCAGCTCAATCGATGGATCATCTATAAAAGTTCCATTGAAAATTCAATACAAGTAAATGACAGCTGACAAAGACAATATGAATATTTCACCAACAACCCATAACATAAGATTACTAGGTCACCTACCAAAGAAACTTCCAGTGGATTTTGACACCCACTTGCTAGCCTTGAAGCCTTGGTTCACTGTGCATGTGAACGTTGTTTGTTCAATCCAGTAATTTCTGGGAACAGAGAATCGTCTAGTGATTGAATGGAGATCTGTGGTCGAAGGAAGTTCAACAAACTGTTTATCAGAGATCTCCATTCCGTTGGCCTGAAAGGTGATATAGAGATCACTGGACGAGATCTGAGCGACATGACATTCCAGCACAGCACTGTCTTCTTTTAGTGATTGTGGGAAAGATCTTCTGATCAAAACCAATGGATCTCTCTCTGCACGACCTGGATGACAAAAACACAAAATGTGCAATACGTTCAGTGTTCAGTTCTAACAAGTATCATGTGATAACATTTCCACCCCATTCATTCAGCTCTCCTACCTTTAACTCCCACAGTTTTCTCAGAAATACAGAAGCAGTGATGTTCTGCTTTACATGTTACACTACTGAGTTTTTTCCATTGACTTGTGGAAACAGTGAGGTTGCTGATGATAGCAGCTGTGGTGCTGGCCTGGTCCACTTTGTTTTCACTGGGTGAGACTTTCCCATCAATGAACCAGGTGACCCTAGCATCAAGGGCAGTGTGGACAACACATGTAGCCGTCACCTCAGACTCTGCCATCATCACTGTCTTGAAGCTGGGGGTGTCCAGATCAATGGAGGGAGGGGAGGATCGATGAGCTATAGAAATAGGAAGTTGGGGAAGTTAGTTTGCAGAAAGATCTACTGTGCTCAGTGTGTACGTTTCTGTCACACAATTCAAAATAATGGAATTGTGTGTATTTAACTTTAGTTGTCAATAGATTTTCAGACATTTACAAATTAAAAAAAAAGTTTTCTCACAAAAGTAATATAATATGCTGATGTGTTCTGCTTTATATTACCTGAGCAGACAGTAATGTTTTTTCTAACAGTTATTTGGGTTGATTGGGCGTCTGAGATTTCACAGGTGAAGGTCTTCCCTGTTTCCCAGTCATTCTGAGGTATGTTGAGATGACTGGTTACTGCAACACGTCCATCTTCACCCATCCTGATGTCACTTTTTGGTCCGGATATTTTCGCAGACTCGCCGAGCCATTGGATCTGAGGGTTGAAGCCACTTCCAGAGCACACTAGTTTCTGGAATCCCTGGTCTTCACTGGGAGCTAGAAGCAGCTCAATCGATGGATCATCTATAAAAGTTCCATTGAAAATTTAATACAAGTAAATGACAGCTGACAAAGACAATATGAATATTTCACCAACAACCCATAACATAAGATTACTAGGTCACCTACCAAAGAAACTTCCAGTGGATTTTGACACCCACTTGCTAGCCTTGAAGCCTTGGTTCACTGTGCATGTGAACGTTGTTTGTTCAATCCAGTAATTTCTGGGAACAGAGAATCGTCTAGTGATTGAATGGAGATCTGTGGTCGAAGGAAGTTCAACAAACTGTTTATCAGAGATCTCCATTCCGTTGGCCTGAAAGGTGATATAGAGATCACTGGACGAGATCTGAGCGACATGACATTCCAGCACAGCGCTGTCTTCTTTTAGTGATTGTGGGAAAGATCTTCTGATCAAAACCAATGGATCTCTCTCTGCACGACCTGGATGACAAAAACACAAAATGTGCAATACGTTCAGTGTTCAGTTCTAACAAGTATCATGTGATAACATTTCCACCCCATTCATTCAGCTCTCCTACCTTTAACTCCCACAGTTTTCTCAGAAATACAGAAGCAGTGATGTTCTGCTTTACATGTTACACTACTGAGTTTTTTCCATTGACTTGTGGAAACAGTGAGGTTGCTGATGATAGCAGCTGTGGTGCTGGCCTGGTCCACTTTGTTTTCACTGGGTGAGACTTTCCCATCAATGAACCAGGTGACCCTAGCATCAAGGGCAGTGTGGACAACACATGTAGCTGTCACCTCAGACTCTGCCATCATCACTGTCTTGAAGCTGGGGGTGTCCAGATCAATGGAGGGAGGGGAGGATCGATGAGCTATAGAAATAGCAAGTTGGGAAAGTTAGCTTGCAGAAAGATCTACTGTGCTCAGTGTGTATGTTTCTGTCACACAATTCAAAATATTGGGATTGTGTATATTTAACTTTAGTTGTCAATAGATTTTCAGACATTTACAAATTAAGAAAATGTTTTCTCACAGAAGTAATATAATATGCTGATGTGTTCTGCTTTATTTTACCTGAGCAGACAGTAATGTTTTTTCTAACAATTATTTGGGTTGATTGGGCGTCTGAGATTTCACAGGTGAAGGTCTTCCCTGTTTTCCAGTCATTCTGAGGTATGTTGAGATGACTGGTTACTGTAACACGTCCATCTTCACCCATCCTGATGTCACTTTTTGGTCCGGATATTTTCGCAGACTCGCCGAGCCATTGGATCTGAGGGTTGAAACCACTTCCAGAGCACACTAGTTTCTGGAATCCCTGGTCTTCACTGGGAGCTAGAAGCAGCTCAACCGATGGATCACCTATAAAAGTCCCATTGCAAATTGAATACAAGTAAATGACTGCTGACAAATACAGACACATTAAATAAGAAGACATTAAGTAACCTACCAAAGAACCTCCCAGTGGAGTTTGACACCCACTTGCTAGAGAAGCCTTGGTTCACTGTGCATGTGAACGTTGTTTGTTCATTCCAGTAATTTCTGGGAACAGAGAATCGTCTAGTGATTGAATGGAGATCTGTGCTTGAAGGAAGTTCAACAAACTGTTTATCAGAGATCTCTGTTCCATTGGCCTGAAAGGTGACATAGAGATCACTGGAGGAGATCTGAGTGACATGACATTCCAGCACAGTGCTGTCTTCTTTGAGTGATTGTGGGAAAGATCGTCTGATCAACAACAATGGATCTCTCTCTGCATGACCTGGATAACAAAAACGCAAAATGTATAATGCATTCAGTGTTCATTTCTAACAAGTATCATGTGATAACATTTCCAAGCAATTCCTTCAGCTCTCCTACCTTTAACTCTCACAGTTTTCTCAGAAGTACGGAAGCAGTGATGTTCAGCTTTACATGTTACAATATTGAGTTTTTTCCATTGATGTGTGTAAACAGTGAGGTTGCTGATGATAGCAGCTGTGGTGCTGGCCTGGTCCACTTTGTTTCTACTGGGTTTCCCATCAATGAACCAGGTGACCCTAGCATCAAGGGCAGTGTGGACAACACATGTAGCTGTCACCTCAGACTCTGCCATCATCACTGTCTTGAAGCTGGGGGTGTCCAGATCAATGGAGGGAGGGGAGGATCGATGAGCTATAGAAATAGCAAGTTGGGGAAAGTTAGTTTGCAGAAAAATCTACTGTGTTCAGTGTGTACGTTTCTGTCACACAATTCAAATAATGGGTTTGTGTATGTTTAACTTTAGTTGTAAATAGATTTTCAGATTTTTACAAATGAAGAAACTGTTTTCTAACAGAAGTAATATAATATGCTGATAATGTATTCTGTTTTATTTTACCTGAGCAGATAGTAATGTTTTTTCCAACAGTTTTTTGGGTTGATTGGGCATCTGAGATTTCACAGGTGAAGGTCTTCCCTGTTTTCCAGTCATTCTGAGGTATGTTGAGATGACTGGTTACTGTAACACGTCCATCTTCACCCATCCTGATGTCACTTTTTGCTCCAGATATCTTTTCAGATTCACCAAGCCATTGGATCTGAGGGTTGAAGCCACTTCCAGAACACACTAGTTTCTGGAATCCCTGGTCTTCACTGGGAGCAAGAAGCAGCTCAATCGATGGATCATCTATAAAAGTCGCATTGCAAACTGAATACAAATAAATGACTTCTGACAAAGACAATAGCCAATGAATATTTCACCAAAAACACATTAAATAAGAAGATCAATAAGTCACCTACCAAAGAACCTCCCAGTGGAGTTTGACACCCACTTGCTAGAGAAGCCTTGGTTCACTGTGCATGTGAACGTTGTTTGTTCATTCCAGTAATTTCTGGGAACAGAGAATCGTCTAGTGATTGAATGGAGATCTGTGCTTGAAGGAAGTTCAACAAACTGTTTATCAGAGATCTCTGTTCCGTTGGCCTGAAAGGTGACATAGAGATCACTGGAGGAGATCTGAGCAATGTGACATTCCAGCACAGCGCTGTCTTCTTTTAGTGATTGTGGGAAAGACCTTCTGATCAAAACCAATGGATCCCTCTCTGCCTGACCTGTATAACAAAAACACAAAATGTGCAATACGTTCAGTGTTCAGTTCTGACAAGTATCATGTGATAACATTTCCGCCCCATTCATTCAGCTCTCCTACCTTTAACTCTAACAGTTTTCTCAGAGATACAGAAGCAGTGATGTTCTGCTTTACATGTTACACTACTGAGTTTTTTCCATTGACTTGTGGGAACGGTGAGGTTGCTGATGATAGCAGCTGTGGTGCTGGCCTGGTCTACTTTGTTTCTACTGGGTTTCCCATCAATGAACCAGGTGACCCTAGCATCAAGGGCAGTGTGGACAACACATGTAGCTGTCACCTCAGACTCTGCCATCATCACTGTCTTGAAGCTGGGGGTGTCCAGATCAATGGAGGGAGGGAGGGATCGATGAGCTATAGAAATAGGAAGTTGGCGAAGTCAGCTTGCAGAAAGATCTACTGTGCTCAGTGTATACGTTTCTGTCACACAATTCAAAATAATGGAATTGTGTGTATTTAACTTTAGTTCTCAATAGATCAGACATTTACAAATTAAAAAAAAAATGTTTTCTCACAGAAGTAATATAATATGCTGATGTGTTCTGCTTTATTTTACCTGAGCAGACAGTAATGTTTTTTCTAACAATTATTTGGGTTGATTGGGCGTCTGAGATTTCACAGGTGAAGGTCTTCCCTGTTTTCCAGTCATTCTGAGGTATGTTGAGATGACTGGTTACTGTAACACGTCCATCTTCACCCATCCTGATGTCACTTTTTGGTCCGGATATTTTCGCAGATTCGCCAAGCCATTTGATCTGAGGGTTGAAGCCACTTCCAAAGCACACTAGTTTCTGGAATCCCTGGTCTTCACTGGGAGCTAGAAGAAGCTCAACCGATGGATCACCTATAAAAGTCCCATTGCAAATTGAATACAAGTAAATGAATGCTGACAAATACGGACACATTAAATAAGAAGATCAATAAGTCACCTACCAAAGAACCTCCCAGTGGAGTTTGACACCCACTTGCTAGCCTTGAAGCCTTGGTTCACTGTGCATGTGAACGTTGTTTGTTCATTCCAGTATTTTCTGGGAACAGAGAATCGTCTAGTGATTGAAAGGAGATCTGTGCCTGAAGGAAGTTCAACAAACTGTTTATCAGAGATCTCCATTCCATTGGCCTGAAAGGTGACATAGAGATCACTGGAGGAGATCTGAGCGACATGACATTCCAGCACAGCGCTGTCTTCTTTTAGTGATTGTGGGAAAGATCTTCTGATCAAAACCAATGGATCTCTCTCTGCCTGACCTGTATAACAAAAACACAAAATGTGCAATACGTTTAGTGTTCAGTTCTAACAAGTATCATGTGATAACATTTCCACCTCATTCATTCAGCTCTCCTACCTTTAACTCTCACAGTTTTCTCAGAAATACGGAAGCAGTGATGTTCAGCTTTACATGTTACAATATTGAGTTTTTTCCATTGACTTGTGGGAACGGTGAGGTTGCTGATGATAGCAGCTGTGGTGCTGGCCTGGTCCACTTTGTTTCTACTGGGTTTCCCATCAATGAACCAGGTGACCCTAGCATCAAGGGCAGTGTGGACAACACATGTAGCTGTCACCTCAGACTCTGCCATCATCACTGTCTTGAAGCTGGGGGTGTCCAGATCAATGGAGGGAGGGAGGGATCGATGAGCTATAGAAATAGGAAGTTGGCGAAGTCAGCTTGCAGAAAGATCTACTGTGCTCAGTGTATACGTTTCTGTCACACAATTCAAAATAATGGAATTGTGTGTATTTAACTTTAGTTCTCAATAGATCAGACATTTACAAATTAAAAAAAAAATGTTTTCTCACAGAAGTAATATAATATGCTGATGTGTTCTGCTTTATATTACCTGAGCAGACAGTAATGTTTTTTCTAACAGTTATTTGGGTTGATTGGGCGTCTGAGATTTCACAGGTGAAGGTCTTCCCTGTTTTCCAGTCATTCTGAGGTATGTTGAGATGACTGGTTACTGTAACACGTCCATCTTCACCCATCCTGATGTCACTTTTTGGTCCGGATATTTTTGTAGACTCGCCGAGCCATTGGATCTGAGGGTTGAAACCACTTCCAGAGCACACTAGTTTCTGGAATCCCTGGTCTTCACTGGGAGCCAGAAGAAGCTCAATCAATGGATCACCTATAAAAGTCCCATTGCAAATTGAATACAAGTAAATGACTTCTGACAAAGAAAATAGCCTATGAATATTTCACCAAAAACGCATTAAATAAGAAGATCAATAAGTCACCTACCAAAGAACCTCCTTGTGGAGTTTGACACCCACTTGCTAGAGAAGCCTTGGTTCACTGTGCATGTGAACGTTGTTTGTTCATTCCAGTATTTTCTGGGAACAGAGAATCGTCTAGTGATTGAATGGAGATCTGTGCTTGAAGGAAGTTCAACAAACTGTTTATCAGAGATCTCCGTTCCGTTGGCCTGAAAGGTGACATAGAGATCACTGGAGGAGATCTGAGTGACATGACATTCCAGCACAGCGCTGTCTTCTTTTAGTGATTGTGGGAAAGATCGTCTGATCAACAACAATGGATCCCTCTCTGCCTGACCTGTATAACAAAAATGCAAAATGTGCAATACGTTTAGTGTTCAGTTCTAACAAGTATCATGTGATAACATTTCCACCTCATTCATTCAGCTCTCCTACCTTTAACTCTCACAGTTTTCTCAGAAATACGGAAGCAGTGATGTTCAGCTTTACATGTTACACTATTGAGTTTTTTCCATTGACTTGTGGGAACGGTGAGGTTGCTGATGATAGCAGCTGTGGTGCTGGCCTGGTCCACTTTGTTTCTACTGGGTTTCCCATCAATGAACCAGGTGACCCTAGCATCAAGGGCAGTGTGGACAACACATGTAGCCGTCACCTCAGACTCTGCCATCATCACTGTCTTGAAGCTGGGGGTGTCCAGATCAATGGAGGGAGGGGAGGATCGATGAGCTATAGAAATAGCAAGTGGGGGAAGTTAGCTTGCAGAAAGATCTACTGTGTTTAGTGTGTATGTTTCTGTCACACAATTCAAAAGAATGTGTTATTTAAATTCAGTTGTAAATAGATTTTCAGACCTTTACAAATTAAGAAACTGTTTTCTAACAGAAGTAATATAATATGCTGATAATGTCTTCTGCTTTATTTTACCTGAGCAGACGGTAATGTTTCTACTAACATTTTTTTGGGTTGATTGGGCGTCTGAGATTTCACAGGTGAAGGTCTTCCCTGTTTCCCAGTCATACTGAGGTATTTTGAGATGACTGGTTACTGTAACACGTCCATCTTCACCCATCCTGAAGTCACTTTTTGGTCCGGATATTTTTGTAGACTCGCCGAGCCATTGGATCTGAGGGTTGAAGCCACTTCCAGAGCACACTAGTTTCTGGAATCCCTGGTCTTCACTGGGAGCTAGAAGCAGCTCAATCGATGGATCATCTATATAAAAGTCCCATTGAAAATTGAATACAAGTAAATGACAGCTGACAAAGACAATATGAATATTTCACCAACAACACATTAAATACGAAGATCCATAAGTCACCTACCAAAGAAACTCCCAGTGGAGTTTGACACCCACTTGCTAGAGAAGCCTTGGTTCACTGTGCATGTGAATGTTGTTTGTTCAATCCAGTAATTTCTGGGAACAGAGAATCGTCTAGTGATTGAATGGAGATCTGTGCTCGAAGGAAGTTCAACAAACTGTTTATCAGAGATCTCTGTTCCGTTGGCCTGAAAGGTGACATAGAGATCACTGGAGGAGATCTGAGCAATGTGACATTCCAGCACAGCGCTGTCTTCTTTTAGTGATTGTGGGGAAGATCTTCTGATCAGCACCAATGGATCTCTCTCTCTCACTGTATGACCTAAATGACAAAAACAAAAAATGTTGCTTAAGATGTGAGGCAGACTACAGTACTGTCCGACATACTACAGGACCGTCAGTTAGGTTGAGGCAATCAATCCTGTGGGAGTTTAGGTGGAGGTTAGATTTGTTGTATAAGACCTCAGTGTTTTGTATCTTACAACATTGTATGAGTACAATACAGAGAATGTTTGAATTCGCCATCTTTGTCTTCAACAAAGATGGTGAAATCAAACATTCTCTGTTATAGTCTATCTATATCTGGGGTAATTAATCTTACTTATCTTTCATAGTGGTTTAAACCCTGTGGAAATGTTGTATTAGGCATTGGTCAGATGGTTTGGTTTAGGTGCATCGGACCAATGATATGCCACATAACTTAAAAGCATTTTTCCAACATCTCCTACCTTTAAAACTCATGTTCTTCATCGTAGCACCAAAGCAGTGATGTTCAGCTTTACATGCTATGCTATTTAGGTTTTTCCATTGACGTGTGGAAACGGTGAGGTTGCTGATGCTAGCAACTGTGTTGCTGGCCTGGTCCACTTTGTTTCTACTGGGTAAGACTTTCCCATCAATAAACCAGGTGACCGTGGCATCAAGGGCAGTGTGGACAACGCATGTAGCCGTCACCTCAGACTCTGCCATCACCACTGTCTTGAAGCTGGGGCTGTCCAGATGAATGTATGGAGAGGAAGGTGTATGAACTGTCAGAAGAAAGAACATGAAATAAAAAGTCTATCTAAGATATAAGTTAATGTTGAAAACGTCATAATTAGAAAATGATGAATATCATCACTCTGTTCACCAGAGTGATGAGGAAGAGGATAATGATGTTTTTTCATGGACAGTATGAGGTTTTACCCGAGTATTTCAATGATAGTTAGTGTAATTAACTTACTTGTACAAATACTTATTGACTGGTTTGATTCAACTTCATTGTGTCTGGCCATGCATTTAAAATTTGATCCCTTTTTCCACTTGTCTTTATCCAGTTTAATCTGGCTAATTAGACTGAAGGTTTTTTCAGTGCCTTCCATGCTTTGCAGCTTCTCTTGGGCTGTTGTTGTGTTTAGATTGTCGCTGTCCAATTGCCATTCCACAATCAGCTGGTCTGGGTAGAAGCGATTCAGGACACACACGAGGCTTTCTGGTGAAGTCCTGTCCTCATCGTCCCAGACAGGGTACAGAGTAATGGTCGGAGGCACAACCCTTTGTACTGAGAAAGAATGTATCATTTCATTTACTGTTAGTCTCAAGTTTAAATGAACTTTTGCAATGATTTTGTGAAATTTGACCTTCAATGGGGTTATACAATCCCTGTGGAAAACAACAACAAAATACTCTACGCTACAGCAAATGCAAACTGTATCATATTAATAATTTACTATTTGAAGTAAACGCTCAGGTGGACATGAAGCAGGGGTGTTATATTTTTATATTTTTTATTTGTTTGAATTTTAATTTAGTTTTTCTAAGTTTGCTTTAGTTCTGGTTCAGAGTTGGTTTGCTAATTATGTTGCTTAAAAAGTTAATTCATTTCTATTTGTTCACGTTCAGAATCGGGTATTTCAGTACCAAATAGATAAAGCCTATAAATTGTTAAATGAAAATAATTTTATTTTTAAAATTAATTAATTTATTCATTTGTTTGTTTGTGTTGGTTTGTTTGTTGCTTTTAGTTTAATTTGACTATATCAGATCAGCAGAATGCAGCAGGCAGCAGGTGAAAGCGATGGTCTCAAGACAGCACCCAAATTACAGAAGTGAAACAAGCCACCACACAACTGAGCAACGGTGCATCACACCAGGTGTGAAGTCACTGCCTGTTAGGGAAATTTGTTGAAATTTACATTTCTCATAACCATTTTTCTCAAGATTTCACAAAAATGCAAAACATTTTGGAACACAGGCCGTAACCACATTGTAACCACAAACTATTATTTGCATATTGCTGAAAATGGTCTGTTGAAGCCCTTGCGGTTTCTCTTGGACTGTAGTCATTCCACACTCAGGGCACAGATGAAACTCTGGTGAAGTCCTTTCCTCATTGTCCCCACAGAGTACAGGGTGAAAGATGGAGACACAACTGTCTGCACTCAAACAGAACATATTATTATAATTATGTTACTTCATTTTCAAACTTCAATTGGACAGTAGGCCTAATAGTGATTGTACCTTAGACCTTTGATGATGACATTGATGTTATACTGTACTACCTGTGGCTTTTGTGCAACTGAAATGCAGAACTCTCCACTTAACTGTAGTATTCTTCTAATCCCGCTAGATGGTGTCGTTGTGCTTCACAGACTTACGTGGAGGTTGAAGGCTGTCGCACAGATGTTAGAGTAGATAGGACTGAGTGATCAGGGCAGGCAGCATGCAACACCCTGGTCCCAAAAAAACACTCAAAATACAACAGAACTGTTTTCAATAGGACTTTACTACACTGAATCACTCTCTATGGGACATCTAAATATAACCCCTTTACAAAGTGAAAGCAGTACACACATTTTAACACAAGTCAAACATGAGTACTATGTACAACAATAATAAAAATACACCTCCATTGGTAAGAATGTGACTTTCAATTGTCCTTTTGTGTTTCATTTAACCTGTAAATGAAACAGAAAAAAACGAGATCAGTAATATGAATAGGATACCAAAGTGGTACCACTATGCAGCAGTATTCATGAAATGTACAGTATTTGCAACTCACAACATATGCTGGTGTTCATAAAAGCATACTTTCTCTTGGATCTACATGGTCAAACGTGTATATGTTTCTAATTTCCTATTGGAACATTATTCTTTATGCACATCATTATACCAGATTAAATGGTCAAATCAAAATTGAACATTACAGTATATACATGGCAATATTTCATAAAAAAATATATATATATCCTTCAATCAGCTGTTCATATGTCCATACCTTGATGATGGTGGTCCCAATGCTGTACACCAGAGTGATGAGGAAGAGGATGATGAAGGTGAGAGCTGTGCTCTGCATGCTATCTGGGGCTGTCTCTACTGCATGGGTCCAACTGGTGTCAATCAACACCAGACAATCCTCTTGCACTATGAAGATGAAAATAACATCACATTAATATAAAAAGGTGGATTAAAGGAACAACGTAACAGAGTCAACTTTAGTGTGTACAAACACTGTGTTTGTAAACAGACTAGTTTAAAAACAGAATCTAACTCCACCTCACCTCCACTCTTGGCTCATTGGCTCATTATGAATCTGCTGGAGACTGCTGTGCTTCAATTGGCTAAAACCCTGCCCCCCCCCCCCCCCCCCTTCACAAATTAGCACCGCCTTCTCTCAGCCTGACGAATGTTTGGTTGTCATGATTTGTTGACAACAACAAGTTCTTGCCAGGACGAAGCAAATATTTGTCTGTCATAAAAGTAGAAGCAACATGGAGGGGAGAAAGGCAAAGACATATATAGCTATATATCTATTTAGATTTTTGGCTAAAAAGTTGCCTCTATTACCTTTAAACAAACCTGATAGCTTTCCTTATTTGATTTATAATGAATTTTGATGTCAAATTAATCAAATAAATACAACATATCCGGCATGTGTCTGTCAAGCTGTCCCATGAAGATCTGAGGTCGATTCTAGAAATGCATTTTAAATTGGTAGTTCTCAAACCTTTTCATTCCATCTACCAAAGATCCCTTTCTGAAAATGTACTGTGCCAGTGACTCCCGAGAAGAGATGAGTTGTGTTTTTCATGTTCAACAAAAACAATGAACCACTGTGTCGAATGTTGATGTTGCTATACATACTGTATATAGCTGAAATCTAAAATTACACAGATGCTTTCCCAGTTGTAAATGGATTTTCAGACATTTAAATACATAATGTCTTGACTTTGTTTTACCTGAGCAGAGAGTAATGTTTTTTCGAACTGTTTTTTGGGCGTCTGAGATTTCACAGGTGAAGGTCTTCCCTGTTTTCCAGTCATTCTGAGGTATGTTGAGATGACTGGTTAATGCAACTCGCCCATCTTCACCCATTCTGATGTCAGATTTTTCTCCGGATATCTTCTCAGATTCACCAAGCCATTGGATCTGAGGGTTGAAGCCACTTCCAGAGCACACAAGTTTCTGTGATCCTTGGTCTTCACTGGGAGCTAGAAGAAGCTCAATTGATGGATCTCCTAAAGGTCCCATTCAAAGACATTTAAATGACAGCTGACAAAGAAAATATGAATATTTCATCAACAAGTTAAATAAGATCACTAAATCCCCTACCAAAGAAACTTCCAGTGGAGTTTGACACCCACTTGCTAGCCTTGAAGCCTTGGTTCACTGTGCATGTGAACGTTGTTTGTTCATTCCAGTAATTTCTGGGAACAGAGAATCGTCTAGTGATTGAATGGAGATCTGTGCTTGAAGGAAGTTCAACAAACTGTTTATCAGAGATCTCCTTTCCGTTGGCCTGAAAGGTGACATAGAGATCACTGGAGGAGATCTGAGCGACATGACATTCCAGCACAGCGCTGTCTTCTTTTAGTGATTGTGGGAAAGATCTTCTGATCAAAACCAATGGATCTCTCTCTGCCTGACCTGGATAGCAAAAACACAAAATGTGCACTACGTTCAGTATTCAGTTCTAACAAGTATCATGCGTTAACATTTCCAACCCATTCCTTCAGCTCTCCTACCTTTAACTACTCTCACAGTCTTCTCAGGAATACGGAAGCAGTGATGTTCTGCTTTACATGTTACACTATTGAGTTTTTTCCATTGACTTGTGGAAACGGTGAGGTTGCTGATGATAGCAGCTGTGGTGCTGGCCTGGTCCACTTTGTTTCTACTGGGTTTCCCATCAATGAACCAGGTGACCCTAGCATCAAGGGCAGTGTGGACAACACATGTAGCTGTCACCTCAGACTCTGCCATCATCACTGTCTTGAAGCTGGGGGTGTCCAGATCAATGGAGGGAGGGGAGGATCGATGAGCTATAGAAATAGGAAGTTGGGGAAAGTTAGTTTGAAGGAAAAAAAAAATATTTTTTCTGTGTGTACGTTTCTGTCACACAATTCAAAAGACTGGGTTGGTTTGGTATGGAAGGTGTATACATTTTAGTTGTAAATGGATTTTTTAAAAGGGCTCCATTGTCGTCACACCCTAAACCCCTTATGCGTAAACTTCTTCGCTTTTTTTTAGTATTTTGAAAAACATTTTAAGAGTTAAAATGCTCAGTATACATAATTATACATAATTACAATGTGTCTATGTAGATTATCTAGTTGAAATGTCTAAAATGGTGTATAAAATTGTAAAAAATAATAATAATTAAATAATAATAATAATAATAAATAAATAAAGAGAGAGAGAGAGAAGATTAGGAATAAGAGGTTTAGCTGTGACAAAAATGCAACTCATGGGGTGAGATTTTCGTTACCGCTATACCCCTTATCCCTTAACTTCTTTGCCTTTTTAAACTATTAAAAAAAACATTTCTCAGTAGTTCAAATGGCCAGTCTACTAGCTCACAACGTGTTAATAGATTGACATGTTGAAATAGTCCAAAAAAGTTTTTCAAAATAGTGAAAATGAAATAAGGGATATGGCATAAGGGGTTTAGCATGTGACAAAAATGCTCATGATGTCTTGCACTTTGTTTTACCTGAGCAAAGAGTGATGTTTTTTCTAACTGCTTTTTTGGTTGATTGGGCATCTGAGATTTCACAGGTGAAGGTCTTCCCTGTTTTCCAGTCATTCTGAGGTATGTTGAGATGACTGGTTACTGCAACACGTCCATCTTCACCCATCCTGATGTCACTTTTTTCTCTGGATATCTTCTCAGATTCACCAAGCCATTGGATCTGAGGGTTGAAGCCACTTCCAGAGCACACAAGTTTCTGTGATCCTTGGTCTTCACTGGGAGCTAGAAGCAGCTCAATCGATGGATCTCCTAAAAGTCCCATTCAAAGACATTTAAATGACAGCTGACGAAGAAAATATGAATATTTCACCAACTACAAATTAAATTAGATCCCTAAATCACCTACCAAAGAACCTCCCAGTGGAGTTTGACACCCACTTGCTAGAGAAGCCTTGGTTCACTGTGCATGTGAACGTTGTTTGTTCATTCCAGTAATTTCTCGGAACAGAGAATCGTCTAGTGATTGAAAGGAGATCTGTGCTCGAAGGAAGTTCAACAAACTGTTTATCAGAGATCTCTGTTCCGTTGGCCTGAAAGGTGACATAGAGATCACTGGAGGAGATCTGAGTGACATGACATTCCAGCACAGCGCCAGACGGCACAGCGTCTTCTTTTAGTGATTGTGGGAAAGATCGTCTGATCAACACCAATGGGTCTCTCTCTGCATGACCTGGATAACAAAAACACAAAATGTGCAATACGTTCAGTGTTCAGTTCTAACAAGTATCATGTGATAGCATTTCCACTCCATTCCTTCAGCTCTCCTACCTTTAACTCTCACAGTTTTCTCAGAAATATGGAAGCAGTGATGTTCTGCTTTACATGTTACACTATTGAGTTTTTTCCATTGACTTGTGGAAACAGTGAGGTTGCTGATGATAGCAGCTGTGGTGCTGGCCTGGTCCACTTTGTTTTCACTGGGTGAGACTTTCCCATCAATGAACCAGGTGACCCTAGCATCAAGGGCAGTGTGGACAACACATGTAGCCGTCACCTCAGACTCTGCCATCATCACTGTCTTGAAGCTGGGGGTGTCCAGATCAATGGAGGGAGGGGAGGATCGATGAGCTATAGAAATAGGAAGTTGATTTGAAGGGGGAAAAAAAGAATTTTATTCAGTGTGTATAAATGTTTCTGTCACACAGTTCAAAAGACTGGGTTGGTTTGGTATGAAAGGTATACCTTTTAATTGTAAATGGATTTTTTATAGGGCTCCATTGTCGTCACACACCAAACCCCTTATGCCTAAAACTTTGTCTTTTTTAGTATTTTGAAGAACATTTTAATAGTTAAAATGGTCAGTATACATAATGATAAATAATTACAGTGTGTCAATGTAGATTATTTAGTTGAACTATTATAAATGTTGTATATAATTGTTAAGAAAAGAGAAGGTTAGGGATAAAGGGTTCAGCGGTGATGAAAATGGAGCCCATAATGTCTTGCACTTTGTTTTACCTGAGCAGAGAGTAATGTTTTTTCGAACTGTTTTTTGGGTTGATTGGGCATCTGAGATTTCACAAGTGAAGGTCTTCCCTGTTTTCCAGTCATTCTGGGGTATGTTGAGATGACTGGTTACTGTAACACGTCCATCTTCACCCATCCTGATGTCACTTTTTGCTCCAGTTATCTTCTCAGACTGGCAGAACCACTGGATCTGAGGGTTGAAGCCACTTCCAGAGCACACAAGGTTCTGTGATCCCTGGTCCCCTACAAGAAGCTCAATTGATGGATCACCTAAATGTCCCATTGCAAATTGAATACAATTAAATGGTAGCTGAATTATGAAAACAAATATTTCACGAATACATTAAATGAAAAGATTAATAAATCACTTACCAA
The DNA here is from genome assembly GCA_039105355.1 of Benthosema pterotum. NCBI lineage: Eukaryota > Metazoa > Chordata > Actinopteri > Myctophiformes > Myctophidae > Benthosema > Benthosema pterotum. The sequence goes on from CM076965.1 coordinate 48,129,742, forward strand.
AGAACCTCCCAGTGGAGTTTGACACCCACTTGCTAGAGAAGCCTTGGTTCACTGTGCATGTGAAGGTTGTTTGTTCATTCCAGTAATTTCTGGGAACAGAAAATCGTCTAGTGATTGAATGGAGATCTGTGCTCGAAGGAAGTTCAACAAACTGTTTATCAGAGATCTCCATTCCGTTGGCCTGAAAGGTGATGTAGAGATCACTGGAGGAGATCTGAGTAACGCAACATTCCAGCACAGCTCTGTCTTCTTTTAGTGGGAAAGATCTTCTGATCAGCACCAATGGATCTCTCACTGCATTACCTTAATGACAAAAACAAGAAATGTCGCTTAAGCTCAGTGTTCAGTTCTATCAGGCATCACTTAATGGCATTTTTCCAATATATCCAACCTTTAAAACTCATGTTCTTCATCGTAGCACCAAAGCAGGCATGTTCAGCTTTACATGCTAAGCGCTTGAAGTTTTTCCATTGACGTGTGGAAATGGTGAGGTTGCTGATGATAGCAGCTGTGGTGCTGGCCTGGTCCACTTTGTTTCTACTGGGTGAGACTGAGACTTTCCCATCAATAAACCAGGTGACCGTGGCATCAAGGGCAGTGTGGACAACACATGTAGCCGTCACCTCAGACTCTGCCATCATCACTGTCTTGAAGCTGGGGCTGCCCAGATGAATGTAGGGAGAGGAAGGTGGATGAACTGTCAGAAGAAAGTCTGTTTCATAAACAGTATGGGGTTTCCAGCTAGTATTTCAATAATTGATAGGAGAATTAACTTACTTGTACAAATACTTATTGTCTGGTTTGATTCAACTTCATTGTGTTTGGCTATGCATTTAAAAATTGATCCCTTTTTCCACTTGTCTTTATCCAATTTAATCTGGCTAATTAGACTGAAGGTTTTTTCAGTGCCTTCCATGCTTTGCAGCTTCTCTTGAGCTGTTGCTGTGTTTAGATTGTCGCTGTCCAATTGCCATTCCACACTTGGCTTGTCTGGGTAGAAGCGATTCAGGACACAGATGAGGCTTTCTGGTGAAGTCCTGTCTTTATCATCCCAGACTGGGTACAGGGTGATGTTCGGAGACACAACCCTTTGCACTAAGAAAGAACATATCATTTCACTTATTGTTAGTCTCAAATTTAAATGAACGTTTCCAATGATTTTGTGACATTTGACCTTCCATGAGGTTACACAATCCCTGTGGATTTTTATTTATTTATTTATTTTCCTGAAAATAAAGATACTCTAGGCCACATCAAATGCAAACTGTAATATAGTAATATACTATTTGAAGTAAACGGTCAGGTGGACTTGAAGCAGAGGCATTATATTCTTGTCTTTTGTATTGTTTGAATTTTAAATTTGTTTTTATAAGTTTGCTTTAGTACCAGTTACCAGTTGCTATTTTTTATATTTAATTTGACTATAACCTTGGGTGGAGGAATGTGGTTACACAGATGTTAGAGTAAGATCAGCATGCAGCAGGCGGAAGCGGCGGAAGCGATGGTCTCAAGACAGCACCCAAATTACAGAAGTGAAACAAGCCACCGTGACACTGAGCAACGGTGCATCACACCAGTTGTGAAACACTGCCCGTTAGGGAAATTTGAAATTTAAATTTCTCATAATCATTTTTCTTGAAACATTTTGGAACACAGGCCGTAAGCACATTTAACCATAAACTATTATTTGCATATTGCTGAAAATGGTCTGTCGAAGGCTTTGCAGTTTCTCTTGGACTGTAGTCATTCCACACTCAGGGCACAGATGTGGCTCTCTGGTGACTTCCTTTCGTCATTGTCCCTAGGGTACAGGACGGAGATACAACCACCTGCACTCAAACGGAACATACAATTGTAGTTATTGTACTTTAGTTTCAAACTTCCATTGGACAGTAGGCCTACTAGTTATAAAGTCATGATTGTACATTGATTGTACATTTGATGATGGCATTGGTGTTATACCATACTACCTGTGGCTTTTGTGCAAATGAAATGCATAACTCTTCACTGAAGTGTAGTATTCTTCTAATCCCGCTAGATGGTGTCGTTGTGCTTCACAGACTTACGTGGAGGTTGAAGGCTGTAGCACAGATGTTGAGTAAATAGGGCTGAGTGATCAGGCCAGGCAGGGCAGGCAGCTGGCGAAAGCATGCAACAACCTGGTCCCAAAAAGCACTCAGAATACAACAAAACATTTTTTTTTTTCAACAGGACATGACTACACTGAACCACTCTCTATAGTTACATCTTTATTTCTGAATATAATCAATTTACAAAGTGAAAGCAGTACTCGCATTTTATCAAAAGTCAAACATGAATACATACAACAATAAAAATTACACATTATCCATTGGTAAGAATGTGACTTCAATTGTCAATTGTCCCTTTGTGTTTCATTTAACCTGTAAATGAAACAGAAATAAATGTAGGTCAGTAATTTGAATAATATAAAATTTCTGCTGTTCATAAAAGCATACTTTCTCCAGGAACTTGTTGATCAAACATTTATTTATATATAAATGCCTATTGCAACATTATTTATCTATGGGCATCATTTTCCCAGATTGAATGGCCAAATCAAAATTGAACATTACGGTATATGGATGGCAATATTTCATAAAACCAACATTATGCTGCAATCAGCTGTTCATATGTCCATACCTTGGTGATGGTAGTCCCAATGCTGTACACCAGTGTGATGAGGAAGAGGATGATGAAGGTGAGGGCTGTGCTCTGCATGCTGTCCGGGTCTGTATCTGCTGCGTGACTCCAATGGGTGTCAATCAAAACCATATAATCTTCTTGCACTGTGAAGATGAAAATAACATCACATCAGCATAAAAATGTTGATTTTAACTTTGACTTATAACCTAATAGCTTTCATTATTTGACTTATAATTGACCTTATTTTCATGTAATAGTTTGTTTGTGGTGTGATCATGTGTACCAAAAAAGGTACACATGTCCGGCATGTGTCTGTCAAGTGATCCTTGGGGATTCTCTCTGCTTTGATGCATTTTAAACCTATGAAGACCTGAGGTCAATTCTAGAAATGCCTTCTAAATCGATAAGTTCTCAAACCTCTTCATTCCATCTACCAGGGATCAGCTTCTCAAAATGTACCAGGGACACCCCCAGAAGAGAAGATTTGTGTTTTTCAAGTTCAATAGAAAACTTTGAACCTTTTCTGAAAAACCTACTGTATGTTGCAATAAATATATAGCTAAATTAGAAGATCATAAACTGCCTGTGATTGGATGTGCAAGTATTTTAAACCGTTTATTCCTTTTTGAGAATAAATAAATCAATTGTATATTAAACCAGTAATCACAGTGAGACTATAAACCACCTGGGTTTCCGAGGCTACAGTGAGCCTGACTTGCTTTTGAAAGAACATCTTGACATTTAGGTTTGTAAAATAGATTTTGAATTCATTGAATTCATGTGAATTATTCACATGGCAAGACCCAGTAGAGTGAACACAAACACACTAAGACGAGACACACACACTAAATAGGCTAAACCGAAGATATGACTTCTTCTTAGTGGATAGTTTTGTTGAAATGCTTATAGGCTGTAATCTGTGATCAGTCTGTGAAACTGCAATTCTGAAACATCAATCTAATCAATCTAGTATAACCTTGTGAGTCACTTATAATTACCAACTTAACTTAAACAGAAATGTTCATTAGTGGTTGGGTAGGTACTGAAAATGAACTTCAGGACATACATCAGCAAATGAATTACTTAGATTTATTTTTTTATTTAGATTTTCATTTTGCTTTGTAAACACACAGGATGTCACATCAAACAACAATCAAGCAACAAACAAAAACAAGACATAACACACGGTGACACAACATGACATCTACTAGGCCTTGCAACTTCCAGGGATGTTCATGCTGAGGTTGACCAGGTTGGGTTTGTCAGCTGTCCTTTGCACCATGGACCTAACAATAACTCGAGTTGTGTCGATCATAGATTCATGGTAAACTACACAGCTATACACCGTGTCAGTGTTTCCCCAAGTGGCATTGCTGAATGTTAGTTGGCCATAGACAGAGTAGTATTTTTTTCCTGAGTCTTGGTATTCCATAAGGTTTGTGGTGTTATACCCATACTCTCTCTTCTCCACAGTTTCCACAGGCTCGTCATTAATGAGCCAAGACACAACAACTTCTTTGGGGTAGAAGTCTTTCACATAGCAAGTCAGGGTCACCAAATTAGCTTGTTCAACTGGCGGCAGCAGAAAAACTAATGGGCGATCAATCCTTCCTTCTGCAAGCATGAGAGTATAACAATTAGACCTTTGGCTGTAGATAACACACACAGCAATCAACATACTATTTCTGGTTACCAATTAACGCTGAACTTGTATTCAGAAGGTCTGCCGAATGTAAATTCAAAAGCAAAATCAGCACTTGAAGTCTTACACCAGTCTTACTATAAACATTAGCATTACCATATGCATTTCATTACATACTGTGTAGTGTGTACATCACTGAAAGTGTAAAATAGAACCACTATTTTGGTTCCATTTTTACACCTGTGTGAGGTTGAGAATCATTTGCTTACCATTTGACCTTTGGAAGCGGAGCGTCTTCTCATCAGTAGCATATTGGTGCCAAGCAACACAACTATAGTCTATGCCTTTGTTCCACTCCTCATACATCACGTCAACAGCAACGGTGATTTTTGCCCCTTTCCTTGACTCTTTGGCAGGCAGTTCGCTTCCATCCGCGTTCTGCCATGTGACACCGATGTCACCGGCCACTTTCTGAACAACCTCACATACAAGTTGGGCTGGCTTGTTGTGAAACAATGGCTCAATTGACAAAGGCAAGATATTCATTGTCATCATCTCCTCTTCACAACCATTTCCTGGAGGTAGGATTTAGTATAAGTAATCTGAACAATTGTTGGCATTTCAATATACAGTATAGTGCAGGATAGTTGTATGTTACTCACCTGAGGTGCTTCCTCCATCTCTTTTTTTGTACGTTACTGTTTTGTTCACACCTCCATCACCACCCTCAAATTCGCATGTTACTGGTTTTCCACTGGTCCAATCACTTTCATTCACCTGGAGATAACTTACTGCACTGTACAAAGTTCCATTCACCGTCACTTCATCCTTGACGATGACGCCGTAATCGCTCAAACCTTCCTGGCCATCGATCTGCCACCTGATCTTATAATCTTTTGGTGAAAAGCCAGTGGCAAAGCAGGAGAACGAAGCCTTGTTTTGCTCCACCACATCATCAGTAGTGGAAACCAGCACTTCAAGAGTTGGCAACTGATGATGCACAACTGCAAAACACACACAAATACACAGATGTACGTATGCAGAAGCATGTTATACAGTATATGCAGAAGCCAAATAGAATCTCCTGCTACAGTAGCAGTTGAAACAATATATATATTTTTTAAATATTTCTTTTGGGGCTTTCATGCCTTTATTGACAGGACAGTGTTTAGACCGGAAAGGGGGAGAGAGATGGGGAGTGACATGCGGCAAAGGCCATCGGGCTTGGGAATCAAACCCAGGGCACGGACGGTTGAGCTAACCGCCTGGGCCTGAAACAATAATTTTATGTACAGGAGAGTTTGATCTTTAAAACACTTTAAGGACTTTAGTCTTGCTTCTGCATATAGTGTACATTATGTGCACAAGCTAGCACAGACCAGCCACAAACTCAAGTTTTAACAATGACCGCTCTCACTGAAAGCTCGATATTGTCATCTGTCTTGAATTATTTCAGTAATATTGCACAGAAAGGGCACACAGAGAAACTGGATGCAAGCAAGATACTCAAACACCAGTGCCAAGTGGCAAAAATGACCAAGCCAGCAGTTAAATTAGTATAGGCAAGTATACTCTCTCAATAGCATTTTTTGTTTTGTTTCTGATTATCTTCAGTTTCATTGATTACTTTTACAGGCAATAAAGCAATTTAGTATTTATTGAATTATTTTTACGGAGGATTTCACACATGCTGTGACCACATGTCACATGCATGATCTAAGCACAAATAAATATTAAGACATACATCCGTTTTTTCCTCTTTTTTGTGGACAGAAATGATTGCCTAGAGAGATAAAGTACTATATATATGTCATTTTAAATGTCTTATTATTATTAAACTATTATTATTATGGTTTATTATTTTAAAATTATTGTTTTAAAATTTATTTTGTTTCAATAATTACACTATTCACTGTTTTTGTTTTAAAATCAGCTTTGATCATGTTTTAGTATATCACTAGTAGCCTACTACTATCTGCATAATTAACAAGTTGTTCAAAATGCAACACACACACATACACACATATATATATATATATATATATATATATATATATATATATATATATATATATATATATATATATATATATATATATATATACAGTATATACTGTATATATAGATAGATAGATAGATAGATAGATAGATAGATAGATAGATAGATAGATAGATTTGAGGTAATGATAGATAGATAGATAGATAGATAGATAGATAGATAGATAGATAGATAGATAGATAGATAGATAGATAGATAGATAGATAGATAGATAGATAGATAGATAGATTACAGTAGCCAAATAATTCCTAACTTATAATTCATTGGAAGATCTATTCAAATAAATACGAAATTATTAATGAACTTGTTTCTTACCTGGTCTTTCAAGGGGCACTTCCACTTCTCCAGCTGAATTCTTGGCCGCACATTTGAAAACACTTTTGTTCTGCCAGTCCTCCCGTTTGACGCGGATCTGACTGACTCTCATGTACTTGTCGTCTTTCTGAACAGCAGGGTACTCAACAAAGCCAGAGGCGGGCTGGCTTGACAGGACGGCCCCACTGGCGTCGGTCCACTTGAAGGTCAGATCAGCGGGTGTGAAGCCGGTGGCCAAGCAGCCCAGAGTGACGGTGTCGCCCACTCCTGAACCGCACTGGATCAGAGGAAATACCGTAGGGGCAGTCGCTGTAGCTGCACGGGAGAGGAAATACAGAAAAAACAAATATTATGTTTTAAAAAATTATATATACACTGATTTTACACTTTTACAGAACGCAGTATTTCTGGTTGATATATTAATAAATATCCTCTATGGCTAATGCAGAATGCTTTACTTATATTACTGGCAGTATAAGAGCAAGTATATGTTTGCATTCTGTTAGGAATACAGATTCTTGAATCTGCATTAACTTAACCTTCTATTGGCTTGTCAATAAAGAATAAATTACAGTAGAAACATTACTTTTAACGAAGAAAGCAGTTCTTACCTGATGAAACCGTTACCATTGTTCCCTTGCCCCAGTAGTCAAAAGCACCGTAGCACAGCCACGGATATACTCACTGACTAGTACAAAAAGCTAAAGTCTTCATATTTAATATATGTACTAGAGTTTTCTAAATGCCAATTCATCAATTTCACCATGTTATCACTAAGCCTGTGAGGTATTGTGACATTAAAGATTTTTGCTATTTTGCTTTAAAGTTGTAGTATAGGGCTTGAGTGGTTACAAGAGTATGATATCACTCAAGGATTCAACATAATATATCTTTACGAATAAACATGACAATAAATTATTACTACTTTAAGATTAATTTAACTGGCATATCATAACCTTGAGAAATATAATATCTCAAGGTTATGATATAACCTTAAGATAATGATTGGAACTGTGCGAATCATAACAAAACACTTACCTGTGGATACAGTTACCAGTGTGCCTTTTCCCCAGTAGTCAAAAGCCCAGTTATCACAGTCATAAAGTTCTATTCATACATCTCACAAAAACTATCATTCTTATTCACTTCATTTTTGTCCTGCCCATGTAGTCAGATAATAACAGTGAGATTACAGGCTGCAGTTTGTGATTTTCTCAAAAAACAATAACAGGGTAAAAAAAATCCCTTGATGATGTGAATGACATCTTTGTGTAATAAAACAAATAATGATAATACAAACATTTCTTACCTGAGGAGACTGTGACCATCGTGCCTTTTCCCCAGTAGTCAAAAGCAGCATAGTCACACCGTAACAAATTGGCACATACTACGTACAATAACCCTAGTGTCTCTATAATATGTACAATTAATCACTTACCTGATACATTTTTGACAAATCAATGCAATACCTCCAGTATTTCATTCAATACTGGATGTTTTGTGACATATTATAATTGACTTACCTGAAGAAACTGTAACCATGGTGCCTTTTCCCCAGTAGTCGAAGGCATAGTCACAGTGTCACATTTTGATACACACGGTGTTCAAAAACTGCCATCCACAACAACACTTTGCTTTTGATATAATTCAGGGATAACATATTGCAGTATTACAATAGAAAATGAAAGTTGGTTGTTTTTACCTGATGTAACAGTCACAGTGGTGCCTTTGCCCCAGTAGTCAAAGTAGTTGTCACAGTGACTGGATTGATGAACACTCGGTACAAAAAAGATCAATCCATTGGCATTCACATGTCTAACCAAAGTTGATGCTACTGACAGACAGTACTGATGTAAGAGTAAAGAGTACAAACAGTATATCTAGTTCTGCCAATTGATGGAAAATTGATATATATATTATTAATTATACCGGTCTAAACGTTGAAATTCGAATATGAGACTTGTCTTTATGAATGGCAGGCTATTCACAGTATATTACGTACAACCATAGTTACCAGTTATTGACATGAGATTTGTCATGATCACTTGGTCACTTTCCAATCATACTATCCATCAAGGTGATTTGTGTCCTGGTTTTAATCCTATGACCTGTTTTAGCAACATTCAAGTTTCACTGACTAAACATATCCACATATAGGCTACTGTTTATTAACCATCTCCTTTGAGAGTTCCATTTCCTGTTACACAGAGTTCACCAAACTTAGCAAGAACTTCCCCTTCCCCAAAACCATAAAACAAATAACAGGCAACATACAACAACACCCGAGGTGGGGTTGGCAAACGGGCCTTTCTGTCTGGAGTTTGCATGTTCCCTCTGTGTCCCCTAGGGTAGATACCGTCACAAAAAACATGTAGTAATCCTGGGTTCTAAACTACCTCACCCTGGCCAGCCGGGGCACGTGATGGCGGGGACAGGAACTGGCTGGAATAACATGTTCCTTCCACGAGCTACGTCCAGCCAGGTTGCCTCTACACTGCCTTTTGCACAGTCCAGTCCGTGTTTCGGCCGGGGTGTGATGTAACGTCCTCCTTTTTTGAATGGGTTTCAATGGGCACTTCAGAGTCCTGACTAGTTCCTGTCTGCATTTTGGACAGTGGTCAGGCAGCAGGAATGACCCGTCCGCGGCCGAAATTCAAACCGGAACAAGCCGGAAGTCTCATTGACACCCATTCAAAAATGCAGGACGTGACGTCACAGCTTGGCCGAAACTTGGGCTGTGTCCAAATTCATTCCCTATTCCCCACTACTTTTGCCTTCCGCCATTTTGTTTGAGTGTCCGAATCGGTAGTGAGCGTTTTTGTACCCTAATATAGTGCACTGAAATATCCCACAATGCACCTGGATTTGTAGGGACCATCGGATGGTCACTAGAAAAGTGGATCTTGCCCACAATGCATTGCGCATTGAGCGGGACATCCACATGAAGATCGAAGAAGAATAATAACACGTGTATATGTAGGCACACACACACAAAACGACTTTTCGGCGGGCGGGCGCGTGCGCGCGTGCATGTGCTTGAGATGCACTCCGGCACCTCCCGAGTTACTGTATATAACCCTATATGCTTACAAACGTATTTTCACGAAACTATTATTATAATATTAAAACCATTATATATACATAATATTACATAATCGGTTTCTAGCGAAAACATAACTATATAACTATATATAATATAACTATGACTAATTGGTCAAACTTTAAAAGTGCATAGGCCTGCGCAGTGGATTTATAGCGCCCTCTACCAATATTGACGTCAGATCCGGTGCTCCCCACATAGGGAGAACTGTCCGAAATCACCACTATTGTAGTCCACTAACTCTCGTGCCCCAGAGTAGGGAGTAGGGAACATCCCCATGCATTCGGACACAGCCTTGGACTGTGCACTCTGCAGTCTGTAGCGGGTCCCAGGGAGACCCCCACCTGGCAGGTGGAAATAAGGCGACACGTCATGCGATTGCTCATGCATTGAAGTAAGCATGAGCCCAGTCTGTTGTCTGCCACCCCAGGTCGGTGGAGGGTGTGTGGCCTAGAGACTTGAGATTAGGAATTTGCACTGGTTGATAAAAATGGGTTGCAAAAAGTTTAGAGTTACCACAGGGGGTTGTTTTTACTGCAAAGACAGTGCACAGCACAAGGGTGATGAACAAACATACAGCTTACTCTTAGAATGGGGTCATGTCTATGTTCCCTCAGCTCTGTGTTCCCTCAGCTCTATGTTCCCTCAGCTCTAAGTTCCCTCAGCTCTATGTTCCCTCAGCTCTATGTTCCCTCAGCTCTATGTTCCCTCATGCTTATGCACATGAAGGCAACTTTAATGTCATTCCACGACCCCTCGGGAATTACAACCCCTTGGGCGTTATGATTAATTTTTGGGGGTCCCCAGATGAGGATTATTATTATTAATAATAATCATAATTTTAGTCAGGTGTGCACCTTTGTATGTCATTTCTCTACCGTTCTGGTGCTCACAGGAACCGGGTGGGGATTTTACAGTAATGAATTAATAATTAAGTTTGCATTAAAAGGCAACTTTTTTCTTGAATGCAGGTATATAGGTTCTTAAAAGGACACACACACACACACACACACACACACACACACACACACACACACACACACACACACACACACACACACACACACACACACACACACACACACACACACACACACACACACACACACACACACACACACACACACACACACACACACACACGTGTGTGTTAGTTCTGTTGAATCATTAAGAATTATTCAAATTAATCACAGCTTCAAAATGAATTTAATCACGATTAATCACCATTCAAACTAATTCTAAATTATCTATGTTTTCCTTTACAGGATTTGAACATTTAAAAAAGAAAAATAATCTTATTTATCAAAATAGGTGATTTACAAGCCCCATCCTCCAGCTATACTCTATGGCTCTGGTTACAGGGAGACACACAGCTCAACCTGTGGCACTGTAGAGGTGTTATGGAAGCCCGTTTTGGTTTGATACTGGCTGCAAATTAATGTGTATTGTTCAGTCTTATGTCTCACACCTTCCTCTTGACAATACAACCCAAATTCTATGTGGTGTTAAAGTCAGGACAGTTGGCTGGACAGTTCAGTACAGTAATACCATGGTCAGTACAGCAGCTAGTAGTTTTGGCTCTGTGAGCAGGTGCCAAATTGAGCTGGACAGGAAAATTAGCATCTCCATGACGCTTGTCAACATACTGAAGCACAGGGTCTTCTAAAAAGATGGCTGTGTTGAACCCACTGTCAAGTTTCACTGTCAGTGGATCAACACCAGCAAATAACATGGCCTAGAGACTGGACATGGCAAAACACATGATTTAGGCCATGTTATCGGCTGTAAACTTCAACACAGCCATCTTTTTAGAAGCTTCATGGAGATGCTAATTTTCCTATCCAGCTCAATTTGGTACCTGCCCACAGAGCTAAAACTATTAGTAACTGCTGTACTAACCATGGTATTACTCCACTTAACTGAGCAGCCAACTGTCCTGACTTTAACCCGACATAGAGGGTTGTATGGCCAAGAGGAAGGTGTGAGACATTGATGCCCAACTGATGAAATAATTTGTATCCTAGACCAAGTATTACTGCATCGATTAATATACTTTTAAGATAGTCAACATTTCTTCTTTAAAACACATTTTTTAGTGGTCTAGTATAATATTCTATATATTTTTTTAATCCTGTTTTGGTGGGTTTTATGAGCTGGAAGCCAAAATTCTGTAAAAATAAATAAATAAATAAATAAGAAATACTTGAAATCATTTACAATGTGTGCACTGAATATATAATTAATGGAAGTTCAAGGTTTTGAATGGAATGGTGGAAATAAACCAACTTTTCCATGATATTCATTTTTTTAATGGAGCTGGTGCCTTTTCACTGGACAAATTTCAGGCGTAGTCAACCGATCATGCTGGTGCATGCAACGATCTGACCATTGTTTTGTTCAAAATTACTAGCCTACTGTATCTAACTCTCAGAGATACTTTCAGGGATTTTGCACATGTTCCAATTAATGAGACTTAGGATCTCTGGGACTTAGGATCTACGGCCAGTCCCCGCCAATCAGACAGCTTTGCTTGGCCCACTGGATGATGGGAAATTTTGATTTGGGTTTTAGAGATAATGTTAGTAATTTTAGTATTTTTTTTAGTAATTTTACTTGGTTTTTGGCCAAGTAATTTTCGATCAATGGCAGCCCTTATTGGTTACCCTGATTGGTAATCTTCTCCCATTGCGTGCACCGGTTCGGTGGTGTCCACCCAGTATTCCGACCTACCATAATTCTGAAAAAAGCCAAAAAATAAGAACTCCTATACGTCCGACATCCCGTTTTTCCGACCATCAGAAGAACGGGATTTTGTGATTATGGAAGGTCGGAATTATGGGAGGTCAGAATAACCCCTGAAATCCGTCCAGTGGAAAAGGTTCTGGGTGCAAAATCTGTTTGCTATTAAAAAGGGTTAATTGTTTTATTGTGTTAGTGTTTCTGTGATTAATTAATCTTAATCTCAATTAATCAGTTATAGTCCCAGCACTACATACACGTTGTATTACATACTACTATTAAACTTGGTTGAGGGAACATAGAGCTGAGGGAACATAGAGCTGAGGGAACTTAGAGCTGAGGGAACATAGAGCTGAGGGAACATAGAGCTGAGGGAACATAGAGCTGAGGGAACTTAGAGCTGAGGGAACATAGAGCTGAGGGAACATAGACACGGTCCCCTTAGAATGCCTACAGTGAAATTAAGCAAATCCCTTGTCACAATTCACTTTACATGTAACAATCTACTTATAAATTTCTTAGGCTACAACACTACAACTCCCTTGATGCAACAGCAAATGTCACAGCGTCGACGCACTGCACACCGCAGGCACATCCTTAGAAATAGACAGAGTTGCGACGTTGAGGGGACAGAAAAATAGTCTGGTCACGTGGTTCTAGTACTCGCGCGAGCCCATAGACTCCAATGCATTCGGTAACTTCCGGCTGTCACTATTCGTTGTCACTATCCCATAGAAGTCTATGTAGAGGAGCCGCCATTGGACTGGCCCCACGAAGTGAACGGAGTTGGCGTAACTCTGTATTTCACAGGCACTGCACACCGCAGGCACATCAAATCACTTTTCATGCAGTGTATCGTCTTTTACAGCATGCTACTACAGCGAATCTCAGTTAACAGAGAAATGTTTTCTTGTACCTAATAAATACACATCAACCTTCAATTTCGCTGTAAGCACAATTTTCAATGTATAACTTCACTACACAGCAGAGGTAGTGTCTGTGTACCTGTCTCAGTCCCAGCATGAACCCAATATTCTTTGCCAAGGAAGCCCCACACAGAGCCCTAGTGTCAGAGTGGCCTGAATAGAGACAAACTGGAGTTGGAAATACATTGTTTTCAACGACACGAATTACAGGACAGAACCGTTTTGTACAATAACAACAAATTCGTCTCTGTAATGTTTATGTTGTAGCCTACTATTACAAAAAAAGCTAAAATAAAGGGATTTAAGATCAGCTGGGCTACCTGTTGTTGCCTCTGTCCAATGCATTTGGTCCAGGACTTGTCCCGGTTTGTTGTATCCATTCAGCCTCCATTGGGAGTGGCCCAATGAGGTAAGCGGAGTTGGCATAACTCATATGAGAAGCCCCACATGACCCTGTACGTCAATGTTATCATCTTCACAGCTATAATAATGAATAGTCCTTGAGAAGAATTGAAGATGATGTCGCACAGTCTGCCGTTTGTACGTTAAGTCGAAAGGGTTAAAATGTTTTTGTGTTGGTCAGTTTCGTGTTTCTATGTTTTTCTATTAGTTTCTACCTACATTGAACTGAGACAAGCTGCAGCCTGCTTTGTTGATCAGCAGCAAAGGTGGCTTGGACAGTGCTAATTAGCAGAGCAGAGCAGAACAGGCTCATTCTGATCTGAGAGCTCCAGCGTGCAACAGCCTAAATGCATTGCTGCTGCCATTAACAAGACTGTTGAGAGTCTCGACATCAGTAAAGCCAAGAGACTGATACATAGAAGTTTACTTCCATTCCCCAAAAGTGGATGCGGCCCATGAGGTATTTTTTGTTGATTTGTGCATTTATTTTGTTTTCATTATTGTTCTCTGAGAATTACTGTACTGATTGCATATTGTTTGTTTCTCATAGCATCATTGGCATTATTAATTGCTATTGGCAATAAATGTCTGTAACAAAAAGAACACCATGTGATCGCATTTATCTATGGAGGCGGCTACAGAGAGACAAACAGTGAACAAGGACGTTTAAAACGTGTGCAGCACAGCAGTGCATTTCTATATACTTTGTGTCTGGTATTTTCAATTTTTTGCACCAAGGTCTGCGTTAAGTGAAAACAGTGAGGAATTTTCATGTGGAAAAAAGCTGCTTTCTTTTAGGCTTTGTGAGAGAATACTACAAGTCTGCAGATGAATGATAGGTTGGAAACAAATCCAAATGGTCCCCTTTAATATGGGCCTGAATGAATAAATAAGTCCTGGAGATAGTCATACAGATGTAAGTTGTGAAAATAGTTGTACAATTAAGCCCATGCCAAATAGTTGTGTTAACTCTATGCCGCAGAGATTTGACAACTTTTATTATGGTAACCATGTGTACTATGATCTGCAATAGTCACTAATCCATCTTTCTGCGTTCTACTACACAGACTAGGCACTGAGGGAGCAGGAGTAGACCAAGGTGCCAGCCCTCCTCACCCCCACCCCCCCAACTGCATTGTGAGTGCCAGTCCGTTTTAAACGCACATTCAGCTATTTTATTGTGGCCATTTTGGTCAGCAATCTCAGTATACTCTTCTCCTAAACATAACCGCAAGCACGTCGCCACCAATTCATCGATAGGGACTTTAGGTTCCCGACTTGGACAAGGCGAGAATGTAGGCGTGGTCCGTCGCAGTTGCGGCAGAATCCCAACATACTTAAGAAGGCAGGTGATGCCGACGGGTTCCACCTCTTCCACTGGCGTCTCTGGTTTCCATGGTGACGCTCCTCTACAGCATAGCTCTCCACGTTAATGTTAACACGACGCGAAAAGCTGCATTTTGCCGCCGGAGGAGAGGGTCGGACGGCCACAAGGCTTATATATCGAGCATAGAGCCATTCATCGCTGACGTCGTAGGTCGCACGTTGGACTATTCTTAATAGGCTAATGGTCACTAGAACTAGGGTGGCCAATCAGGACACAGTATTCAAATCTGTTGGCGTACTGTGTCCTGATCAGCCACCCCAATTTCCTTATAAGAAAGAGGTGTACAAATGAGCTATTCCAGACTATCTGCTGTCAGGCTTTTTTTTGCCAACAGCTGATTTGGTCTGGCTTTTGCCAGGCTAGTCAGTGTCATGATTTCCATACATAGGCCTACTGTGTGACCACTGACCATATATGGAGGTGTGATGTCACAAGGGTGACCACACTGACTGTATATGGATTGGTGTGACTAACAGTTAATCTGCAATTCCATATAGCTACCTGCAGCTTTTGGTCTCAATAATTTAAATAATTTGGTCTTAATAATCTATTCCTTAGATTAGTCAAATAGAGAAGCACTTTAAAAAAAGGTATGGTATGGTTTCATTTATATTATAGTACTAGACTTTGTTGAACAACCGTAGAACCTGGACATGGTAGCCAGCTTGTATTACATGCTGAACTCAGTTTTAGTTTTGGTTAGTGGAGCTCAGATGTTGACATAAGGGCAATACGACTGGGTGACTTAATCCTCTGTGATTCAGAAGAGATGTGGAAGGCCTCCAGACTAATGTTGTGGACCCCCTGTCAAATAGCGTAACTGCTATAGCTATAGTGCTGTTAGGAAACAGATTTTTAGGATGCTGTTCTAAACATTTGATTTGGACTGAGGTTTCACAAACATCAAAATAAAACTGTAGGAAATGGGCCTAGTTAAGTCCAATCATTATCCTGACTGTATACATGCAAGGCACACTATTGTGATTCAATTCAAGTACTGAATGTACTATACTGTAATATCACAAACAAGTGTGTGCATTTGTTAATAACTCTGGGAAATCAACCTTGCCAAGCGATGAGGGCCGTAAGAACATCAGCCTGGTACTGTACATCCCTTGGACATTAGTATGTCTCCAGGGACCTGCCCCAATCCAACCCTTGATGTTGAGGGCTAAGTAAACAGGCACTAGGTGATATGGGCCTCAATGGCTCAGCTGGGCCTCCTGACATCATGGCCTGGCAAGGCTACTTGGTATGCTGCTCCCACGAGGCTACACTTTGATTCAAAAATGTCAAACTCACAATCAAAGTCAATGTCAAAATGATGTCATTACCCATAAACCTTTTTATTTAAAGCTTTTATTGGATATTTTAACAGCATCATTCTCAGACATCATGATGTGATAATGTAGACGTGATGATACCCCCCAAAAAATAAAGTTGTCTCCAACACTCCCAAGAGCAGCTGTGCATGAATTAAATTGGCTTATGTTTCGCTTTGCCAGGGCGTTTGTCCCTGAAGGGACCTCCAATAATGAGCAGAGAGCCATCTTCACCACATCGTACTGTATGACACTCTTCCGTTCTTTCAACTCATTCAGGACGGGAACCATTTTTGATTAACTTTTCATTCATGATACATTTTTGCTACATGTGACCAAATAATACAATCTACTTGACCAAATAATACAATCTACTTGACCAAATAATACAATCTACTTGACAGTGGCCATGGTCTTGCCCTAATGGGACTGATCAAAGGTATCTACTGGGTTTAGTTAAGGTATAGTTATAGTTAGAGGTTATGTTAGGGTAAGCTATTTTAAATGCTCATTTGTTTTAAATGTAAATGCTCAACTTTCCATCTTTAGCATGCAGTCTGTCTTCATAAGAGCTTGCCTGATGAAAACCGTTATAGGTTGAAACATGTTGGTTTAGAGTATTTTTAAGTCTGAGTGGCCGGATCTCCCCCCTTTTTTAACAGTATATTTGGAGCTGCGGTTTAATTGTGTCCACATATAGAGGAAGCACCTGCTGAAACTATTTCCTTTCGGTTACATAACCAGGAAGGTTGACTGTGCTCAGTGTGCTGCACAGCCAACACATTGTGAATTAATTGTATTTTTACTTTGCCAATTCCTTCAAGATATAAGTATACTATATACTGTAAGAGTATGTTCTGAGTTCACATATTAATAAAAGTAAAAAATAAGTAAATAAGCTTAAAGACAAATGAAGCTTACCGGTAGGTTAATTTGGATATTGATCTTTCAGTTTACTTTTACATATTTGGATTATGTAAACTGCTCTTTATACAGTACGCTGTTGTAAGGTTCACTGCCCCAGGCTTTATATACACTACTTGGTGATCCAAAACAGCTTGCTTATTGTAGTTCTGTGGATTTCATCCTTACAGTTATCATGATTGGCAGACAGGTTTTGATGAGGGGTTGGAAAGTGGCGGGAGCCCTTCATTTCAGGATTGGTTTGTGGAGATGGTAGAAAGGTAGTCTGATAGAATGGATAAATATATCAGAGTATTTTCTGCATTGTTTTATCCTCTGCAAAGTTTTAGCGCAGTACATATTGAAACTATTTTTGTCTCTTTCACTTTGTCTTTTTTGTTTTGATTTTGTGAAAAGCAATAAAAAATTGAATAATGGGAAAAAAACGTTCACTTATAGTCCCATGTATCATAAATACCAAGGGTAACTTTAACAGGTCAATGTAATACATTTCTTAAGAGGCTCAGAGGTTAGTGCTAAGCTCAGGTTTGCCAGCCGTCTGGCAGCAGAGGTTTTTGTCATAGTGTGTATCACTGTGCCCCCCCATATCCACAGTGACATACTCCAATACAAAAACCATCAGTCATCACACACATACTTCATGTGGAGTATACTGTAGGTTCACCTTTTCATCATTCTGTGTATTATGGTTCTAAACTTGCAAAACATTTATATCATAAATGTTCTTACAAGGGTCTTTGTAAATTGTATAACTTATCATTGTATGAAATGCTAGCCTTTTTCATTTGAACAATTATGTAATCTGTAACGGGTCTGAAACAGCATGAACCTATCAAAAGACGATGTACAGTTAATATGCTGTGTGTCACGCACTGTAAATATTACTACATTTAGAACAACTATTATGGTCCCGTGACATAATGTTATATAATTTACACGTCAGGTCAGGTTTTTAAAATTCACTGTATGCTATAGAGAATGTATTTGAAATATGTATTGCATAGTTGAAATATGTATAGTTGCCGACTGTTTGCCGACCATACAGTAGTTGGTCGGCTGTGGCCCCATAGGTAGAGCCAGTTGTCCAATGATCCCTGGGGTCGGCGGTTAAAATCCCATCTCCTACTGCCTACTGTCTACATGTCGGGTTCAATGTCCTTGGTCAAGACATTGAACCCGACATTGCTTTTAGTTGTTGATGTGTGACTGTGAACTGTGAATATGGGAAGAGTGTTGAGTTGAGCAGTCACCGCTTCACCTGTATTCTATACAATTGCAATCTATTATTATTATTATTAGGCTATAGCTGCTTAATACACTTACAAAGTTTGATTAAGCATGTTGATATTGTTAGTTTTTCATTAACATGGCTAGCAAATAGAAGCCAAAGTACACCTTGCACTTGGACAAACCTTGGGGAGGTTTTTGTAATGGTGTTAATCACAGTGGTAGTTCCATCACAGTGATGCAAGGCATTACAAAAACCCAAGTGGCTACTTAGCGGCTTTTCTTCTCTTTCACTATAGCAGATGTCTTCTCAGTTATGGACCATTTGAAATACATGTACATCTTTATACAAAATTGACATCATTATGCTTAATTTCATACATTTTAAACATTTTAGAAAACAAGCAAGTACAACGTATATTTGCTCTAATCTCACATTGGGTGGAAAGTGTTCACTAATCTATATAATTTATCATAATGGAGACTAGTATTTGTATAAAGTATTTACAAAATATTGTAATGTTTTCTCAATTTTGCAAAACTTGTTGCTTGTAGATTTAAGCATAAGGAATGGGATTTAAGCATAATGAATAATGAAAAGCATAATGAAAGCATAATGAATGGTTAAAGTAGTCTGATGTTGATGTATTTGTTTATCTGGGGTTTGTGACCTTATGGAGGTCCCTCAGCAACCATGGGGGGTTCCTGGGCCCCACATTGTAGTAGCAGAGTGAGAAGGTAGGTTTTTGTCATGGGCTGTGTCATGGTGACCCGCTGTATAGCACAGTGGTCTGTCCTATGACAATAACCCTGCCAACCCATGTATATACAGTAGTAGATAACTTGTAGGGAACCAGTCCCATTCAACATTTGAACGGAGTAGCAGTGCTGTTAACACACTAGACAGGAGCATTTTGGGATTATACATGGTAAGGGAATTTTTCCATCAATAATAATTGGCAACTGATATACATACAGAGTAGTAATTCGCCTTACTTCCTTTTGAATGTTTTTATTTATACTGCTATATCCTGAGAACTTGGATCTTTAAATATCTAAAACAAAGCTGTCTTCAATTGGTCAATTTCTTGTTACAGATCCTATTGCATGAAGTTTAATGAAAACATAACGTTTATGAAAACATTAAATGTGCATGATACAAATTGGGATCAATGCAAGTTGGGGATGCAGGCACGGCGGAATGGGCACCGCAGTCTGGTTAATATGAGAGTTTTTGTTTGTTTTACATGAAAGCAGGCTTTCATAAATTGGCGTTGTATTAGTATTATTGGTTGTCCAGTTTGACCCACCATTTTTGGAGACATGGCTTATATAGTAATGTCTTGCAGAAAACTGAGAAAGCAGGCTTGAAAGGTTTACTTCTGTGGAGTAACATTACTAATGTATAGTCTTCCTAAATCCAGTGCAAATCCTTTACAAATCGGTGGTGGGAACCCATGGTGGATAAAAGGGTCATAGTACTCTATTAATCTTTCAGAAGAATATAATGTGGTTCTTTTCTCCCCTCAGAACCATTTCCCCAACTCTCCTTTGTTCACACATTTCCTATTCAAAGCAAGATAGGCCGTATAAGTTGCCTCACAATCTATTACTCTCATCACCTTATTGCATGTACGTTTATATTAGAGGCTTTAGATATGAGTACTACTTTTGTTTTACAGCTGTACCGTATATGGGCATGCTTGTAATTGTCTTAATGTCTTTGAAAAAGACAACCACAAACATGCTGAAATAGAGCCTTTTTGTAGGACTATTCCTACATACGTATATATTTTCATTTCTCTTTTTCTTTATTGTGTAATTCACTTATTTTTGCTGTAGGCCTACCTATATTTGCCTTGTAGGATCCCAGGTGGCTCATTCATGTGCCTTAAAGTAATGGGGATATAAACGAATATATAACTCAACCCTTTCACTTGACCCTGCAAAAAACTATAATTTAGTTGACAGTTAATTTAGTATCCCCCTCTCTCTCCCAGATGAAATCTGAGATTATCTTACATCCAGATTTCTGTAATCTGTAAATCAAAAAATAACACGAGACAGAGACAGTTGCTGCTTTCTTTCACTGCTGTGTAAACAATCCACTCAGTTTTGCTACCATATACATCGCTTCCATATAGTCCATGTTTTGTTATTGAATCATCATGCTATTATTATGCCCATTTATGTGTGCTTGCTTGCGTGTCTGCATGCATGTGAGATACTGAATCTATCTAGCTGTGTAGCTGTTTGCCAGATACACAAACAGCACATTGCCTGCCTTGTCATGCATCTCTGGTGCATGCTGTGATCTGTCATGTCATGTGAAGTCAGTAGTAGTAGCGGCCTTCAGCCTCGAAAGACATGTATGGCACAAGTTCATCTTATTGAACTTTTTCCTTGCAATTTAATTTTGTTTATCTCAAGGCTATTATCTTAATTAAAACATGCATTCCACACATCACATCTGCAGGGGGTGCAGTGACCAGTCTCAAGTCCATCGGCCACTGCCCCTGCCCAGGCTCTGGACATCTCCATATATGAAGGTGGCCTGACATCCCAATAACTATGTGGCATTAGGAAATGTTACATCACTCTTCTGATCTTTATTAAACTAGAGCGGAACCCATTTGGCACTGGCCTGCTTGGAACTTTGGTAATGCTGTCAGAATAATGTCAGAACAGGCCAGATCCATCCAACCTGTGGCAGGGATCCTGGCCAGACCCATGAAGCGGAGGCCTTTTTGAGGTGATTCTGACTGGACAACCAGGGGTTCACGCAACTCAACACCCCCTGCAATGGTGTGGAACGTTTGTGTCAAATTTGAAGTCGGTGGGGAACAGTTTTGTAGTGGGACTTTTAGAGGTGGGGGGACGCCCCATAACACCGTGCACGCACACATGCACACGCATTTCCGCAACGGGCACAAACGCACTATTAAAACATACAGACATGTAGCCTATTTAGAAACAGGATTTACAATGCTTAATTGTATTGATAAAAGTAAATGACAAATCAAAACACATATTTTGCCCAAAACAATATTTTAGATGTGCGTCCCCCAACGTCCTGTCTCCCCACGTCCCCCCTTCACTACACCCCTGGTGTAGTGCTGTTACGTGGATTACACACAAACATACGTACAGAGACCTGTATTTGTGCACTTATAGGTACTGTAGATAGAAAAGATTGATGTTGAAAAAATATTCACATCACATGTTTGCTCTCTGCTTTGGCTGTCTTAATTGTGTTCTAGCCGAGTCATTGTCTAGACTCTAGAGTAAAACCTCAGGGTTGAATCAGTTATTGTACAGCTCTGTAGGCTCCTGCGTCACGGTGTCTCTCGAGCACAATAATAAATAGCAGAGTCTTCAGGCTTCAGACTGTTCACTTTTAAGTACAACATATTCTGGGAGCTGTCTTTAGTGATGGCAAACTGGCCTTGGAGAGATTGGGCAAATATTGTCCCAGTTCCACTATCAATGCGTCCGATCCATTCTAGTCCACTCCCTGGTTTCCTCTGCCGAATCCAGTGGAGCCATTGAAGGGCAATACCAGATACTTTACAGGACAGTGTGACTGACTGTCCAGGTCTTTGTACCACAGCATCAGAGGAGGTAAGGGACTGGCTCTTAGCAGCTGCAAATGACACAGAGGTTGGATGACTTGGAGTGCAAAAAAAAAAAAAAGCGTAATAGATAAATAGTAGAGGTACTGTTGCTGATGATCTGATCTACGATCTGATCCACTCACCTGAAATAAGAGCCAAGAGGGCAATGGTTTGAACAACTGTCATTGTTGAAATGTTGGAGAGAGCAGAGCTGCAGGGACTGATCTGAGACAAGAAGGTTACTGTACTGTTTACAGTATAAATAATTATTCTGCAGTGGGAGGAGACTGCTTCATTGTGCATATTTTGCATGATTGTTGAAATGGCACTCTTTATTTGTGTATTGTGGTCTACCTTATAACCAATTATGAAACATCAGTTACTTTATCCACAATGGCTATTCATAAACGCTTCACCTTAACTTTCCTTTCTTTGTTTTTCTGGGACAAATTTTAAAAAGTTAATGATACCAATAATACTGCCAGCTTGCTCACAATGCAATTAGCCAGTGTGCAGTGCCACTGTTAACAGTCATTCATTCTAACATCATACAAGATCAGCTGTAAGTCATGGCTATAATAGAAAGAGACAGACAACTGAGACGAGAGAGACCCTTTGCATAGCCTGCCCTCTAAAGGTTTAAATATAGGGATTTTGAGAAGGTATTTTACCAAGGTATCTATAGATGAAATATTTTGAAATTACATAAAAAACAAACATAGTTATTGGTGTTTTTTATTCTGTTATTTTTTTAGAATGAAGACTGTAGTGTATTGTGACTATTGTCTACAGTATATTACTATAAAGTGTATATCACACACAATGGTTCATTATTCTAAACCATTTTTAGTTTTTGTGCAGCTCTGCAGTCTCCTGTGTCACAGTGACTCTCTTGCACAGTAATAAACAGCAGAGTCTTCATTCTTCAGACTGTTCATCTGGAGATACACCTGCTGTCTGCTATTGTCTCTGGAGATGATGAACCGACCCTGGACTGACTGGGAGTAGTAGGTAGTGCTACCACTACCACTGATCCAGGCAATCCACTGCAGTCCTTTACCAGGTGCTTGTCTGATCCAAGCATTGTTGTAATTTCCACCAAACCCAGCATATGTACAGGTCAGCTTGTGGGATTCTCCAGGATTTTTTACTGCTGGTTCAGACTCTGTCAGTGTCTGACCTTCAACACCTGTAAATATCAGAATAACACACTCCATCAATAGTAAACTGCATATAGTCTTCAGTTCCATGGTTCCAAGTTTGAGTTTTAACACCAGTAAGGATCCTTGCAGTCTGGTTATAAAGAGATTTGAGGATAGAGGCACTTTGCATAGACTGCCCTCTAAAGGTTTCAATTGGACAATGACACGATTTCTGCTCCTGATTGAAATGTAAAGGATCTGTTTTGTTTAACTTTTACTGTTACTGTTTGTGTGGAACTGGCTATTTAAAGGGAAATTGCTTACAGTAGCCTACAGATTTGATTATTATCACTTTTCGAATGGCTCAGTGTGCACGTCACAACGTAACAAGTCACGGCATAAAACAAAAATCTGAAAATGCAACTTGAATGATAATATGACTGTTTGTTCAGATTGTCGAGAATAATGCAATTACAACTTTGTCCTTTTTCCTTTTCAGTATTGTCTTGGGATTTGTTTTATTTGATGCTACACTTTTATGTTGTAAGATTGTATCTTTTTCATGTATTATTTCATGTGTGTGTGTGTGGGTGTGCAGTGGTGCGGTGTTAGTTACATGAATAATAATAATTGACTCCACCAGGCTAAAGGCTTGGTGAAGACTACTTTGCACTCCACGCAGTCCGTCTCTCAAGCCCTGGCACCGTTAATCTGCCGTTGCCCAACTGCACACACACTCCCTGGATGTCCCACATTTCCTAGAATGGCCTATTATAGCGCCACCATGGGGTGTCATGCACCCTCCATAGAGGACAAGGACAAACCTTTGACCTCTGTTTTTCACTTCTGCTTTTTATAGTGCCACCAAGAGATATTACACCTTCAGATTCTGTTTCAAAATCCCACAAGTCGTTACGCACTAGCTCTATACAGTCATGTGCCTAAGACGGATCTGTCCTATATTTCATATTCCATCCTAATCGTCTATAATTGGCTCTCAAAGTGGGCAGGATTTGCCTGTTTTGAACAAAAAAAGTACCCAATTGAGACCAATATGTAATATATATATTTTTAACACACCTTCCTATGGACAAAATATAGCACACAACCACACTCTTTTCACATTGGCCTGTTATAGTGCCACCAACAGTTGGATTTTAACACATTTTTGAAAATCCCATTACCATCCCCCTTTTCACATTGGCCTATAGCACTACCAGGACCAGGAGGATACAGCCTGATCTGGTGGAGAGCGACCTGTGCCCAGAAGGGCACGTTTTTGTATTTAAGACTACTCACGCAATGTTCTTTTACAATAGCTCATACTTCATTTGTATTGCTGTCAAGATTGTGGCTATAATATGATATTGTCCTCAATAAGAGATTTAAAAAAGTGAAAAGAGGAAGTTCATCACCACCTTTACTTCTTGTACAGCTCTACAGTCTCTTGTGTCACAGTGAGTGTCTAGCACAGTAATAAACAGCAGAGTCTTCAGTCTTCAGATTGTTCATCTGAAGATACAGTTTACTGCTGGAGTCATCTCTGGAGATGATGAATCTGCCCTGGACTGACTGGGAGTAGTAGATGGTAGTGCTATAAATGCTGGCAATCCACTCCAGTCCTTTACCAGGAGCCTGTCTGACCCAAGCCATCCAGTAGCTACTGAATGTGAATCCAGAGGTTGTGCAGGTCAGCTTGTGGGATTGTCCAGGATTTTTAAAAGCTGGTTCCGATTCAGTTAAAATCTGACCCTTAACACCTGTAGATTTAAGTATTTCTTATTATTTAAGTAAGTCATTAAAGAAGTTATTAAACACATGTACAGTATAACTGCAATAATGAGAATCATCAACAAATTACTGATACCGAATACAGACACCAACAGTAGTAAACTGCAGATAGTCTTCAGTTCCATTGTTCTAAGTTTGGGCTTAACATCAGCAAGAATATACCAGAGCTGAGGCTGGTTTTAAAGAGATAGAGGAGAGAAGCACTTTGCATAGACTGCCCTCTAAAGTTTTCAATTGGACAATCACAAGATTTCTGGTCCTGACTCAAATGTAAATGATCTGTTATTTATTATTATTATGTTTACTTTTAAGATTTATCTTGGAGCTTTCTCGTGCCTTTATTGATAGTTATGAGAGATGGGGAGTGACACGCCTCAACGTCCATGGGGCTTGGGAATTGAAGGCTGCAGCATGTTGTCCGGCTGTTTTGGACTTCTATTTAAACTGGAAATTGCTTAGCAGGTTCAGATTTTATTATTTTCAATCACATAAGTCACACCGTCACAGCTCTGCCATGGAAGGAATCCAGGTTTCATTTATTGTACGTTGCAGGCTATCCATTATGCCTATAGCTTGCCAATAAATGAAAAACATGCAATTCCATGCATAGCAGGTGGCTGTTGACATGCAAACAAGAGTGGTGCCTGTTGGGCCTCTACAGTGGTGCCTATTGTGTTGAATTTGAAGTTGGTTGGGCTAACAGTTCTCGAGTTACAGTATATGTATATGCATATGCATTACACCCAGACCAGAAGACCTGGTTGCAACTAATAAGCAAGTGAATTCAACCTGGTGCGACCAGGTCGTTGGTCGCTAGAGGTTTTGCCCTACCTGTCACAGTGCCAAGTCTCTCATACTTAGAATAGAAAGAAATAGGGGGAAGAGACACTTTGCAGAGACTGCCCTCTAAAGATTTAAATAGGGTTTGCGAGTGGGTATTTTACCAAAGTTGGTTTCTATAGATGAAACCCCTTAAAATTAAATCAAGAACACAAATGTAGTGATTTTGATTCTGGTAAAATCTTGCATGGGCAACACGTGAGGGAGAGGAAATTTCCATCTGATTTAAATAGATGCACAGATTCTAGATGCTACACATTTTCTTCTACACCATCTTTAGTTTTTGTACAGGTCTGCAGACTCCTGTGTCACAGTGACCCTCTAGCACAGTAATAAACAGCAGAGTCTTCAATCTTCAGACTGTTCATCTGGAGATACACCTGCTGTCTGCTATTGTCTCTGGAGATGATGAACCGACCCTGGACTGACTGGGAGTAGATCGTACCACTACCACTGTTGATGTAGGCAATCCACTCCAGTCCTTTACCAGGTGCTTGTCTGATCCAAACATTTTCGTAATGTCCACCAAACCCAGCATATGTACAGGTCAGCTTGTGGGATTCTCCAGGCTTTTTTACTGCTGGTTCAGACTCTGTCAGTGTCTGACCTTCAACACCTGCAAATATCAGAATAACACAAAATAATAATGCATCAGCAGTGTTGCTCTGGCAACACTGCTGGTTTGTTCTGATTATTTTAGTTCTGTTTACCTGAAAAGATCATAGTTAGCATAAGAAATCCAATCACAAATTCTGTGAAGTACATCTTTAGCCTACTTTTTCTATTGTCACTGTGTTTGGTTCAGTCTCTGCAGACAGATTTATAGAGATGTAAGGGATCAGAGTTTTGCATTGACTCCTCCTCCCACGTTCACATGCAGTAGATAATTAAAAACTTATTATAATCAAAAAATATGGAGAATAGGTTATGTGTTAAACCTGGTAGGATGGTAGGATTATTGTCTGAAAATACATTTTTAAATAGCATTGCAGAATTAATTAACTAGAATGAATTAACTAATTTAATGTAATTTAATTTCAAATTTTAAATTGTCTAATTATAGGAATGTCATTGTGTATTAATGATGAATGGTATTATTAAAGACATACAGTACATACATCAATAAACCATTAAGAGACTGGAGAGACACTAGTTTTACTACTAGACAGCTGATTGAGGAAATACTTCTTGCATTAGTCTCCTATTGCAGTGTGTCACTGTGTCTCTTCGAGCACAGAAATACACTGCTGTGTCCTCAGTCTTCAGACTGTTCATCTGGAGGTACAGTTTACTGTTAGAGTCATCTCTGGAGACGATGAATCTACCCTGGACTGTCTGGGAGTAATAGATAGGAGTACTAGATGTACTGATGTAAGCAATCCACTCCAGTCCTTTACCAGGAGCCTGTCTGATCCAGCTCATTCGATAGCTACTGAATGTGAATCCAGATGTTGTACAGGTCAGTTTGTGAGATTCTCCGGGATTCTTAAGAGCTGGTTCAGACTCAATCAAGATCTGACCATCAACACATAGAGAAAGAAGAATAGAAATGAACAGCAACATCTTTCTACGTGTCATATTTCAGCCAACCTATAATATTTTGAAGATGAAGGGGCTTTTATAGCCTACAGTAACAAAGGAGTTGTAGCCTGTATTTGCATAATGTAAGCTCCTCCTGTCAATGTTTCCTTGTTCTTGAAGCATCAACAAAATCAAATGCAGTCATGAAATCTATCTTGTTTGCATACACAAATCACGCGTTATCCTATTTCAAGATGAGGCAGATAAATCCTAACGTTTCTGAAAACAAGAATTATAGAAATAATACATGTTACTATAAATAGCAACATCTAAAGTTACACAGATCTGTTTTCTCAGGTAGGGTAAAAAAGTGTCAAAAGGTTTGCACTTTATGTGTTGTTATCGGAATCGTATTTATCGACAACATACTTAACTGTATATTTGCCTGTTCTTGTTAACGGGGTGAAATTTGTGGATAGATTTGACCTTAAATATCTGTTAGCAGGCCTGGGAGCTCTGACATTGGGGGATTGGGGAGATTTTGTACATCAGTACTGATGTTTATTTCACTGTGTGTGTCTGGCACAATAATACACAGCTGTGTCTTCAGGCTGCAGATTCTGTCCGTTCAGAGTTATTGTTCTACTGGAGCCATCTACAGTCAGACTGAATTTACTCTTCAGAGAATCCTTGAAGTCTGTGCTTCCACTACAACATATTTGTCCAATCCACTCCAGTCCTTTCCCTGCAGGTTGTCTGATCCATGCTGTATAATAGCTACCAACAGAATAGGAGACCTGACAGGTGATGGTCAGTGGTTGACCTGGGGGGGTGTGTGTGTGTGTGTGTGTGTGTGTGTGTGTGTGTGTGTGTGTGTGTGTGTGCGTGTGCGCGCGCGCGCACGCACACATTATTGAGGCTTTGGGGGAAGGGGAAGTTGGGGTCTTTTTTGACGTTTTACTTTTTCGTTTGTCCATTTGATTTTGATCTTTACTGTAGCTGGTTATTGGGGATTTCACTCTAGTGTATCACACGTAGAAACAACATCTCTGCATAAACATTTTGTTGTCATTGCTTTGTTGTCATTGCTCCGCTTTGTGGTCCCTAGGGCCACAAAGAATAGATACAAATTTCCTTCCGTCCCCGCCTCTATTCGCATAGCTAATGCGGCCAACTTATATGCACTTTACTCAAGGCACTTTATATCTGCACCTTACGAGTCACGACACGCATGATTTGTCACTACGTTACCGCAGCGAAATTGGACCTCCGCTTTTAACCCATCACTTGGAGCGGTGAGCTCCAAGGAGCGGTGAGCTGCGGCTTGGCGCGCTCGGGAATCATTAGCTGATTTTGACCCCCAATCCATCCCTTTGATGCTGAGTGCCAAGCAGGGAGGCATTGGGTCCCATTTTTTAGAGTCTTTGGTATGACCCGACTGGGAATCGAACCCCGGCCTCCCAGTTCCAGGGCGGACACTCTAACCACAAGGCCACTGTTCTGGTCAAAACAACACTATCTCCTTTAATGTCCTACGTCTTGTTGTACTTGTTATGTTCTGTTATACTTTGCTTTGTGTCCAGGTCTCATGTCATTGTTTGTTGTTACATGTCTGTCTTGTTTGTTTGATTGTGTTGGCCAATACAGCCATACTATAAAGCAATTTGCCCCTCAGGGACACTAATAAAGACTTGAACTTGAACTAAACTGACAATAACAAATACATTACAAGACCTTAACAAATTACACAAAGTACAATTCACCATGTATTATAACATTGGTAATATTCTCTAATTTTAAAGACAGAAGATTCACTTTTGTTAAAAGATAAATTGCACAATGTCTATGACTGCTTACAGTTTTGAAATAATATAATGTCTTAACTGTTGTTCAAAATCTTTAGTTTTTGTACAGCTCTGCAGTCTCCTGCGTCACAGTGACCGTCTAGCACAGTAATAAACAGCAGAGTCTTCAGTCTTCAGACTGTTCATTTGGAGATACACCTGCTTTCTGCTGTTGTCTCTGGAGATGATGAACCGACCCTGGACTGACTGGGAGTAGTAGATGCTAGCACTACCATCACTGATATAGGCAATCCACTCCAGTCCTTTGCCAGGTGCTTGTCTGATCCAGGCAGTTGCGTAATGGCTACTAAACCCAGCATATGTACAGGTCAGCTTGTGGGATTCTCCAGGATTTTTTACTGCTGGTTCAGACTCTGTCAGTGTCTGACCTTCAACACCTGTAAATATCAGAATAACACAAAATAATGCATTTGCTCTGGAAACCACTGCTGGATTGTTCTTATTAATTTTATACTATTTACCTGGAAAGATCCTAGACAGCATGAGAAATCCAATCACAAATTCCGTGGAGTACATCTTAATACTGTTTTCTAACTAGTCACTGTCTGGTTTAGTCTCTCTCTGCAGACACATTTGTAGAGATGTGAGGGATCATAGTTTTGCATTGACTCCTCCCACAAATGAGAAGTTTTTATATGTGTGTAATAAAAGATTAAGCACAAATGAGTTATGTGTTATAAACCTTCATTATAGAGTTAATGATGCGATAATTGCCTGGGACAACTCATGTTTTAAAGTAGCAATGCAGTACATACTGTACATTTGCTTTAATGAATAAAATGTATCCGATGTGTAAGTTAGAGTATGTTAATAATACACCTTTGGTGTGATTGTATTTTCTTATCCTGGTCTTCTATTGAGACATTTAGATTGTCTGAATGGTCATATCTTACCTAGACACAGGATATGATTGAATTTGGACCTGATGGTCCAGATGCAATGAATCTCCTGCAGACAGGCTCTTTTACAACAATGGTAAAATGTTTCATCATGTGCAAGAAACCAGCTCAAATCCTGGATAAGAGGAATGTACAGTGCCGCATTATGACAACTCTTTTATTTGCAATTTTAAATTAAATTACAATTCCATAAAAGCTGATTGAGACAATATGGTTCATTTGGCTCAGGGAGCGCCAGTTAATTTCAAATTAATTCAAAGTTTAAATTAATAAGGAAACAATTGGGAACACTCACTCACTCACTCACTCACTCACTCACTCACTCACTCACTCACAGTGAAGCTAAGGCTAGAAATAGGTCATCCTCCTATGGAGGCATGGAACTTTTGAAGTGTTTCATGCTCAATTATTTTGAGGAAGCTGCCGATTTTAAGTTATTGTTAGACTGACCTAACTGAACTCATTTAATGGAATTGAATTCCAAATGATTAATTGTGGAATTATATGAAGGTTAGTAAGTTTGGATTAATGATGAATGGGATATTGTATACACGAGGAAACCATAGAGAATGGAGGAACACGGTACACTAGCATACTAGAGATCTGATTGAGGAAGTACTTATTGTATTAGTCTCCTATTGCACTGTGTCACTGTGTCTTCGAGCACAATAATACACTGCTGTGTCCTCAGTCTTCAGACTGTTCATTTGGAGGTACAGTTTACTGTTAGAGTCATCTCTAGTGACAATGAATCTACCCTGGACTGACTGGGAGTAATAGATAGGACTACTACTCGTACAGATGTAAGCAATCCACTCCAGTCCTTTACCGGGAACCTGTCTGACCCAGTTCATGCCATAACTACGGAATGTAAATTCAGAAGCTGTACAGGTCAGTTTATGAGATTCTCCAGGCCTTTTAATAGCTGGTTCAGACTGAGTTAAGATCTGACCATCAACACCCAAAGAAACAAGAACAGAAATGAACAACAGCAACATCTTTCTATGTGTCATATTTAGAACTAGCCTACAATAATTTCAAATGAAAGGTCCTTTATACAAGAGAAAACAAAATGCATCCTTTATTTGCATAGTGCAAGCTCCTCCTGCCAGGGCTACAATGATCCAAGAGCATCTAGAAATTCATATACAGTTATGTTATGAAATCTGTGAATAAATGTTTATTGTATGTATGCTTGACGTGTACATTATCTAATTAGAACTAAACCTGAATATGTTTTCCGTTTATTATTTAGAAATACTACATTTTGTTATGAATGTAAAGCATAAAGGAAGAGAAAGTTACACAGATGCTTTTCCAGCTTGATGCTGTTCCTCTCCTTTACATTTTTTTAAACTTGATATAATAATTATTAATAGACAAGTAAATAAACTTGACCTTGACCTTCCAGTTGTAGATGGGTTATTTTTTAATAAATGTATTGCAGGAACAATCCAACATGCTTGCTCTTATATGATTTATAAAATTACAAATTCATTAAACCGGTTATTGTAAATCATTTTAATGTTCTCATTGAAATTTGTCAGTTTTTTACTACTTGCTTTAATTCAATATATTCTTTCAAACTCTTCCAAGTGTTATTAGGTGGTAAAATATCAGATAGATTTGATAGATTTGTGGAGGCCTGGAGCCTGGAGGTCATAAACGGAGCATCTGTTTTAGGTAGTTGGGGGACTGGGGAGATTTTGAACATCACTACTGATGGTTTGCTTCACTGTGTCTCTGGCACAATAATACACAGCTGTGTCTTCAGGCTGCAGATTCTGTCCATTCAGAGTTATTGTTCTACTGGAGCCATCTACAGTCAGGCTGAATTTATTCTTCAGAGAATCCTTGAAATCTGTGCTTCCACTACAACATATTCGTCCAATCCACTCTAGTCCAGTTTCCCTGCAGGTTGTCTGATCCATGCTGTATAATAGCTACTAACAGAATAGGAGACCTGACAGGTGATGGTCAGTGGTTGACCTGGTTGGACAGTCAGAGAGAGGCTGGCTGAGTCAGTGTGTCACCACTCACACCTGAGATGGAGTAAAAAGAAAACAGGCTTAACTCAAATGTATTGAGAATCGATCTTTGATTATTATTACAGTATTTTTATCTACAGAAAGACTCACATATTCCGGCTGTCAGCAGCAGCAACAGTAGAGCTAAAGAGGACATGGTTGAAATGTGGGAGATGATCTTTTTCTGATTCACTTGTGAGCAACATGAACTCTTTATAGCAGAGTGACCAGGAAGTATACTTTGCATAGAAAAGGCACTGACTTCATATAGAGGGAGGATGGATTGTCCTGTTGAAAACAACCAACACGAGAGACAGCGAGGTAGTTTGGGATTAAAGAAAGAAAAAATATATATTAATTGTGGATTTACATACAGCATATTGTAGGTTTCTTGTGAAGGTTGCTAAGTTGCTAATGTTGATTCTTGAGCAATTAAGAGAGGGGCAGTTTGCATAGACTGCCCTCTAAAGGTTTTATATGGACAAGACATGACTCTTCCTGACCGAAATGTAAAGGATCTGATTTGTTTAGCTTTTACTGTGACTGATAGCGTGGAACTGGCTACTTAAAGGGAAATTGCTCATGGTTCAGATTTGATTATTTTCACTTTTCAAAGGCCGTCTGTCTTGCGGGCTTAGGCAAGACAGATTTAACTTTAATACCTTTATATTTAACATTGGTTCAAGCTGTTACCTTGGCTTTTTTATTTGTAAAGACAGATCAATCAATCAGACCAATTAATTAATCAGTCTCATTGATTAATCAAACCGATTATGATTAATCTAAATCTAAAACAACTAGAATCGTTCGATACCGTTCTGTTTGCTGACAAATCTCGCATTACTGTTCCACATTATACTTACTTCTCAATCTGCACTCTTTTGTAACATTCCACTTCTACCCTAGATTTCAACCAGGGTTTCACAGATTCTGTAATTTTACCTTTGAATCTCGATATTTGTGTCAAATTGGGAGGAGGATTGTGTGCTCATGTCTCAGTATCTAAAATAGAAGAGCAGGAAGACAAAATGCAACCCATGAACCCCAACATATAAATTATATATATATATATATATACACATATATATATATATATATATATATATATATATATATATATATATATATATATATATATATATATATATATATTAATTAGTTAATTAATAGTTAATTAATTTTGTTGATTAATCTGATTAATCTTTTTAAATTTTTAACTCAATTAACTCATGTGCACTGTGACTCAACCCACTGAGCATTTTCTCATTGAAAGAAATGGGTAGAGCACGGATTTACCGAGACGTATAGCTGTGTGTCTCCCTGTAACCAGAGCCATAGAGTATAGCTGGAGGATCTACAAGCATTGAGGGCTTGTAGATCACCTATTTTGATAAATATTTGAAAGATAAATAGTTATTTTTTTTCACAGATTCTTTTTCTTTTTTAAATGTTGAAATCCTGTCGATGAAAACATGCATATTTTAGACATAGTTCGAGTGGTGATTAATCATGATTAAATTAATTTTGAAGCTGTGATTAATTTGATTAAAATTTTTAATCATTCAACAGCCCTAATATATATATATATATATATATATACACACACAGTATGTATATATATATATATATATTATATAGTTTTAAGATAGTACCATACAGATCAGAGAGAAATGTTACTGCTGTATGTTCACACAGAATTCAACCAGGCTGGTCAGAGTTTGTTGAACACAGAAAACGCAGCAATTTGTGTTTAGTGAGGGCATTGGTCCTAATAATATTTTGTCTTTTCCGAATAAAAAGTCGCACCCATGTGAAGTGAGGAGCACCTTTTTATCATACATGATAACAAAATAGTCAAGGGGAATTTAATCTTTGTGAAGGACACAAATAGCAATTTTGCTAGTACACATATTCTTCATTGTCCATTCATTGTCAAAAAGTTAGTATGACGTAGGTTTGTGTAAGAAAATATATTTAAAAAAAACTATACGCCCTCAAAAACTATATTTTATCTGAAACATTGTACTGAGTGAACTGTCCGAATTGAGTGGTGTTGAATTAGGGACATAGTTTTTGTACAGTACTTCTATTACTCTGTTTCACTGTGGCACAGACACAGTAATACACTGCTGTGTCCTCAGTCTTCAGACTATTCATATGGAGATACACCTGCTTTCTCTTTTTTGCATCTCTGGTCAGAGTGAACCGGCTCCTCAATGTCGGTGAATCAGCAGCACTACTTCCATAAATATGACCGATCCACTCCATATTTCTCCCAGAAAGCTGTCTGATCCATCCAAGTAGTAATCACTAAATGTGTTGTCAGAGGCTGAATATGTACAGGACAGTTTGTGGGATTCTCCAGGCTTTTTATTCACTGGTTCAGACTCAGTCGAGTCTTCACAGCTGAAAAAAAAAAAAAATATTCATAATTATTGCTGTAGCATATCCATAATTTCCTCATTTCACTTGATTTTGTCTACAATGAACGCAGTGCAGTCAAAATACCAACCTGTAACTCAAGCAGCCAACAGCAGTAGTTCAGTGAGAGTCATCATGGTGACATTTGACATCATCCTTTTATACAGCAGTGTGTTATACCCAGATATAGACATAGATCGGTGTTTGCATTAACTCCACCTTTTTGAGCAGACTAAATAAAACTTTCAAATCTGTCTAATGCAATTCATCACTGTTCATGCATCTGATAATTTACAATATGACTTAATTGTTGCATGATAGAAATTGGGATTGTTGAGAATAATAATAATAGTACATTTACATTTTATTTATAAGGCGCCTTTCAGGCATTCAAGGTCGCCGTACAAAACATGTTAAAAAGTCATAACAAGCACAAAATAAAAGTGTGTGTGTGTGTGTGTGTGTGTGTGTGTGTGTGTGTGTGTGTGTGTGTGTGTGTGTGTGTGTGTGTGTGTGTGTGTGTGTGTGTGTGTGTGTGTGTGTGTGTGTGTGTGTGTGTGTGTGTGTGTGTGTGTGTGTGTGTGTGTGTGTGTGTGTGTGTGTGTGTGTGTGTGTGTGTGTGTGTGTGTGTGTGTGTGTGTGTTGAAGTTCCTTTATATTTACTTAGACAACAAATCCAGATCTTCATATCTGATGACCAGAACTGACTTAAATAGAGGTTGCAGAATTATCACTTCAGAAATATAGTCGCTTAAATTATCAAAGGATAATTTAACACAACACTGCGCATTCATGGGTAGTGCTATATTGTTTGTGGCTATAAAACAAGCTCTATAGAAAAGTGAAAAAAGGAAGTTCTTCAACATTTTAGTTCTTGTACAGCTCTGCAGTCTCCTGTGTCACAGTGACTCTCTAGCACAGTAATAAACAGCAGAGTCTTCAGTCTTCAGACTGTTCATCTGGAGATACAGTTTACTGTTGGAGTCATCTCTGGAGATGATGAATCTGCCCTGGACTGACTGGGAGTAATAGACAGGAGTACTAGAGGTACCCATGTAAGCAATCCACTCTAGTCCTTTGCCAGGAGCCTGTCTGATCCAGCTCATTGGATAGCTTCTGAATGTGAATCCAGATGTTGTACAGGTCAGTTTGTGAGATTCTCCAGGCCTTTTAAGAGCTGGTTCAGACTCAGTCAAGATCTGACCATCAACACCCAAAGAAACAAAAACACCTACCAACAACAGCAACATCTTTCTATGAGCCATAATTAAAGATGTCTTGTTGATAAAAAGCCCTATGTTCAAGATAGAGAAGCTTTTTATGAACAAGACACAAACTGCAGAATTTGCATAATAATGTACAGTAAGCTCCTCCTATCAAATTCATTGTGAATGTAAATATGATATTTATGATGATGTCAGTCACACATTATGCAAAGGCTGCATAGCATTACAACAGTTATTGTATATACTGCATTTTGAAAAAGGGATCAGGGATCATTTTTGTCATCACAAGTAACATGACTCTATCTTGTAAAGGTACTGTATGAAAACAATATAAAAAGCAATACATGATAATTACTGTTATCATGTTATTCAGCTCATTTAGACAGTATGAGAGTGTTGAAAAGAAGGACAGACCAGAACATCAAGTGCTGAGCAAAATCAACAAGCTGGCAAGTGCTGAGCAAATAATATGTAACATGTTATTATCTGATTACTATTAGTACTATTAGTACTATTGATTTACTTTCTCATGTTACTATGAAACAGTGCTTGGTGAGGATCATAGAACAGGAAACTGAGCTTTAATAATGGATTCAGTTTTGAATGCATGCAGTTTAATCCTTGCATTCTTGTTATTGTTATTAAGGGACATTCATGTGTTTTTAAGGAAAATTACTTGGCTTTTTTTTCCTGGGACGTCCTTGTGAACCGGTGCCTGTGCTGTGTTTGTTGAAACACAGTCCGGTAGGTCTCCCTTGACTTGTACCAATTGTTCTATTTTGGCCGGCCATGTATTTGAGATTGACATCCCTGTAAATATAGGTGATCACCTTGGTTTTCTTGGCATTCAGCTGTGGGCCAACCGTACGTGGCACACTCTGACTCCACTCTGCTCAAGAGCTCCTGTGCTTGCTATATGTTGTTACTGTATAGATAATACATGGACAAACAACAAACTCACAAACTGCAATAAACGAGATTTATTCAAGATCACAACCAGGCCAGCTCTCACCATAATCCAGCCCATGCAAGCAAACCAGAACGATCGGTTCTGTGCACTTAAGTGGCGAGAACACAGCTGACCTGATTGGGACAATTTGGGGCAGTCCATCTTGTTTATAATGTGGAGGAATATTGGATCCAGATGAACTTTGAAAAGACTTCGTAAGGATTAAAACACTAATTGAAATGAACAATCTACATTCCAAGCTCACAGAAGGAAATGTGTGAATGTTGCTTGGAGCTATTGTGACATGTTTGAGCTATTCTAACACCTCTCTCCATGTGGTCCTGTTGTGTGGTTGGGGGTAGGGAGTCTATATAGATTGTACAGAAATGGCAGTTGCAGGCTCTGTCTGCTGCTGTCCAGGCTGTTTCTCTGTCTGGCTGTCCAGGCTGTTTCGTATAGGGTCACCACAGTGGCTTATTTTTTAATCTTAGTTATATTGAAATTGATTTTTGTTTGAGGGTAATTGTTGTATATTCTCACATGCGATGCTTGTACTTTTACTTTTTCTGTAATATTGCTTAAAATGTGCCTGCTGTGCCTCCATAATTTCATTGAATTCTTTCATGGTACCATGTTTTTCATTAGTCCATTTGATTTTTTCCCCCCTGTATTGTCAAAAGAAAATGGAAGGTGAGCTAAAAGATACGAAAAATTCCAATAGTGACAATAAGAGAAAATGGTAGTGGTACATTCCAATATCTGAACAATTGCACGATGTATATTGTACAAACAACCCTCATGACTGGCCACAGGCACAAAGACTTGAAATAATATACCATGCAATGTCTTAATTGTTGTATAGGTCACATTGTTGTGTCTGTTTTGTTTTTAGAGAAGTGAATGAATTTGTTCAACGTTTTTAGTTTTTGTACAGCTCTGCAGTCTCCTGTGTCACAGTGAGTGTCTAGCACAGTAATAAACAGCAGAGTCTTCAGTCTTCAGACTGTTCATCTGGAGATACACCTGCTGTCTGCTATTGTCTCTGGAGATGATGAACCGACCCTGGACTGACTGGGAGTAGTAGGTAGTACTACCACTAGGATGGCTGATCAAGGCAATCCACTCAAGTCCTTTACCAGGAGCCTGTCTGATCCAAGCCATGTCGTAGTCACTGAATGTAAATCCAGAGGCTGTGCAGGTCAGCTTGTGGGATTCTTCAGGGTTTTTAAAAGCTGGTTCCGATTCAGTTAAAGTCTGACCCTTAACACCTGTAGATTTAAATGATTATATTATTTAAATCAAGCAAGGAGTTATTAAACAATATGTAATGTAAATGTTTAACTGTAATAATGAGAGTGGCAGACAAATTGTGGTACCGAA
The DNA here is from genome assembly GCA_039105355.1 of Benthosema pterotum. Taxonomy (NCBI): domain Eukaryota; kingdom Metazoa; phylum Chordata; class Actinopteri; order Myctophiformes; family Myctophidae; genus Benthosema; species Benthosema pterotum. Next base: position 48,168,124 of record CM076965.1, read on the forward strand.
TATAGACACCACAAGTAGTAAACTGCAGATAGTCTTTGGTTCCATGGTTCTAAGTTTGAGCTTAACATCAGTAAGAATAACAGAACTGGTTCTACTTTTAAAGAGAGAGGAGAGGTACTTTGCATAGACTGCCCTCTAAAGGCTTCGATTGGACAATGACATGGTTTCTGCTGACTGTCAGAAAACAAGGGCCAGCTCTGAAGGAGGTTAATGACTTCTACGCCCTCACATGTGTAGGCGTGCATTTTCCTCAAACATCTATTAATTTCCAATGGCAATGTAAAATTTGTAAAGGACAAAATAGTTAATTTGCTCATCTATATACGACATACATTCTCCATTCCAATGGGAGAAAAATATCTAATTTGCTTGTCATGTGAATTCTCATTCATTATAAATGTGGAAATTGGGAATGCATGTTTGTGTAAGACAAAAAATATGCACCACCTGTTTTGTCTGAAACATTGTACTGAGGGAATTGTCCGAATTGAGTGATGGTGTGAATTAGGGAAGTAGTTTTTGTACAGTACTGCTATTACTCTGTTTGACTGTGACACGGACACAGTAATACACTGCTGTGTCCTCGGTCTTCAGACTATTCATCTGGAGATACACCTGCTTTCTACCATCATCTCTGGTCAGAGTGAACCGGCTCCTCAATGTTGCAGAATCATAAACAGTACTTCCATGAATATGACCAATCCACTCCATATTTCTCCCAGAAAGCTGTCTGACCCATCCAAGGTAGTAACCACTGAATCTGTTGTCAGAGGCTGAATATGTACAGGACAGTTTGTGGGATTCTCCAGGCCTTTTATTCACTGGTTCAGACTCTGTCAGTGTCTGAGTCTGCACAGCTGTAAAAATCATTCATATTCACATTACTGTGGGCATTCCTAATACATTCATTTTTATAAGTCTTAATTTTGTTTTGCTGTCTATGAAGGGGCAGTCAAAAGTACCAACCTGTAAGACAAGCAGCCAACAGCAGTAGGCCATTGAGAGTCATCATGGTGACATATGACATGACACTGAGCCTTAAATTGTCCTTTTATATGAAAGTTCAGTATAGGCCCAGATGTGGACTCATGGACGTTTGCATGAACTCCACCTTTTTTAAATGAGCAGTGAAATCAAGAATGTAATCAGCTTTTAACGTGATGTACTGCAGTTCAGATAAAGCGACTACCACTGTTGTGCATCTATTTGTTTCCAAAACGAATTTGTGATTGGTGAGAATGATGCCATCCATTCCATTATTCTTTGTAAATTGTCTTTGGATTTGTTATTATGATGGTATATTATTATCTTAATGTAATAAAAAATCACACCCCTGTGTAGTGAGGGAAACATGTTTACATGTTTACAACACTAGAGCGATGCAATTTGCAATTGCAAAGTGTGGTGCCCTCGATGACGCAGGGCCTCGATGATGTAGCATGATATAAAATGTCACTTCTTGGTCTCTAGATCAAGAAGTGACGTAAAACCAGCGGTAACCAGTCAGGTGGGCACAAAAACCAAGGGGGCACACCAGACAACTGGGCAAAAATACATCTGGGCATAGGACAAACCAACTATTGGGTTACTGAGACCAATAATAAACTTCCAGGAATAGTGTCAATAGTGGCAACCTACGGAATTGTGGCAAACTACGGAATAGTGTCAACCTACGGCATAGTGGCAAACTACGGAACAGTGGCAAACTATGGAATAGTGTCAACCTACGGCATAGTGGCAAACTACGGAATAGTGTCAACCTACGGAATAGTGGCAAACTACGGAATAGTGTCAACCTATGGCATAGTGGCAAACTACGGAATAGTGTTAACCTACGGCATAGTGGCAAACTACGGAATAGTGTCAACCTACGGAATAGTGGCAACCTATAGCATACTGGCAACCTACGGAATAGTGGCAACCTACGGCAACCACACTATAGTGTTTGTGTAAGCAACGGGTGATAGTGTTTGTTTTTTGGCCTCAACACAAAGATTAGATTTCTCTTTATTGTCTAGGCCTTTTTCTTAAACATTGTTGAATACAAACATTAAAGCCCTACAGGAAGCCCCCCCCCCTCTCGTTTCCATGCACATGTATTGTGTTGTATTGTATAATGTGTTGGTAATATTGTTACTTGCGCAAGCAGAACAACAGCAAGTACTGTTTTTTTTTTTTTTTTTTTTTTTGCAGTCATTCCGTTGCATGGTCAGGTGATCGCTTTTTTTTCTGGTTTAGTTGATGATGTAAAGGCGATTTAATTAATCTACCTTTATAAATATTATCATGAGTATTATCTCTTGGAGGTATCGAGGGTACTTGCCCACAAATAGGCCATGGCTTACTTGTGTACAGTGGCCTACTTGTGGGCAATGCTAAGTTGGCATTCGTCAGAGTGCAGTTCTAGTTGCTTCTATACTCAACAAACGGCTCCTGAGTGCTGACATCCGTTTCATGGGCGTTTTGCATAACATTCTGTTGGTTTGTTTCACTGTGTGCCTCTGGCACAACACAGCTGTGTCTTCAGGCTGCAGATTCTGTAGGCTACTTAAATGTTACTGTGGAGCCATCTACAGTCATGCTGAATTCATTCTTTAGAAAATCCTTGAAGTATATGTGCTTCCTCTACAACATAGCTTCCAATCTACTTGTTTCCTTGCAGGTTGTCCGATCCAAATTAGGAGGATGGACTTGATGATAAATCATGTGATTTTTAAAAGACACATATGAAATATTTAAATTGATTTAAAATATAGTAATGTTGTGATATCCAAATGGCTGAGCACTAGGTGACAAATAATTTGTCACTTTTGTAATAGTAGTGCAAAATTCAACACAAAACATTATAATTAAGTCGTCACAGCACTATATGAACTGCCACAAGAAAGTAAGATATTTCTATTAGACAACCAGAGAATCAAGCTGTATTAAATATATAACTATAGAAATAACAAGAGAGCCTCTTAAATTATGAAATAGTAAAAAGAAGTACAGTACTTCATCTGTTCAGTATTGGTGCACTGTTAGTTAAACAAATATTAATAATTGTAGTTTAAAACTCCATATGAAACTGCATGCATACTGCAACATATTTTATAGTGCTATTGTTATGATTGTGAACATGATACTGGGCTCTAATAGATTTAGAAAATAGGAAGTTATTCAACATCTTTAGTTTTTGTACAGCTCTACAGTCTCCTGTGTCACAGTGACTCTCTAGCACAATAATAAACAGCAGAGTCTTCAGTCTTCAGACTGTTCATCTGGAGATACACCTGCTGTCTGCTATTGTCTCTGGAGATGATGAACCGACCCTGGACTGACTGGGAGTAGTAGGTATTACTACCATCAGTATAGATGAGGGCAATCCACTCCAGTCCTTTACCAGGAACCTGTCTGACCCAATGCATTTGATAACTACTGAATGTGAATCCAGAGCCTGTACAGGTCAACTTGTGTGATTCTCCAGGCTTTTTAACCACTGGTCCAGATTCAGTCAAAGCTTGACCTGCAACACCTGTAGACAAATCAACACATCAATGAGTTGACTTTTTCTTAATTCATTTAGAAATTTAGAAATCATGAATGTGTTGTAGTAATAGAATCACCAGCAACTCACTAATAATGAATATAGACACTATCATCAGTAGTACACTACAGCCAGTCTTCAGTTCCATCATGATTCTAATGTCAGTCAATTTAACATCAGTGAGAGATCAGAGCTGAGAGTCTGCTTATGAAGACAGAGGAGAGGGACACTTTGCATATACCGCCCTCTGATTTAGTTCTGCTTATGTAGTTGAAAGCCTTAACCTGTGATATTTGTAGCTTACTGCATGTGGTGTTGAAACGAACCCGCCCATCGAAAGATTTTTTTTTTTTCAGGATTATGTCATTATACCAATTTAATCCATTATTATAATTAGAATAGAATATACCCTAACTGATCTTATGCACACTACTGCCATTTTACTAGCAATGACGTATACAGTTGGCACAATGTGTGTTACACATGTGTTACATCAATATTCAATGAGATACATCGATGATGTTTCATTATCATACAACTTATTGCTGTTCACTTCGAAACCTGCACCGACACATTAAGGGTTTTTTGTCTGATAGTTTGCCGATATTGTGAGTCAGAGGCAGTTTGGCATCTACTAATGGTTTTGGGATATTGTGTGTGTGTGTGTGTGTGTGTGTGTGTGTGTGTGTGTGTGTGTGTGTGTGTGTGTGTGTGTGTGTGTGTGTGTGTGTGTGTGTGTGTGTGTGTGTGTGTGTGTGTGTGTGTGTGTGTGTGTGTGTGTGCGCGCGCTCGCGCGCGCGCGCACGTGCGTGTGTTTGTGGGGGCTAACAGGTACAGTAGCTCGACAGTATGTATCACTGTCTACTTACATTACTGTGCTTGCTGTGAAATAGCCATTTCTGTCACTGAGATCTATGTGTCAAAGTATATTCCGTTGCATAGAAATGTTGCAACTGTATTACGGTAATAACAACAAGGCATACATTTGTTTTTGTTCGGCTCCAGAAACGACTTTGTCACTGTGACTGTTCAGTCTTCAGACAGTTCATCTAGAGATATACTGTACATGCTGTCTGCTATTGTCTCTAAAGATGACAGTGTGCAAGAACTGCGAGGAGATGGAGAACCGACCTTCGACTGACAGAGAGTTGTAGATGGTCCGGTTACTACCATGCACTGATGTAGCCCTAGAGCAGGCTCTTGTGTAAGATTGCTTGTGACTGGTTGAAAATAATTTTATTGCATTCTTTAAATAAATAATGCCTACAATTTACAAATGCCATTTACAATGGTATTTTCCATTTTTATGTAAATACAATCAATCAAACTAATATTGTTCTCTTTCATGTTTTTCATTTGGACATTTGATTTGTTTTGCCTGAATTTTTGTCTAAAAAAGAAAATAGGATGAGTGCACTTACCGTATACTGTCGACAAATAGGTATTTTATGTAGCTGGTAATTGAGGATGACATATATTTACTCTAGCCTATCAAATTAGAATTCTGTTTTTGTCTTTGTTTACTATGTATCAAATGCTTCATCTTCTGACAGTAACTGAACATGTGCACTAAATGATAATACAAAGAAATCCAATAAAGTGACAATAACCGAACAGAACATGTAAAACGGCGGTACATTCCAATACCAGAACAAGTAACACAATTACAAATCTTATTGTAACACCCCATATAACTGCTCACAGGCACGTCAAAAAATGCAATGGAATGGCTTCATTCATTGATATATACTGTATGTCACTCTATTGTGTCAGATTTTAGAGAAGTGAAATTATGAATTTGTTCAACATCTTTCATCATTTTTGTACAGCTCTACAGTCTCCTGTGTCACAGTGACTCTCTAGCACAATAATAAACAGCAGAGTCTTCAGTCTTCAGACTGTTCATCTGGAGATACACCTGCTGTCTGCTATTGTCTCTGGAGATGATGAACCGACCCTGGACTGACTGGGAGTAGTAGGTAGTACCACCACCACCACTGATGTAGGCAATCCACTCCAGTCCTTTACCAGGAACCTGTCTGATCCAAGCCATCCAGTAGCTACTCAAAGTGAATCCAGAGGCTGTGCAGGTCAGTTTGTGGGATTCTCCAGGCTTTTTCAAAGCCGGTTGAGATTCAGTCAAACTCTGACCCTTAACACCTGTAGATTTAAGTATTTTTTATTATTTAGGTAAGAAGTTATTAAACACATGTATAACTGCATGTTGAGAATCACCAACAAATCACAAATACCTAATACAGACACCATCAGTAGTAAACTGCAGATAGTCTTCAGTTCCATGGTCCCAGGTTTGATTTTAACATCAACCAGAATACCAGAGCTGAGTCTGGTTTTAAAGAGATAGAGGAGAGAGTACTTTGCATAGACTGCCCTCTAAAGGTTTCAAGGGACAATGACATGATTTCTACTCCTGACTGAAATGGAAAGGATATGTTTTGTTTAATCTTTACTGTTGTTTGTGTGGAACTGGCTATTTTAAAGAAAATTGCTTATGTTCAGATATGGCCTTTTCAAATGGCTCAGTGTGTCCCACCACAATGTAATAAGCAACAACCAACAAAACTCTTGAGAAATAGCCAGGTTTAATCCGTTGTTGTTGTAATTCATAGTTTGTGTGCTGCTGCTCCACACCCAACAGCTACCGTGTCTCTCTAGCACAGTAATAAACAGCAGGGTCTTCATATGGACATATTGTTTACTGCTGGAGTCATGGACACCATTAATGAGAGACAGCAAAATCAATTTGTGACCAAAGCAGACGGCCACAGCCGATGGTCCCCAGGCAAACTTATAGATTTAATTACATCACAGAGGTGACATATAATTTTGAAACAATTGTGCAGACTTTAGAAAGGAGGAGACCCGCAAACCGCCACTTACTGGTTCAAGATTATTTATTCAGAGGTCAGCAACATTTCGGCCGAAACATCATCTAGATGCCTGAAGAAATTAAGGCCGAAATGTTGCTAACCTCTGAATAAATACTCTTGAACCAATAAGTGGTGGTGTGCGGTTCTCCTCCCTTCTAAAGTCTGCTGCTCTGCCTAGACCAACGCAACTGCCCAAAACTAGATGGGTGTGCATAAGTCGTCTCTCTCAAGAAACAACTGTGCGAAAACAAGAAAGCAAGACCTTCATATTGATAACCAGAGAAACAAGCTGAATTAAATAGGTTACAGAATTATCTCTACAGAAATAACAAGAGACTCGTAAATTATTAAATAGTAATGTGAAGTATAGTATTTCAAGTACTAAGTGTTTCCTGAATGTGCAGATAGTTGAACAAATACGTATAAAACTACATAAGGCTGCATACATAGTGCTCTAATAGATTCAGAAAAGTGAAAAGAGGAAGTTCTTTGATGTCTTCATAGTTATTGTACAGCTCTACAGTCTCCTGTGTCACAGTGACTCTCTAGCACAGTAATAAACAGCAGAGTCTTCAGTCTTCAGACTGTTCATCTGGAGATACAGTTTACTGTTGGAGTCATCTCTGGAGATAATGAATCTACCCTGGACTGACTGGGAGTAATAGATATGTGAACTGCCTGTGTGTATGAAGGCAATCCACTCCAGTCCTTTGCCAGGAGCCTGTCTGATCCAGTTCATTGGATAGCTACTGAATGTGAATCCTGAAGTGGTACAGGTCAGTTTGTGAGATTCTCCAGGCCTTTTAAGGGCTGGTTCAGACTCAGTCAAGATCTGACCTTCAATTCCCAGATCTAGAGAAACAAGAACACCAACCAACAACAGCAACATGCTTTTATGAGCCATTCTTAAAGATCCTGAAGATATAGAGGCTTTTATCAACAAGACTTAGTCTCCAGGATTTGCATAATACTGTAAGCTCCTCCTATCAATTCATTGTGAATGTAAATATTATGTCAGCAGTGACACATTAGGCACAGGCTGCATAGCATTATATCTGATATTGTATATATTTTGAAAAAGCAAATTCCGGGAAACATTATTTGAACATGACATTGTAAATGAAAACAAAAAAAAAAAATGAAAACAACATAAAAAGCAGTACATGATACTTCTGGTCGGCAACATCAGTTTTTGCATGCGCTCTTACTCCTAACCCTAACCCCTAACCCTAACTTAACCTCAGTCAAACCTATGCCAAAACCTAACCTTAACCCCCGGCCGTTGGCCCAACGGTCGCGACCATTGGCCAACGGTCACCACCTCCTTCGATTTTTTGGGGTCTGGGGTTTCTGAACAATTAGTCTCAAGTGCTCTGATAAGCCTGTTCACTGAAATATCACAAGTCCACATTTTGTGGCACTGTTGAGTGATTTAGCTTGTTTTCATTGCTGCTCAAAAGGACAATTCTATTTGTTCCAAAATGTGTAGCTCTGGTAACAGGGAGACACAGATTTTTTAATGGATCTTAAAATTGATCTTTAATGCATCTTAATGGATCTTAAATGGCCCCAAAAAGTTTACATTTTCTTGTGTCTTACCCATAATTATGTTCCTTTGTACAAAAAATGACTGTCACTTTATTCAAGTGAAAGGAGGAAGAACATGTTTAGTTCTTGTACAGCTCTGCAGTCTCCTGTGTCACTGTGACCATCTTGCACAGTAATAAACAGCAGAGTCTTCAGTCTTCAGACTGTTCATCTGGAGATACACCTGCTGTCTGCTATTGTCTCTGGAGATGATGAATCGACCCTGGACTGACTGGGAGTAATGGATGTTACCACCACCACTATTGATGTAGGCAATCCACTCCAGTCCTTTACCAGGAGCCTGTCTGATCCAAGCAGAGTGTATGCTACCACCAAACCCAGAATATGTACAGGTCAGTTTGTGGGATTCTCCAGGCGTTTTAACCACTGGTTCAGATTCACTCAGTGATTGACCTCTAACACCTGTACAGACAGAACACAAGCAAATCTTGTGAACACATACCCATTAAGTTAATGGCACAATAATTCTGCACTGAAACGACTAAGCACTTACAACATTGATTTACTATCAACAGGAGTAGTATCATTAATACACTCCAGTTCTGCTCCATGGTTCTAAAGTCAGCCAATCACATATGAATAGCTACAGCTTTGAGTCTGGTTATAAAGAGATTCATAGAGAGAGACTTTGCATATTGTCCATATTGTCCACCCTCCCCAGGGGGACGGATTATCCTGTTGAAAAATATAGTTGGGGACGCACTGTATTTTTAACAACATTATGTCACATGTCCAAATGGCTGATCACTGAGACACATTTTACTCTCTTGTATTGTGCAAATATCGACAAACAACCCAAGTATTTGTGGAAAATACTATGCGGTTTGTAGCGAGGTTTCCATTATAAAGCAACGGAACCAAGTTGACTAGCAGTAAAACATCTTTATCTTAATTTAGATAGCCATGCACGGTTTTCAATAAAGGCCTGATTTAGACTTCATGGTCACATCAAGTCAACTCAAAATGTATTAAAATCGGATTTGCAGCAGAGATTTGGGCTCTCTTGACACTGTTCCACTGACTGTTTGCAAGTGATCAGATCCATGTGTAAATGCCATTATAACAGATCTGAGCTATGAACTCCTAGTACAAGTAATGATAAAACAAGTAAACTACACTACCAAGCACATCTAGCCCATCACCTTGTCACCAAGTCAATGACTGACTTATAGTTGCTTTTACTTGAAATAATTGTTTTCACATTTGATGGAAATCTAAGTTCTATTATTTATTTTTCTCATTTACAGTATGTTTGGTCAAAAGACTTCATGTATGACATGTGATGTGAGTGCCTCCTCAAGGTGGTTTGAGGTATTACAGTAACTGCTGAGGGATGGAGGTTTTTTGTTCATGTCTACTAATGGTTCATATTACTGTGGGTCTCTGGCACAATAATACACAGCTGTGTCTTCAGGCTGTACATTCTGTCCATTCAGAGTCACTGTATTGCTGGAAGAGACTACTGAGATACTAAACTTGTTTTTGAGGGAATCCTTATAGTATTCTGCTCCTGTATATTTACTCCCAATCCACTCCAGTCCTTTCCCTGCAGGTTGTCTGATCCATGCTGTTAAATAGCTACCAACGGAATATGAGACCTGACAGCTGATGGTCAGTGGTTGACCAGGCTGGACATTCAGAGATGCTGTTTGGATCAGTGTCTCACTGTTCACACCTGTTGAAAAGAGAAACCTTTAGTATTAAATTATCAATTTACACCATAGTGTAACAACTGTCTTGGCTTATAAACACTGTAGGGAGACTCACAGGAACCAGCTACCAGCAGCAGCAGAGCTACAGAGAACATGGTTTTATAAGATGAACTGATGGAAGCTGCTCTTCTCAGAGGGACAGACTGACTCTCTCAACTACAAATGAATGGCCTTAATATGAGGGCTGTTAGGAAACCAAATTTGTGTTTTACATAATTAATTATACAAAGCTATTAACATTATTCATGTTCTTTTCTTTACCAATGGCAAGACTAGATTACTGTCATGGTTCATCTTGATGATAACATTTATGAAGTGTTTGTTTATTATGAATTGTTTTGGAGATTGCTGTGGAGAAAGTTGTTGTTTGATGTTGAATGATACATTTTTAAAAGAGCTTTATCTATACAAACAACTAATTTTTCCTACATTTTCCTACATTTCTAAGCAGTAAAATAATATGTGTCATTGTATATTTGTAACCTATTACTCCCTACAAGTCTCAGAAACATTAAAACACTGCATGAACTGAAGCTGAACTGAAGCTGCTCTTCTTAGAGGGACAGACTGACTCTGTCAACTGCATTTATATGAGGGCTGGATGAGGAAACCAAATGGGTTTTACATGGGTTATACAAATAAGGTCTTTAAAGATGTTACCATTAGCAGAGTAGATTATTAGATCATCCATGGTTCATCTTAACAATGAAATTTGTATAGGAAATGTTTATAATGGATTATTGTGGGGGGGTTTTTTTTTCAGTCTTAGTTTACTAAGTCTATATGTGTTTTTCAACATCATATGAGTACTTATCATTTGTGATAGCTGGGAAAAGGGTTTAGACTGCCCAGTGCCCACTGGTATATCTACGTCATTTTTAAGACAATTCATTCACAGTGATTATAACTCGCATGAATTTGTCCAATAGCATCATTGTTTATTGTTCATCATTGTTTATACTTGTGTCTGCCTTGAAACTGGGAGGTAGGGGTTTGAAAAATAACAGTTTATTACGGGTTGGATTGGGGACAAATCCCTGTGACATACTAGCGTCATGTCCAGGGGGTGTACTTCTACATCAAGCTGCCCTACACTACAGGAGATGGGCTCCTATATGGGCCTCATGGCTCAGCCAGGGCCTCATGACATTATGGTATAGCATTTTATACATGTGAAAAGGGGAAGTTCTTCAACATCTTTAGTTTTTGTACAGCTCTGCAGTCTTCTGTATCACAGTGACTCTCTAGCACAGTAATAAACAGCAGAGTCTTCAGTCTTCAGACTGTTCATCTGGAGATACACCTGCTGTCTGCTATTGTCTCTGGAGATGATGAACCGACCCTGGACTGACTGGGAGTAGTAGATGCTACTACCACTAGGACCACTGATGTAGGCAATCCACTCCAGTCCTTTACCAGGAGCCTGTCTGATCCAAGCAAAATTACTACCAGTACCAATCCCAGAATATGTACAGGTCAGTTTGTGGGATTCTCCAGGCTTTTTATCAACTGGTTCAGATTCAGTCAGTGATTGACCTTTAACACCTGTATAGACAGAACACAAGCAAATCAAGTCAACACATGAATTTCAGGGTGGATGTACACAGGTCAATGGGTGAGCAAGTTAAAAGACTGAACACGTACAATACCTACCGGTATGTACTATGAAGAGTAGCATTAATAAACTCCAAGCGAGCTTCATGGTTTTAAAGTCAGTCAATGAATGTGTCATATATGGATGGCCACAGCTTAGAGACTGGTTATAAAGAGATGGGTAGAGAGAGACTTTGCATAGACCACCCTCTAGGGTTTAAAGGAGTAGTTCACCCCAAAATATATTTACCAGTATTTTCTAACAGTTACACACATCACACAGTTACACCCACCCCATATATATATCAATATATATCAATATATATATATATATATATATATATATATATATATATATATATATATATATATATATATATATATATATATATATATATATATATATATATATATATATATATATATATATATATATATATATAAAATTTTGTCCTACATACTAAACAGCTTCAACTAAATAAGGAGTACAGTAGCACGACAAGGCATTGATAGGTGGATTGAATAAGAATCATGCAGACTTTGATTCAATATGTTATTACCAAGACCACCTGCAGGTGGTGACTGATTTGGAGACACTGAATAAATATGTTTACAAAATTGATGACAAGATTAATCTTGTCTCATCTTTATCATTAATTTGGTCAGAATACTTCATTCATGACATGTGATGTGAGTGCCTCCTCTGGTGGTTTCAGGTATTACAGTAACTGCTGAGGGATAGGGTTTCTGTTCATGTCTACTGATGGTTCTATTACTGTGGGTCTCTGGCACAATAATACACAGCTGTATCTTCAGGCTGTACATTCTGTCCTTTCAGTGTTACTGTGTTGCTGGAAGAGTCTAATAAGATACTGAACTTGTTTTTGAAGGATTCCTTTATTGTCTCCTCATGCCCAATCCACTCCAGTCCTTTCCCTGCAGGTTGTCTGATCCATGCTGTATAATAGCTACTAACAGAATATGAGACCTGACAGGTGATGGTCAGTGGTTGACCAGGCTGGACAGTCAGGGAGGTTGGCTGAGTCAGTGTCTCACTGTTTACATCTGTTGAAGAGAAACATTTAGTAGGCTAATGAACTATTTCCACTGTGGAATATCAAGTTACTTGGTTAATAAACAAACTACAAATAAAACAAATAAAACCCAGAGACTCACAGGATCCCACAACCAGGAGCAGCAACAGAGTTACAGAGAACATGGTTTGGTTTGAAGATGAGCTGATGGAAGCTTTATGGACTGACCCTCTGCATCTGCATCAAGCAATTGACATTTACTGTATATAAGGGGTGGGTGGGTTGAGGAAACCAAATATGTGTTTTACATAATGACACAGATAATTAATATTATTCATGGCCTTTTTAGGAACTACAGTTGTCACCATTATTAAGACCGATCAAAGCTTACAATAATTATATATGACTGTTGTAATGGCCAATTTTAAAAAGCCAATACATTTTAAGAGATATTCATGATGATGGATTGATGTGAGGACAATGCTGTTTAATTCTTAGCCTATAAGTGTTTCTCCTGAAGTGATGTGAAGTATTTATGTTTTCTGCTCAGTTGGATGATGGAAATATGTTCTAAAGTGACCTTCATGGCAAAAGTCATCATGAATGTGGCTACAACAAAGCCAAAGTGTTAGTGATTTCAGGTGTGATCAGCAGATCAGTTTGTTCTCATAACAGTTGATCATGACTTCATGAGAGTCTCCTCTCCTCCGTTTTGCCTTAAAGAGCCTCTGCTTGTACATTTTAATGTTTAGCCCTACATTGCATTTCTGTATCTTGATTATTTTGTGCAAACATGCATTTAAATTATATAATTCATGTGGGCTAAAGCCCTACAGGCTGTGTGCGGCATGCTTCAAAACAACCTCCTCCATTATTTTTAATGGACCTATCCACGCATCGCACAGCACTTCGATATGCCAGTGTTCTATTTTTCAGGCTTGCCGCTTGACAAATGTTTTTTTTTATTACAATTGTATAAGGTTGGCAGCCAGCCGGCAGCGTGCCACATCCTGTTGGTGTTGATCGGCAGCAGTTGAGGCGCAGCAGGCAGTACTGTGGCGCTATGCCTGCTACGCAGTACACATCCAGTGTGTGTAGGGCTTTAGCCGTTGCGTTGCAAGGCCCCCGTAGCAGTTGCCAGCAATCGCTCTGTTCAAGAGGTGTGGCTGGACCGGCGGTACCGCATTGCGCCGTGCTAGCAGTTACGGTTAGGGTAAGGCTTTGGTTAAGGTTATGTTTAGGGTAAGTAAGGATGTGGGTTACCGGATAAAACACTACCAAAAGCACTGGCTATTCCCCGGCAGCTGCCACTGCCAGTTTTTGCACTCACTCTCTCTTAAGGGATGGAGGGTTTTTGTTCATCTCTACTGATGGGTGGGTTTCTGGCTCAAAAATACACAGCTTTGTCTTCAGGCTGCACATTCTGTCCATTCAGTGTCACTGTGTTGCTAGAAGAGTCTAATGAGGTACTAATATGGGTACAAAGCTTCCTGTTCATTTTCACCCGATCCACTCCAGTCCTTTCCCTGCAGGTTGTCTGATCCATGCTGTCCAATAGCTACTAACAGAATATTAGACCTAACAGGTGATGGTCAGTGGTTGTCAGCGTTTCACTGTTCACACCTGGAAAGAGAATTGTTTAGTAATAATAAATTAACAATTTACACCATAGAATTACAACTAACTTTGATTGTAAACAATCTAGAGCGACTCACAGGAACCAGCTGCCAGCAGCAGAATTACAGAGATTTTTTTTGTTTTGTTTTATACAGTAATATGAATTGATGGAAGCTGGACGGACTGACTCACTTAACTACTATATATTGACATTTATATGAGAGCTGTTAAGATGTGTTTTACACAATTATGCAAATCTCTTAACATTATTCATGTTTTATAGATGTTACCATTATAGCTAGACTATTATTGTCATTCATGGTTTATATGGATAACCAGATTTCTATAATGCTTATAATATTGGAGAAAGCTGTTGGATGTTGAATGATTTATTTTTTAATGTTTTCTATCACTGCCTGTAGCACAACAGTTTACAATCAACCCAGTTTGTAGTAAATCAACTATGTATGATTTATTTTATACTGTAATGTACAGTATATCTCACTGCTGGTGTTAGAAACAATAAAACACTTCAGTGACAATATCAGCCCTCATGTTTCTCATGAATTTGTCTAATAGCATCATTGTTTATTGTTAAGTGAAAAGAGGAAGCTCTTCAACATCTTTAGTTTTTGTACAGCTCTGCAGTCTCCTGTGTCACAGTGACTGTCTAGCACAGTAATAAACAGCAGAGTCTTCAGTCTTCAGACTGTTCATCTGGAGATACACCTGCTTTCTGCTGTTGTCTCTGGAGATGATGAACCGACCCTGGACTGACTGGGAGTAGTAGGTAGTACCACCACCATCACTGATGTAGGCAATCCACTCCAGTCCTTTACCAGGAGCCTGTCTGATCCAAGCAGCATAAATGTGACTACTAAACCCAGAATATGTACAGGTCAGTTTGTGGGATTCTCCAGGCCTTTTACCCACTGGTTCAGATTCAGTCAGTGATTGACCTTTAACACCTGTATAGACAGAACACAAGCAGAGTCAACCCATATATTTCAGGGCGGGTGTACACAAGTTAATGCTAGAGTAATTTTAAATAGTAAGCACTTACAATATTTATTTCCTATGAAGAGCAGTAGCATTAATACACTCCAATTCAGCTCCATGGTTCTAAAGTGAATGAATGTGTCACATATGAACAGCTACATCTTATTAGAGTCTGGTTATAAAGACATGGATAGAGAGAGACTTTGCATAGACCACCCTCTAGAGTTTAAAGGAGTAGTTCACCCAAAAAGACATTTATTTTCTATACACCCCATGAAGCTTTGAATTACTGGAGATATTTTTTGTCACTCACAATCCTATATAGTACTACTATATTAGGAGTCTACTACACCTAATTTTAAACTGAATTAAAGAAATCTGAAGGTGAAGAAACCATTGTTATATCAAACAGATCAACTTTTATTAGTTCTACAAATTAAATTTGTGCTACTAACCGACTTCGACTACAGTAGGCCTACAAGGCATACAGTAGCAAGACAAGACATTCATAAGTTATTGAATCAGAAACAGATTTATCACATGTTACAAGGTAAATGGCTTATATACATTGAATAATCTCTCATACTCTGACTTGTGATTTAACTATATATGTCATTATTTAATTAATGCTTAACTAATACTTAATAGTGAAGTCTATATTAAAAAGTTCTACCTTTTTCCCCTTTTTCCTTTTCTTTATTTAAAGCTTTATCTTCTATGTGCAATTATTTAGGTTGATTAGAAAGACAAGCATTAGACTGCTACCTACAGGTGGTGATTGACTTGTAGTAGATGCTGATTAATATATATATTTTTTTTTAAGGCTGTTGAAAATAGTTAATTAATGGGATTAAATTAATTTTGTTGATTAATCTAATTAAAAAATGTAACGCAATTAACTCATGTGCACACTAACTCAACCCACTGAGCATTTTCTCATTGAAAGAAATGGGCACAGCAGGGTATTACGGAGACATATAGCTGTGTGTTTTCCTGTAACCAGAGCCATACAGTATAGCTGGAGGATCTACAAGCATTGAGGACTTGTAGATCATCTATTTTGATCAATATTTTAAAGTTAAATGGTTATGTTTTCACAGATTCTGTTTCTTTTTTAAATGTTGAAATCCTGTACAGTTTGGACATAGTTCGAATGGCGATTAATCATGATTAAATTAATTTTGAAGCTGTGATTAATTTGATTAAACATTTTAATCATTCAATATATATATTTTTTTTTATAAATGATATGAATCTATGTTCTATGACTATGATTAATCTCATCCTCATTTATATTCAGAAGCCTTCATTCATATTCAGAAGAGTTCATTCATGACATGTGATGTGAGTGCCTCCTCTGGTGGTTTCAGGTATTACAGTAACTGCTGAGGGATGGAGGGTTTTTGTTCATATCTACTGATGGTTCTATTACTGTGGGTCTCTGGCACAATAATACACAGCTGTGTCTTCAGGCTGTACATTCTGTCCATTCAGAGTCGCTGTGTTTCTGGAAGAGTCTAATGAGATACTAAACTTGTTTTTGAGGGAATCCTTATAGTATTCAGTTGAACCAACTTTACTCCCAATCCACTCCAGTCCTTTCCCTGCAGGTTGTCTGATCCAACCTGTCCAATAGCTAGTAACAGAGTATGAGACCTGACAGGTGATGGTCAGTGGTTGACCAGGCTGGACAGTCAGAGAGACTGGTTGAGTCAGTGTCTCACTGTTCACACCTGTTGAAGAGAAAAAATAGTAATGGATGAATTTACCCCGTAGAATAACAGCTGTTTTTCGTTATAAACAATCTAGAGGGACTCACAGGAACCAGCTGCCAGCAGCAGCAGAGCTACAGAGAACATGGTTTTATAAGATGAACTGATGGAAGCTGCTCTTCTCAGAGGGACAGACTGACTCTCTCAACTACAAATGAATGGCCTTAATATGAGGGCTGTTAGGAAACCAAATTTGTGTTTTACATAATTATACAATGCTATTAACATTATTCATGTTCTTTTCTTTACCAATGGCAAGACTAGATTACTGTCATGGTTCATCTTGATGATAACATTTATGAAGTGTTTGTTTATTATGAATTGTTTTGGAGATTGCTGTGGAGAAAGTTGTTGTTTGATGTTGAATGATACATTTTTAAAAGAGCTTTATCTATACAAACAACTAATTTTTCCTATATTTTCCTACATTTCTAAGCAGTAAAATAATATGTGTCATTGTATATTTGTAACCTATTACTCCCTACAAGTCTCAGAAACATTAAAACACTGCAGTGTCAATATCAGCTTTCATGTTTCATTTTTATTTTTTCTCTCTCCACATGAACACAAAAGTTCTCACGGCAGATATGTGAATAACTGGCTATTGAAAAAAAAAAAAAAGCAGAAGCAAACTTCCATATAGACATACTGGACAAACTTCTCCTTTTAAGAAAAGAAAAGAAAAGAAAAGAAAAGAAAAGAAAAGAAAAGAAAAGAAAAGAAAAGAAAAGAAAAGAAAAGAAAAGAAAAGAAAAGAAAACATTCACAGGCGTATAATTCTTATGACTTTGTCTAATAGTTGTATCATTGTTTATTGTCACTACTTTTATTCCAGTGAATGGAGGAAGAACGTTAGTTTTTGTACAGCTCTGTGGTATCTTTTGTCACAGTGACTCTCTAGCACAGTAATAAACAGCAGAGTCTTCAGTCTTCAGACTGTTCATCTGGAGATACACCTGCTGTCTGCTATTGTCTCTGGAGATGATGAACCGACCCTGGACTGACTGGGAGTAGTAGATAGTACCACTACCACTACTGATGTAGGCAATCCACTCCAGTCCTTTACCAGGAGCCTGCCTGATCCAATTCATGTCATAATTACTGAATGTGAATCCAGAGCCTGTACAGGTCAACTTGTGTGATTCTCCAGGCTTTCTAACCACTGGTTCAGATTCAGTCAAAGTCTGACCTGCAACACCTGTAGACAAAATTAGTTCACATTTTTCTTACGTTGTAATATACTGTATAATTTTTTATGTCCTAATTATGAATGTGTTGTATACTAAAATAAACAGCAACTCACTGATACTGAATATAAACACTATCATCAGTAGTAAACTATAGTCGGTCTTCAGTTCCATGATTCTAATGTCAGTCAGTTTAACATCAGTGAGAGATCAGAGCTGAGAGGCTGCTTTTGAAGACAGAAGAGAGGGACACTTTGCATATACCGCCCTCTGGTTTACATGGACTACATGACATGAGTTCTGCTTATGTGTTTGTAATTTTAAAAGTTATCCATAGGCTACCTGTTCTGTGGCATGTAGTTTACTGCATGTGCTGTTGGAACTGACTGTCAAAATAATAATTTCTTATACTATGTTTTTCAGATACGATTGTCAATGGTATAATAATACCAGTGTTTCCCACCTCTGAACAGGTGTGATTTAAAGTATTATATATACATTGATATATAAAGTGATTTAAAGTATTATATTTAATCATAGGAATGTAGCATAATTGACTTTATGCACAATTTCCCATTGGCAGTCCATTCATGTGTTTGTTTCATAACGTGTTTTAGGTTAAGTGCACAATATCAGTAAAGCAACCTCCTGCTGTCTCCTGCATTATCATCAAATTCAAAACAGATACACACACTGACACAAGCCTTGGGTCTTCTGCAGAGAATCTAGGAACTATCTCATAACATGTATACATGGATGTGTGGGAAACAAACACTGCAGATTGTAAGAGGATAATTCAAGCTTTTTCTACAGCGGAAATGTTTGAGTTTGATGTTGATTAAATACCATCAGAGGACCTTTCTGTTTGGATGCATGGGCTGTCATTAGGATAATACACCTAGTTAACTTACTACTTAGAACCTTGCTGGCGGGAAGGCATGGATAAAGTTAATTGGAATGAGTGTTTGTCATTCATCTTTTGGACCACATTGGTGCACTTTAAAGCATAATTATTGTGTCATATAATGTTTATGTGAAAAATAGTAAAATAAATAAATAAATAAATAAATAAATAAATAAATAAATAAATAAATAAATAAATAAATAAATAAATAAATAAATAAATAAATAAATAAATAAATAAATAAATAAATAAATAAATAAATAAATAAATAAATAAATAAATAAATAAATAAGTGACTGGTGAAAATAATGCAGTTAAGTTATTTAAATAAATAATTAATATGATGGTATTTTCTATTTTTATTTAACTACAATAAATCAAACTCAGATGGTTCTCTGTTTGATGATTGAGATCATCTGTGTTGTAATGTTGTCGACAAACTAGACATCCTCTCATCAGAGGCCTTGGTTCTAAACTGAGCTGACAGGAGGTCTTTAATGGTCCTTTTAAGATATGGGGAGATTTTTGTACATGTCTGCTGCTGCTTTGTTTCACTGTGCGTCTCTGGCACAATAATACACAGCTGTGTCTTCAGGCTGCAGGTTCTGCCCTTTCAATGTTACTGTTCTAGTGGAGCCATCTACAGTCAGGCTGAATTTACTCCTCAGAGAATCCTTAAGGTATGTGTTTCCAGTATATATGCTTCCAATCCACTCCAATCCTTTCTCAGCAGGTTGTCTGATCCAACCTGTATAATAACCACCAGGCTTTACAGAATATGAGACCTGACAGGTGATGGTCAGTGGTTGACCTGGTTGGACAGTCAGAGAGGCTGGCTGTGTCAGTGTCTCCCCACTCACACCTGACAGGAATCGAAAACAAGTGAAAATCTAATGATGTACAATATTTTATGATAAATTGACTATTGATATTGTATTTTTATAGTATTTTCAATGAGGAGAGACTCACATATTCCGGCTGTCAGCAGCAGCAACAGTAGAGCTACAGAGGACATGGTGCTGAAGCTGAACTGGTGGGAGATTATCTGCTTCTGGTTCAGCTGAGAACAACATGAACTCTTTATAACTCTTTATAGTGACCAGGAAGTATACTTTGCATAGAACAGGCACTGACTTCATATTGTGAGGATGGATTTGTCCTGTTGAAAACCATCAACGGAGTGATTTGAAATAATGACGAGTGACATGAATATTTTATTTGTTTAAATTGGAGATGTATTATTATTATTAACATTTGTCACAAAATGTCCAAATGGCTGATGTGACTTATGTTAGTGAAACACTTAGTAATTAATTATTTGTTTGACATTGTAGAATATCAACTGACGGTTCATAAACAAAACACATACAATCCAGAGACTCACAAGATCCGACTGCCAGGAGCTGCAACAATGTTACATGATTTGGTTTGAAAATGAGCTGGTGGGAGTTGATCTTCTTAGATGGATCGATGGATCTGCAAATCTCAACAAGTAAATGACATTTATAAGAAGGGTGTTAGGATGAGGAAATTAATGTTTTACCAACTGACCGAGACTTACAATAAGTATTATTGTCAAGGTCAAATTTGGAAAGACAATTCATTTTCTGAAATATTCATTATGATGATTGAATTCAGGGGGATGATTAGTGTTATTCTTGCTGTTCATTACAACAGCACAGATTACAGGTACTTCCTAAAACTGATTCTCCTAAATAATAGCCTAATAGTGATGTGAAGTATTTGCATTTGTTCTGATCGGTTCATGGCTAAAAATAAAATATGTAGTACAAAATATCATACAAGACAGCATAATTCCTTTAAGGAAGTATCCTTCATGGCAAGAGTTACCATGATTGAACAGTATTATATATTAGGAAAATTGAAAAGGGGAAGTTGTTCAACATCTTTTTTGTACAGCTCTGCTGTATCTTTTGTCACAGTGACTCTCTAGCACAGTAATAAACAGCAGAGTCTTCAGTCTTCAGACTGTTCATCTGGAGATACACCTGCTGTCTGCTATTGTCTCTGGAGATGATGAACCGACCCTGGACTGACTGGGAGTAGTAGATATAATTACTACCACTATTGATGTAGGCAATCCACTCCAGTCCTTTACCAGGAGCCTGCCTGATCCAATTCATGCTATAACTACTGAATGTGAATCCAGAGCCTGTACAGGTCAACTTGTGTGATTCTCCAGGGATTTTAACCACTGGTTCAGATTCAGTCAAAGTCTGACCTGCAACACCTGTAGACAAATCAACACATCAATGAGTATTTTTATCTTAATATACTGTATAATTTCTTTATGAATGTGGAATTATGAATGTGGTGTTGTATTAAAATAAACAGCAACTCACTGATACTGAATATATACACTATCATCAGTAGTAAACTACAGCCAGTCTTCAGTTCCATGATTCTAATTCTAATGTCAGTCAGTTTAACATCAGTGAGGGAGGTCAGAGCTGAGAGTCTGCTTATGAAGACAGAGGAGAGAGACACTTTGCATATACCGCCCTCTGGTTTACATGGACTACATGACATGAGTTACTTCGTTCATACTTCGTTCTGTAACATCTAGTTTACTGCATGTGCTGTTGAAACCGACTGTCAAAAGAATAATTTCTTATATTATGTTTTTCAGATACGATTATCAATTGTATAACAATACCCGTGTTTTTGACCTCTGAACAGGTGTGATTTAAAACCAAGTATTATTTAATTATTGGAATGTAACATTCCATGTAACAGGGAAATGTAACATTTCCCTGCAGGTTG
Source organism: Benthosema pterotum (assembly GCA_039105355.1). Taxonomy (NCBI): domain Eukaryota; kingdom Metazoa; phylum Chordata; class Actinopteri; order Myctophiformes; family Myctophidae; genus Benthosema; species Benthosema pterotum. The sequence continues at coordinate 48,189,754 of CM076965.1, forward strand.
TCTAATCCAACCTGTATAATAGGTACTAACAGAATAGGAGACCTGACAGGTGATGGTCAGTGGTTGACCTGGTTGGACAGTCAGAGAGGCTGGCTGTGTCAGTGTCTCACCACTCACACCTGAAAGGAATTGAGAACAAAGAAGTGAAAATCGAAAATTTTTCATTTTTAGATAAATTGACTATTGTATTTGTGTGTTCCCCTAAAGAGAGACTCACATATTCCGGCTAGCAGCAACAGTAGAGCTACAGCTCTCATGGTGTTGAAGCTGAACTGTGGGAGATTTTCTTCTTCTGGTTCAACTGAGAACAACATGAACTCTTTATAGCAGAGTGACCAGGAAGTAGACTTTGCATAGAACAGGCACTAACTTCATATAGGGAGGATGGATCTGTCCTGTTGAAAACCATCAACGAAGTGATGTTAAATAATGAAGAGAGACATGAATATTTGTATTTGTTTAAATTGGGGACCTATCTTTAATTATTAACATTTGTCACAAAATATCCAAATGGCTGATGAGACTTATAGTCCAGTAATAATGACATTTGACCTAGAACTAATTGCAAAAAAATGAAACTCAGCTGATTTTGTATCTTCAATATATCCTGAATAACAGATAAAAAGTTGCCTGGAATTGTCTGAGAGGAAAGCTTTGAAAATGGCCTTTACAGTAAGTCCACCATTGACATTCTATTGAAGGCAAATATTTTCTAAATTTCATTGTGCTTTAAGTAGCAAGTGACATATCAAACTAGAGAGTTTTCATGGTGCTGAATCCATTCTTAGCATTAGTTTTGCACAAAATCACTCATTGGGTGAAATATTGCCATAACAACTTGCCCAAATGTGCTGACGTCATCATATTTGTCAACACGCTTATGGCTGTTTCCAACCCAAGGAAGATTTTTTTGTGCAAAAGTAATGCTTGGAATGGATTCAGCATCATGAAAACTCCATAGTTTAATCTGTCACTTGCTACTTAAAGCACAATGAAATTTAGAAAATATTTGCCTTAAATGGGATGTCAATGGTGGACATACTGTAAATGCCATTTTCAAACCTTTCCCCTCAGACAATTCCAGGCAACTTTTTATCTGTTATTCAGCATATATTGAAGATACAAAATCAGCTGAGTTTGATTTTTTTGCAATTAGTTCCAGGTTGACCCCTTCTATTCCATATAATGCCTGTACTATTATGTTAGCCTCTTGTAGTGTGCAAATATATCAACTCAAGTATGGTACTTGTGAAGAGTAAATATCTTTATTTATTTATTTATTTTTTTTTGCTTCCAAATGACAGTTTGCAAGTGACCAGATCCGATCTCTGTGTTATGACTGGCAGTGTTGGCGAAATCTAGCTGTGATCATATCTGTGCCGCATTGGCATACCGGTACATGTTTAAAGTCTAAATGCAAACAAGTCAGATACAAGTCACACGGAATCTGATTTAGGTTGCTGCATTCAGACTGAGACAGAACTCTTCAAATCAGATTTGAGTAATTTGAAATGACCTCTGAATGTCAAGTCACAAAAATTCCTGATTCCATGTGACCTGTCTACACAAGTTTGTCAGCTCCATGTCTCAGTGGCCGTATGGTTAGAGCATCTTCCCTGAAACTGGGAGGTAGGGCTTTGGTTCCTGCCCAGTCAAAGACTGACCAAAGAAAATGGAGCCCAATACCTCCCTGCTCGGTACTCAGCACCAAGGGTTGGATTTGGGATAAGTCCCTGTAACATACCAGTGTCATGTCCAGGGGGTGTACAAGCTGCCCCACACTACAGAATCAGGAGATAGGCTCCTGGCCTACAACAAATGGACCTCATGGCTTGGCTGGGGCCTCATGACATCATGGCCTGGCAAGGCTGCATACTTACTTATTTGATGTTTACTAGTTTTATGCATGTGAAAAGAGGAAGTTCTACGACAGCTTTAGTTTTTGTACAGCTCTACAGTCTCCTGTGTCACAGTGACCGTCTAGCACAGTAATAAACAGCAGAGTCTTCAGTCTGCAGAAGACTCTGCTGGTCTGCTATTGTCTCTAGAGATGATGAACCGACCCTGGGCTGACTGGGAGTAGAGGACTCCACCACCAGTATTGATGAAGGCAATCCACTCCAGTCCTTTACCAGGAGCCTGTCTGATCCAAGCAGCATCAATGTTACCACCAAACCCAGAATATGTACAGGTCAGCTTGTGGGATTCTCCAGGCCTTTTACCCACTGGTTCAGATTCAGTGAGTGATTGACCTTTAACAGCTGTATAGACAGAACACAAGCAGATCGAGTCAACCAATATGTTTCAGGGTGGGTGTACAAAAGTTAATGGGAGAGTAATTTAAAAGTACTTACAATATATATTTACGGGGACAGGAGATCTCCGTGCGACCCTACAATAACTTAATATCCTTTGCCTTTACAGGAAGCACAGTGTTACCAGGCCAATGCAGTCTTACAATAATTATAATTTACTATCATGGTCAATTTTAAAGACAATTAATTTCACGAAATATTCATGAGTTGATGTGAGGGGAATGACACCGTTGAATGCTGAGTCTCATATAATTTTAAAACTGCTGTTCACTATAATAGTACAGACAGATGTGTCTTTTCTCTTACAGTTACAGCCTATATGCCTAAAAGTAGTGATGAGTACTTGTGGAGTATTAACATTTGTTCTGTATTTTATGAATGGTAGTATAAAACATCACACAAGACAGCATACATACATTGACACACTTCAGCTCAGATTGACCATAGACCATTTATTGGAAAGCTTTTGCATGCTATATATCATGTGATATGGGATGCTGTATGTATCGAGACATAGGTCTGATAACACATTTGATATATACGGTTCCTGTGCACTGAGACATAGCATGAGCAGAGCCAGGTTACAATAACACATGAAGAACAAATCCAGCAAGATTGCATACAATCCAAAATATCCAACCCCAGCTAAGAACTACAGGGATGAGGCCAGTGAGGATGGTATAAAGTTTCATGCCGGAGCTGTAAAGCGGGTTGATAGCTCGATCAGCAGGATGAATAGTGAATTGGGGCTGCTTAAGTAGCCTGCCTGAATTGGACTGTGTGAAAATGTGTGTAAATGAGAGAGATGACTTGGGGAAGCAGCTGATTTAAATGAGAAAGAATGAATGGGATATTCATACAAATAACCATCTGCCTTCCGTGCCTCCATGAATTATCGCTTCACTGGATTATGTTCAAAGATGTCATTCATGGCAAGAGTAATCATGATTGTGTACAGTATTTTACATACTGTAAAATATATTTGGAAAAATGTAAGTTCTTTAGCATCTTTAGCAATAGTTTTTGGACAGCTCTGCGGTACCTGTGTTACAGTGACTCTCTAGCACAATAATAAACAGCAGTTTTCAGTCCAACGAGCAACTCACTTACTGAATATAGACACTATGATCAGTAGTAAATTACAGCCAGTCTTCAGTTCCATCATGATTCTAATGTCAGTTTAACATCAGTGAGGAGGTCAGAGTTGAGAGTCTTCTTATGAAGATAGAGAGAGACATATACCGCCCTCTGGTTTACATGCACTACATGACATGAACTCTGCTTATGTGTTTGAAAGCTTTAGAAGTTATTCATCCTTTATTCTGTGATATTTGTATTTATCAGAAAAATACAGTTATGGTATTCCAATTCATGCAAAGACGCTTAAATCATACCCATGGCATGTGTTGGCAATCTGAACTGCTCTGAACTGTTACTGTATGTGGACATTGAATTCTGACAATATCAGTAATACAAAAATAATATGTATGTGCAATCTTCCCATCACCTTGATTAATAAGTGTAAATATCTGTAGATATATGCTTGGAAATTAGCCCTATAGTGCGGAGGCAACACTAGAGGTCCATCCCATGGGGGTGATGTTGCTGAAGTTGTCACTCTGTCAACAGCTTGAGTACGAGGTCTTCCAGCAGCACCTGTCTCACCAGCTCCATCTGCTTTAAGTTACAACTAAAGTAAAAGAAGAAAACTATTGTTGATATCAACTGATTTAATGTGACAAATGCTAATCTAATCAACAGCTAAGCTAAGCATATACACAGGACAGTTATATGTGACATCTAGGTGTTTTACATATGAAAGAGGTGACAAACTGACATATTGAGTCTATGACATACAGTATGGATGGTCCCTGTAGTCAATCAGGTGTGTTTTCAGACACACGGAATTCAAGTACCGTGGCCAGATGTAGGGCACATATATTAAGAAAGAAATGTCCTTCAAATTGTGTAAAAGTATTACATATTCAGCCCTGTGTTTGAATGTCATAAAACGAATAATAATAAAAGATACATCTAGACATATTCACCAGGGGTTGTAGTAGGCTGTCTTGTTGGAGAGGTGGTGTTTGGACCCATTGTAGAGTTCATGGCATTTCCTGAATATAAATATAAATAAATACATGACCATGACCATGTTTCCTGTTGCCAGTAGCGTCCCCAAAATATATATAATTTGATATTGATGTCATGAAAGATGATCATACATGCAGTTGAGTTAAACACTTCCTGTTTCATTTCAAACAAATTCTAGTCCATACTACAGCCACACGTGAAACACAAGCAGACAACACTAACTTCCATCTCAGATCTGGTTTCTACCTCTGTTGTCATAACCTTATTAATTATGTGGTTCACCTGTGTTACTTGTGATAGCTCCTGCAGTGATATCACCCCCCTGTGTTTTGCTCCCCTTTGCCAGTTTGTAACCAGAGTGTTAGGAGTCCTGTTGTGTGTGAGTTTGAGTGAAGTTCTGAATAAACATTCTGACGGCAAGTACTGTTCATGTCCTGCATTTTGGGTCCTACTTACCTTGGTGAACCCCGATAACATGTAAGGATTCTGATTACTTTATGTTTCTATTATATTTACCATCGGATGTAGGCTGAGTTGCTGGAGAGGTTGTGGTTGGAGTCAATGTAGAGTTCAAGGTAGTCCCTGTAGTAAAGTACAGTAAAGAACAAAGATTAACATTGGCGTCTTTAAAGACACGCAAGCAATGAAAAAATAATAAAACATCACATTGACTCAAAATGCCTCGGGCATTTACCCCATGAGGCTAATGATATATCTGTACATCCATTTTGAATATAGGCTTAAAAGTTGTCTACCTGGAGTGAATATACATATACCATTCTACGCAAATGTATTAGTGTGGCAACCCACATAATAATGAATTGCATTTTCTAGTGTCTTTTCCAATTGCTCAAAGCACTTTAAAAAGGTTTATTCATTCATACATTGGGAGGTGAAGCAGTGAATATTTAATGCCAGCGCCCTCATTTCCCACATTAACTGTATGGAAAGGTTGAATTATTGTCTTTCTATCTGCAAAGCATTTATTTGCTAAAAATCCACAGTAGACATATTATGAGCTGCTTTATATCAGTAAATAAAAGTGCTGCACTTGGGAGGCACTCGTATGATTATGAGTTTAATATTAATATGAAATTAAGAGTTAAATATGAGTTTAAATAATACAAGCAAATCGCAGATGAAAATTCTTATGGTGGAATTGCAAATCTAGATACAGCCCAATTATAAAAGAATCTAGAGTTGCATTGCGGCTACAGGTATTGCTATGTCTTTCCAAAGGACACATCAACATGTGAAAAGGAGGAGATGGATTCCTCCTGAGCCACAGCTGGCCTAAAACACATTTCTAAAAACTTCCATTCATAATGCTACATGTAAGTTATACATTTATATTTACCTTCACAAACAACACCAGCATCTTCACGGTGAACACAGTCGTGGTTTCCAAAGCCTGAATGGGTGCACTGAGGAAGACTTGTTTCACTGCCTGAACAGCTGACTTCATCCAACAAGATGCTCCCACTACCCTGTCCGAAGTGGGCAAACCCTGGAGCTGACAGAGCCCTTCCACAGCCTAACTGTCTACACACTACCTGGGCATCATTCAGACCCCAACTATCATCACACACCGTCCCCCAACTACCACCATGGTAGATCTCTACTCTGCCAGAACAGGAGTTTGGACCATCGACCAGTCTCACTGGAAAATCTGAACAATCACCTGAGGGAGAAGAAAAATAATATAAAGAGAAATCACTATATTGTGATGAATGTATTGTCATCTGGGGGAAAAATAAATATAAATAATAAATAAATATAACAACAAATGCGCAAAGTTGGCGACACTGGGAGTAATGGCCATCATTAATGTAAAATGTCACCCTTGTAAAAATGGATATGGAAACTTATTCCTATAATGTTTAATGCATTAAAGCATTTGAATGTCACTTGCTTGTCTGTCTTTAATGTCAATGTTAATTGGTTTCCTGAGTTCATTATTCAATTTGTTGTAAGTCAACATGCCTTCATTATATTTTGTTTGGTTATTTAATTTTGTTCTTCCCAGCCATTTAAGTTAACTTGGTTATTAAACTTAATGGTAAATCCTACGTTCAATGTTCCAAATCATTGTTGTTAGGGGACCAAGTGGACTTGGTCACTTCTTGTTTTTGTCAAAACATTTTTTTCTCCTTTATCTAATCACTCATCATGTGTCTACACTACAGACACATGGTGGTTCCGCTTATCATTCTGTTTCCATTGCCATGCATGACATCACACCAATGCAAGGTCTAATCCTCTATCTAGAATGTCTCATCAAGATGTTACCAACTATGGAATATACGGTCCCAAAGCAAATAGATTCACTTTGATAAGGTACGGAACTGGACGAACTTGATCTCCTCCTGACCTCAACTGACATGTCCTCTGAAACGCAGCAATCTAGATCAGGAGTTTTCAACCGGTGGTCCGGGGACCACCGGTGGTCCTTGAGAATGTTCCAGGTGGTCCCCAGCTAAGTTGGTTAACCAGATGTAACTCCTGACAGTGTAAAAAATGAAACCAAATGGACCCGTAAGCGTCCATTTGGTTTCATTTTTGAATATTTTAACGCTTTTTGAATATTTTAACACTCTCAGAGCGTTAAAATATTCATCATCTTAACACAACTAGAAGATTAATAGTCATTTTGGTCTGTATGTTTGCCTGCCCCCCCCCCCCAAATCCAGCCCAAAGCAAAACAAATCTTATGGTTTGGGATCTGTGGGGTTAAAATGTCCACAAATGGTGGTCCGTGGCTGAAATGCTGAATAAATTGTGGTCCCTGGTGTCAGCAAAGGTTGACAAAACTTCAACATGTGGACAGGGGGAGCTATGGGTTTGGTCCGCTGACCCAAGATAGAAATAGCTAGAGTTGACAACCTTATGTACCTCGTGAGCCTGCAGAGCCACCCTAATACGTATTTCTAAAACTTCCATTCATAATGCAACATGTAAGTTATATATTTATATTTACCTTCACAAACAACACCAGCGTCTTCACGGTGAACACAGTTGTGGTTTCCAAAGCCTGAATGGGTGCACTGTAAGATACTTGTTTCACTTCCTGTACAGCTGACATCATCCAACAAGATGCTTCCAACTCCCTGTCCAAAGTGGGCAAGTCCTGGTGCTGACAGAGCCCTTCCACAGCCTAACTGTCTACACACTACCTGGGCATCATTCAGACCCCACCTATCATCACACACCGTCCCCCAAATGCCACCATGGTAGATCTCTACTCTGCCAGAACAGGAGTTTGGACCGTCAACCAGCCTCACTGGAAGATCTGTATCACCTGAGTGAGAAGAAAAATAATACAAATATATAATCACCCATTTGAGTAGAGGTCAGGGAAAAAACTATTGTGATTTATTAATTAATAGTTGACATGGGTTCCTAAGTTACACCTAAAGTTATATCAACAACAGACAACAATTTGTGCCGGTGGATGATCACAAATCATCATGCTTGGAGATTTGGGGCGTACAAATGTGAAGAGTGAAGACTATGAACATTTCACATGGTGGAGTAACTGTGGAACGGTTTGGATAGTGAAATTTAAAGTGGAAATATTGCACTGTTTAAGAAGAGATATAAATATGCTTTGATTATGATCTCTAAAGAAAAAAATGAAAGGGAAATAAATAAATAAAATAAATAAATAAAAAAACATTTTTGAATGACAGTTCAGGAACATGATGGTTTCGACTCTTTCTTCTTCCATTGTTGTCATGTGTGACATACCACAACTATGTACCACTATCTCACCATCATCATGATGTCAAAGATTTCCCACTACAATCAGCCTTATCTAGTACACTGGGACAACTGGTACAACTTCTCCTGAACACTATGGTCTGGAAAGCAATGCTCTAAGGATCATACAGTATAACATGCACCCACTCACCTCTGCCTAAATGGCTCTTTGCTCATGTAACCAAACCCACCAAATCACCAAATCTCTCTCATCTCGAGTGAGATTAAAACAGTTCTTTAAGGAAAACCACCTGTAATTGGAGATTTCTCCATATTTCCCCTATATAAACTAAAAAGAAACAGAGCATACACGTTCACTGATGAAAGAATGTCATAGAACGAGTTTGTAGAAAAAACATATCAACCCTACTTCCTGGCAAGACAAGCATATTTCTCAGGCAAGAAATGAGTCAAGGAAAATGCCTGTGTGCAATCCTGTACTGGTACTCTAGCTACTGTACCATTCAGTAAACAAGAACAAAACTCAAGGTCATGACTCATACATACAGGACCAGAATCACAACATGCCATTTTCCCCGTGCATGCATAAATAGCGTTGGTCACTTGCAGTAGAACAGAAAACATAAAACTATTTAGTTAACATAAAAGCTAAAAAATAAAGACATAACATTTATTCATTTTAAAAGATCTGCAGTGTATGTTTATATAATACGAATATAATATATATGAATATACTGTATATAATATTACTGTATTACTATACTACTGTATATAGTAGTATAGTAATAATACTGTATATAATATAATATATATGGATATTTAATAATATCCATATAGGCCAAGTGTATAATAAGCCACCCGCATCATCCTCTATCGGTTGAATTTAGGATGATGCCCTCTGGACGTCGTTATATGACCCCTCGAGGAAGGACTAATCGCTACACGAACAGCTTCATTCCATCTGCTATCAGATGCTTAAATTCCAGGGGCATCCAAGTGTAGGTTGTCCGGTTACACAGAGGTGGCAGGTCCACGGTATTTATTTATTTCTTGATGCAGGTTGTTACATTTATTTATTGCATTTTATGGGACACTTTGAGCTTGTCCATCCACTTGCCCGCTGTCGAATGAAATTGTCTGTTATATGTCTGTATATTTCTACTGTTTTTTACTGTTTGTATGACTAAGCACCTTAGTTGCAATGAATTGCCCAGTTTGGGATCAATAAAGTAATCTGAATCTGAATCTGAATCTGAATCTATTAATATAATAATATGAATTTGATATGAATGCTCCAATCGGCGGTCACATTATGTCACATCAACGGACCGTTCTGCTCAACAACAGACCTCCTCGTGTGGAGCCTACACATCTGCAGATAAATAAAAGCAGCATTGTTATGTACTATTTCTGTCAATTATTAGTTTTCTATTAATGTATTAAGCCATGTAATAAGAGAGAGAACACCCAATTCTGTCATATATATTTTAGATTTTCATGTTTGTTTTCATTGTTTGTTTGAGGGAAAGTAATATGGCCTCACGTCTGAGTACAATTTACTTATTACGCATAATTTCGGTTTGATATCTGGCATAATATTAAAAATAAAAATTAAAGCAAGTGGCATCAAAAGATCTACTCCAGAGAACAGGATTACTGCATGTTTTTCAGGATTAGTATTTATTTTTAAATTAAAAACATTTTTAAACAAAAAAAAAATCTCCATATTTTTTTTTTTGAATCTCACACTGACAAAGCAAAAACAAAAAGCAAACGTACAATTAAAAGCAAGATTAATATTGATTGTTTTGTGTCATCTTGGTTGTGAGTTACTACGTTGTACCTATTTGCTGTAAAATTACGTATATAGGATCAGTAGCTAAGACGCATCAGCTACTCTCTCATCTTTACCGTTTGTTGTTGCGGGGTGCTGGAGGTCGAAGTTCACCTCCAACTCCGTTCCTTGGTGCTCGTGATGGTTGAAGCTCAGCTGGAAATGGACGTCGGCCGGCATGGCCTCAGCTTCACTCAGACAGAAGAGGAAAAGCAGCAGCACTCTGCAAGCCTCCATCCTGGAATGCAGTTTGACGATTGACACAATGCCAAGGCCTTATATACTTTAGCCTTCAACCACGTCCAGGAACCACCCCTTTACATTGGGTTGGCTCAGTTCTCAATTAATCAGTTCCACCTTGACACAATCCTAGTCCCTACACCTAGACACTCCCTAGTCCCTCCCCATGCCCTGCCTCCCATGCACCAAGGTGTCAGCGCAGCTGATCCACGGGAGGTATCCACAAGATTCCCCGCCAAGGCACTGGTCGGGACCGGAACCAGAGCACACACACTTATGCCTCACTTCACGCAGTGTTTCCATGTCTGCGTATTATAAGCAACCGTTGACTTTTTTTTTATGCAGGATGTCATTGGTAAGACATGCATGCATTAGTTCTTTTGGGAGGTTAGGGTTCCCTTGGTGGGAGGTTATGGGTTCCCTTGGGATTTTTTTTTGGAAGGGGGGGTTCACTTATCAGACATATTGGTCAGATAAGTACAACTTATCTCTAACCCTCACCCTAACCTCGCAAGGGAACTATGGCATGTCTGACCAATAGGCCTCCCATCACAAACATCATTTTCGCTATCATGCAATTCCAGATGGAATCGGGCCATGGGGGCCAAACTACAACTACTGGAAGCTTAGTGGAATGCAGTCAATTGCGAGCTGATCAGTGACCACTATGTGAATAATTTCATAGCTGTATTTAAAGAACAAAAATGTGCCAACTATCGTGAGACTGCCCGCCGTTTCACTGTGCACTCGAGCAAGTGATTAGAATATAAACTGTGATTGTGTCTTTTACTGTATATTCTTGAACCGATTATGTGACTTAGGTCTCAGTGGTTCATAAATAATGTTTGTTCAAAATCTCTTCCAGGTTGCTCCATTCACTGTATTTTCAACTATCGATGTAAGATTTTGATCTAAGCTTGATGAAAGTGTCATGGCGCAGCTCAGTCATGTGACCATGGCATTTCCTTGTAAAAAGCTTCCTTTGCTTATCCTCATGCTCCAACAAACCACCATAAGAGACTGATAGAGAGAGTCTGGAGAGAGTCGTTGGAGAGGTGGTTTGTTTGTTTTAAGTTTTATTTTTTTATGACCCACTCATGCCCAAAAAATTATGACTGCTTTTTTAACGACAATATCTCTATCTATGAGATGGGTGTTGTGTTGTTGTTTTCATCCTCAAATCAGATGAATGGGTTCTAAACTGGTCGTTTTAAGATATGGGGAGATTTTGTATGTCACTACTGATGGTTTGTTTCACTGTGTGTGTTTGGCACAATAATACACAGCTGTGTCTTCAGGCTGCAGATTCTGTCCTTTCAATGTTACTGTTCTAGTGGAGCCATCTACAGTCAGGCTGAATTTACTCCTCAGAGAATCCTTGAGGTATGTGTAATCAGTACGTATGGTTCCAATCCATTCCAGTCCTTTCCCTGCAGGTTGTCTGATCCAACCTGTTCCATAGCTACTAACAGAATATGAGACCTGACATGTGATGGTCAGTGGTTGACCTGGTTGGACAGTCAGAGAGGCTGGCTGAGTCAGTGTTTCACCACTCACACCTGAAAGGAATTAAGCACAGTGTAAAAAGTAAAAATCAAATTGTGTGCAATGCATTATTTTAAAAGAACAATTGGTATTTGCTTAGTATTTCACCTACAGTATAGGATACTCACATATTCCAGCTGTCAGCAGCAGCAACAACAGAACTACAGAGGGCATGGTGTACTGAACTGTGGCAAATTATCTTCTGGTTCAACTGAGATCAACTCTTTATAGCAGAGTGACCAGGAAGCAGACTTTGCATAGAACAGACACTGACGGTGTCTCACACTTAACTTGTGTACAGTCCGTGGTTTCGACCAGACTGTGATGTCACATCCTGCTTTTTTGAATGGGGGCCAATGGACAGTTCCGGCTTGTACTTTCGGTGACTGGAGGCTTTTACTACAAGCTGGCCATGTTTTCTAAATAGGCCTAGCAGCTCCAGTTAGATAGAACAAGTGAGCTACCAATCTGTAGAAAACACATCTAGGTTTGTGGTGGCAGACGAAACGAAAGTATATACTTTGTTTTAAGGTATTTGTTTTCATCATTCATGGAAATGTAAATGTTCTATGAAATTTTGTTTCTCATTATGGTCACAAGTTCAGTCATGTCAATTCAGTCATGTGATATGAGTGCCTCCTCTGGTGGTTTCAGGTATTGTAGTAACTGCTGTGGGGTTTTTGTTCATCTCTACTGATAGCTAAGCGGAAACTTGATGCGATAGTTCAGTTGGTGATAGAAGCATGACATTTGGCACAGATGGTCTTCATATGACCCTAAACAATAATCGACCTTGGGCCACGCAGAATTCCAAATGGCGGCCCCCAAAATCCAAGATGTCTGCACAGAAATGTGTTTTTTCCTTCAGAACTCGAAATGCATTGATTTTACGCCCTTTAGATGTATTGAACGTTAATACAGAGTTGGCCATTACGGACGATTTGGTACCAAGTACGTGTCTGTATCTCCTATGGTTCTTGAGATGCAGCATATAGGTACTTTCACAGCTTGAGAGAGCCAAATGAGGAGAGACATTTGTAACATTGATTTTTGAAGTCAATCAAATGGTGATACAGGCATGACAATTGGTACACACACACTCTTCACACTCTTCACTCTTTAACTCAAAGATCCCTTTATCACCATATCTTCTATTTTCAGGAAATGGACCTACATATGTATCTGCTATCATAAACCACTTCAAGTTTTTCAATTGATGAAACAGGTCGGGAGTTATTAAACCGATTGTGAAGGGCTGTTTCAGTGCTAAATTTGCTGCGTATATTTTGCGAATATAAGCCACCCAGAAATGTCTGTCTTAAGATCTTTGTATTTCGAGTTATGAAGGAAAAAACACATTTTTGGACGGACATCTTGGATTTTGGGGGCTGCCATCTTGGAATTTTGCAGGGCATGCAGTACTTTTAGAAATAGTGGGGTTTGAAGAGTGTGTGTACCAATTTTGATTGACTTAAAAACGTTACAAATGTCTCTCGTCATTTGGCTCTCCTCAAGCTGTGAAGTACCTATATGCTGTATCTCAAGAACCGTACTATATTGCATCTTATACAAACAACTCCTATAAATAGTATGTGAAAGAATGATATACGATTTGTATTGTAAGCTATTTCTCACTGCAAGTCTCACAAACAATAAAACACTGCAGTGACAGTATCAGCCTTCATGTTTGCCATGGCGGTAAAAGGTCCTTAAAAAACATTCACAGAGAGTAGGCCTATAAATTTCATGCATTTGTCAATAGCATTCTTCACCATCTTTAGCAGCTGACTGACTTGTAGACACTGATTAATAATTGGTTTCATAGTTGATGGAAATTGGAAATCCATGAAACTATATGATTTATCTGGACTCATCTTTCACATTTAGAAGAGTAGGTTTGTGACATGTGATGTGAGTGCCTCCTCTGGTGGTTTCAGGTATTGCAGTAACTGCTGAGGGATGGAGGGTTTTTGTTCATGTCTACTAATGGTTCTATTAGTGTGGGTCTCTGGCACAATAATACACAGCTGTGTCTTCAGGCTGTATATTCTGTCCATTCAGAGTCACTGTGTTGCTGGAAGAGTCTAATGAGATACTGAACTTGTTTTTGAGGGAATGCTTATAGTATTGTCCTCCTGTATATTTACTCCCAATCCACTCCAGTCCTTTCCCTGCAAGTTGTCTGATCCATGCTGTCCAATAGCCAAGAGAATATGAGACTTGACAGGAGATGGTCAGTGGTTGACCAGGCTGGACATTCAGGGAGGTTGGCTGAGTCAGTGTCTCACTGTTCACACCTGTTGAAAAGAGAAACTTTTAGTATTATCAATTTACACCATAGAATAACAGCGCCTTTCTTTGATTATAAACAAATAGAGGCCGGGACTCACAGGAACCAGCTGCCAGCAGCAGCAGAGCTACAGAGAACATGGTTTTATAAGATGAACTGATGGAAGCTGCTCTTCTTAGAGGGACGGACTGACTCTTTCAATTTCAACTATAGGCTAGAATGAATTTATATGAGGGCTGTGAGGATGAGGAAACCAAATATGTGTTTTACATAATCATACAAAGCTATTAACATTATTCATGTTATGTACAGGTGCTACCATTAGCACAACTATATTAATGCCATAGTTCATCTGGATAATCAAATGTATTTATGAAATGTTTATAATGAAAGATTCGCTGTGGGATTTTACAGTAGAGGTTTGCCTTTTCTCTTACTGCCAGTGTCACGGTAAAAACCACTCAGTTCCTAACTTTTGTATGTGAAGTAAAAGAATGATGTATTATTTACTTATTTTTCACTGCAATCAAACACTGCAGTGTTGTATAGGCTTCATGTTTTGTTTTTCCACATATCTTCCATGAGCACTTATCATCTAATCAGTGATTTATTAGATAATGCAAATGCAAAAGTAAATCTTCATACAAGACTGCACACTGGTATCGGTACAATGTACAAGGTCCCTTTAGAACATCATTCATTCACAGGGAGTAATTCACATTAATTTGCCTAAATGGCATAATTGTTCAACATTGTTTATACTAGTGTTATTCAAGTGAAAAGAGGAAGTTCTTAAACATCTTTAGTTTTTGTACAGCTCTACAGTCTCCTGTATCACAGTGACAATCTAGCACAGTAATAAACAGCAGAGTCTTCAGTCTTCAGACTGTTCATCTGGAGATACACCTGCTGTCTGTTATTGTCTCTGGAGATGATGAACCGACCCTGGACTGACTGGGAGTAGTAGATGCCACCACCACTATTGATGAAGGCAATCCACTCCAGTCCTTTACCAGGAGCCTGTCTGATCCAAGCAGCATCAATGTTACCACCAAACCCAGAATATGTACAGGTCAGTTTGTGGGATTCTCCAGGTTTTTTAGCCACTGGTTCAGATTCAGTCAGTGATTGACCTTTAACACCTGTATAGACATAACGAATGCAAATTGGGTCAACACATATATTCCAGCATGTACAAGTTAATGGTACAGTAGTACTACAATGAAAACACTGATCACTTACAATATTTATTTACTACCAAGAGTATCATTAAACTCCAACTCAGCTCCATGGTTTAGGCTAATCACATGATTAAACCACTAGTCTGGTTATAAAGAGATGGGTAGAGAGAGACTTTGCATAGACCAAAGACCACCCTCTAGGGTTTAAAGGAGAAGTTCACTCATGTAAAATAACATTTGCTTCTAATTACCCATGAGGTTTGGAATTCATGCAGGTTTTGTTTTTATCGCAGTCCCAAACCAATATGACGATCCTATTGCCCATTTTTTTAATATGAATTGTAAAAGAAATCTGAAGGTGAATATAAGCCACAAAACTATTTTTTAAAATATACTATTTTATCGACTATTCCAAGGCCTGCTGCTTCTACAGGTGGAATTTCAATTTGTCCTACTAACCAATTTCAACAGAACTATTGTGTTAGAATCAGCTTTATTGATCACATCACTGGTTTGCAAAAGGCTTCTAATCACTCATACTCAGAGTTGCGATTCAACTATGCCGTTAGTTAATTAATTTGACTGCAGTGAGCTAGTTTACTATGTCAGCCAGTCTGGAATGTGCAAACCCTGTTCACTCCTGCGCAAGTACTGTAGCATCTTACTAACTTACTACTTACATAGTGTAGTGTATAGTTATCATACAGTGCTACCAAACATTTTGAAAATCTTTATCTTATAATATCTTATAATAATAATTATCTTATAATAACATAATAATTAGGGTGGTCATGGTTTTCTAAATTTCAGCCTTGAGCTATATAGAATGTGAACGGAACAAGTGAACCCCAGTACACATCTACAGGTGGTCTCTGAATTGTAGATGCTGGTTGCTTTCATAATTGATTTAATTGTATGTTCTATGATTAATTTCATCCTCATTTATATTTGATCAAAAGACTTCATTCATGACATGTGATGTGAGTGCCTCCTCTGGTGGTTTCAGGTATTACAGTAACTGCTGAGGGATAGGGTTTTTGTTCATGTCTACTGATGGTTCTATTACTGTGGGTCTCTGGCACAATAATACACAGCTGTGTCTTCAGGCTGCACATTCTGTCCATTCAGAGTCACTGTGTTGCTGTTAGAGTCTAATGAGATACTAAACTTGTTTTTGAGGGAATCCTTGTAGTATGTACTTGATCCAACTCTACTCCCAATCCACTCCAGTCCTTTCCCTGCAGGTTGTCTGATCCAACCTGTCCAATAGCTATTAACAGAATATGAGACCTGACAGGTGATGGTCAGAGGCTGACCTGGTTGGACAGTCAGAGAGACTGGTTGAGTCAGTGTCTCACTGTTTACACCTGTTGAAAAGAGCAATGTTTACATGGTCAATTTACACAGTAATATAACAAATGTCTTCAATTATAAACAATCTAGAGAGACTCACATGAACCAGCTGCCAGCAGCAGCAGAGCTACAGAGAACATGGTTTTATAAGATGAACTGATGGAAGCTGCTCTTCTCAGAGGGACGGACTGACTCTCTCAACTACAAATGAATGGCATTTATATGAGGGCTGTTAGGATCAGGAAACCAAATATGTGTTTTACATAATTATACAAATTTATTTATGTATGAACTGTTTGTTTATAATTATGGATTATTGTAGGGGAAGTTGTTGTTTGGTGTTAAATCATTGATACAAGTAGAGGTTCATCTTTTATGTCAGTATACATACTTTAGTTTCTATTTATAGTGGCTCATAGGAATAGACTATGTGACAACCGGGTATAGTCTGGTGACCACCGGAGAGACGGGTGACAGCCGGAATGTAGACGGCACCCGGGTGAGCAGTATGGGTTAGCGCCCCAGCCTGTGTCCTCCGTGAGGAGGAAGCCCAAAAACCTTGGTGAGGCCGTTAGGAGGGCCATTATGATTCACTGCTCCTGAATGAAATGCTGGTGCTGGGAGTCTGGTGCAACGCACAGGTCCTGTGCCAACCTGGTGAGAGCAGGAGCAGACCTGGTGAGACGTAGGAGGAGTCTGGACAGGAGTCAACCCACAGAGCCTAGTCCTTCCATGTGCCAGAGTATGGTTCTCCCAGTCCCGGCAGAGTAGTTCTGGAGCAGTGGATTGTGTGGCCTTGGGTCTTTCCCTAGTGGACTGACCGAGAGTAGCTACTGGGACGTAAGTCGGGACTTGATCAACCCCGGCTGGGTCGCCTGAGTGAGGGGTATGATGTTGCGAGACCCGAAACCCCGATGACCTTGGGATACATCACTGAGGATATGTCCCAGTTGCATCCATGCGATGTATCTTTAAGCCTTTAGTTTCTATTTATAGTGGCTCATAGGAATAGACTATGTGACAACCGGGTATAGTCTGGTGACCACCGGAGAGACGGGTGACAGCCGGAATGTAGACGGCACCCGGGTGAGCAGTATGGGTTAGCGCCCCAGCCTGTGTCCTCCGTGAGGAGGAAGCCCAAAAACCTTGGTGAGGCCGTTAGGAGGGCCATTATGATTCACTGCTCCTGAATGAAATGCTGGTGCTGGGAGTCTGGTGCAACGCACAGGTCCTGTGCCAACCTGGTGAGAGCAGGAGCAGACCTGGTGAGACGTAGGAGGGGTCTGGACAGGAGTCAAGCCACAGAGCCTAGTCCTTCCATGTGCCAGAGTATGGTTCTCCCAGTCCCGGCAGAGTAGTTCTGGAGCGGTGGATTGTGTGGCCTTGGGTCGTTCCCTAGTGGACTGACCGAGAGTAGGCTAGCTACTGGGACGTAAGTCGGGACTTGATCAACCCCGGCTGGGTCGCCTGAGTGAGGGGTATGATGTTGCGAGACCCGAAACCCCGATGACCTTGGGATACATCACTGAGGATACGTCCCAGTTGCATCCATGCAATGTATCTTTAAGCCAAGTCAGTTTCCTAAATTTCTATGTGCAGTAAAAGAATGATGGATGATTAGTAACACATTTGTCACTACAACAACATACTACAAGGTCCTTTTAAGAAATGGAATGAAATCATTCACAGGGAGCATACTTCTCATGAATTTATCTAATAGCATTATTGTTTATTGTGATTAATAGTGTTATCCAAGTGAAAAAGAGGAAGTTCTTCAACATCTTTAGTTTTTGTACAGCTCTACAGTCTCCTGTATCACAGTGACAATCTAGCACAGTAATAAACAGCAGAGTCTTCAGTCTTCAGACTGTTCATCTGGAGATACACCTGCTGTCTGTTATTGTCTCTGGAGATGATGAACCGACCCTGGACTGACTGGGAGTAGTAGATGCTACCACCACTACTGATCCAGGCAATCCACTCCAGCCCTTTACCAGGAGACTGTCTGATCCAAGCAACATGAATGCTGCTGCTAAACCCAGAATATGTACAGGTCAGTTTGTGGGATTCTCCAGGCTTTTTACCAACTGGTTCAGATTCAGTCAGTGATTGACCTTTAACACCTGTATAGACAGAGAATCAACAAATCAACACATAGGCCTACATCTCAGGGTAACAAGTTAATGGTCCAGTAATTCTACAGTGAAAAGACTAAGAACTTACAATATTTATTTACTACCAAGAGGAGTATCATTATTGACCTCCAATTCAGTTCCATGGTTCTCAGTCTGTCACATACAGTATGAATAGACAGACCCCAACCCAACCGAATAGACCCCTACAGGTTAGTGTAGTTATAAAGAGATGCATAGAAAGAGACTTTGCATAGACCACCCTCTAAGGTCTAAAGGAGTAGTTCACCCAAAATAAATAATTATTTTCTCTCAATTTCACATCTCACAAAACTTCATGGAGATGTTTTTGTGTCGCAATCCTAAGCCAATACTGAGCAAACTATTGAGTAATTTTAATATGAATTATATATCTTCTACAACGTATAAAAAGATATCTGAAAGTGAAATGTAGGCCACATAACAATTATAACAAACAGATCGGATTATATTGGCATTGATAAATGAGTACTTCTACAAGTGAAATTTGTCCTATTAACCAATTTTAACTGAACTACATAAGGGTATATTATATAACTGTAATTGTATAGGAATTAGTTATTCGGAAACAAATCACTGGGTCGAAGGGTGTTTTCCCGTTTATTACATGGCTTAATACATTAATAAATAAATAACTAATAATTGATTGTTGTGACATATCTAACCACTCACGTGACCTGAACGTTGGCTTCTGATTGGAGCATTCACTCAAGGCATGTAATAATGTATAATAAGGTATTAGTCCAGGATAAATAGCGTTTCAAGTGGAATAAATTGTAACATGGGATTTTTCTTCACAGATCATTTCTTTGAGGTCTCCAGAACAACATATTAAAAGTCCCGAAAAATCCCAGTTGCGCAAATATGTTTAATTTCATAAAGTAATAGAATACATAGGCTCCAATGGAGTGATAGCCCCGCCCCCTCCTATACAAACCCATTATAACTTAAAACTCCATTTTAACCATGATGGATTATTCAAAAACAACCCATCTTTTTTCTGGTGACTGATATTGTCCTCCTAATACGTATGAGGACAGTGGAATTTCATTCACAGGTTTCAGTTATTTTTAAAATATTGTTTTGGAAAATGTAGCTGCCTCCATATCTGGCCATGCTCACCCAAATTTCACTGCCCTCTCACATATTAGGAGGACTATATCAGTCACCAGAAAAAGGTGAGGGCAGTGGACTTTCATTTACAGGTTTAATTTATTTATTTTTTTAATATTCATTTGGGTGGGCATGGCCAGATATGGAGGCAGCTACATTTTCCAAAACAATATTTTAAAAATAACTGAAACCTGTGAATGAAATTCCACGGTCCTCTCACGTATTAGGAGGACAATATCAGTCACCAGAAAAAAGATGGGTTGTTTTTGAATAATCCATCATGGTTAAAATGGAGTTTTAAGTTATAATGGGTTTGTATAGGAGGGGGCGGGGCTATCACTCCATTGGAGCCTATGTATTCTATTACTTTATGAAATTAAACATATTTGCGCAACTGGGATTTTTCGGGACTTTTAATATGTTGTTCTGGAGACCTCAAAGAAATGATCTGTGAAGAAAAATGCCATGTTACAATTTATTCCAATTTTAGGTAAAACATGAGCTAAAATTACTGGCCTATATGGCAAGATATTAATATAGCTTTATTGTCACACGTTTACAAGGTAAAAGATTTATAAACACTCTTGTGATGTTGTTAGTTAATTATTGCTTATGGTGCCTAATAGTGTAGTAGTTATTATAAAGTGCTACCAAACGTTTTGAAAATAAAAGTATATGTGATAATTTAGGCTGCTGCGGTTTTCTAAATGACACCCTTGAGTAGAATGTGAAGTGGCAGAACAAGTGAACTACAAAACCAAATCTGTAGAAAAACACATCTAGACCTCTGCTTGTGGTGACTGACTTGTAGATACTGATTAATAATTGGTTTCATAATTGATGGAAATCTAATAGATTTCCATCAATGCAAGATAAAACATAGAATTGCATAGATTCTATGCAATTCTATGCTTTATCTTGTCTCTTTGACATCTAGAAGTCATTTTTTTTGTGACATGTGATGTGAGTGCCTCCTCTGGTGGTTTCAGGTATTAGTAACTGCTGAGGGATGGAGGGTTTTTGTCCATATCTACTAATGGTTGATATTACTGTGGGTCTCTGGCACAATAATACACAGCTGTGTCTTCAGGCTCTAGATTCTGTCCATTCAGTGTCACTCTGTTGCTGGCTAATGAGATACTAAACTTGCTTTTGAGGGAATCCTTGTAGTATGTATTTGATGATGATGAAGTTTTACTCCCAATCCATTCCAGTCCTTTCCCTGCAGGTTGTCTGATCCATGCTGTCCAATAGGAATAAACAGAATAGGATACCTGACAGGTGATGGTCAGTGGCTGACCTGGTTGGACAGTCAGAGAGGATGGTTGAGTCAGTGTCTCACTGTTCACACCTGTTGAAAAGAGAAACGTTTAGTAATATATACTGTATATTTTTAAATGACACCATATACTGTAATAACACCTGTCTTCGACTTCAATTATAACAGTATAGGGACTCACAGGAACCAGCTGCCAAGAGCAGCAGAGCTACAGAGAACATGGTTTTATAAGATGAACTGATGGAAGCTGCTCTTCTCAGAGGGACGGACTGACTCTCTCAACTACAAATGAATGGCATTTATATGAGGGCAGTTAGGATGGTAGGCCTATGTGTTTTACATAAGCTGCTAGCATTATTCATGTTATGAATAATAAATAACATTATTATGTTCTTTACATATGTTACCATTACTGTCATGGACTCTCTTGATCTTGATCATGGAACGTGTTTAATAATTCATGCATTATTGTGTGTGCAGATAGAAGGACTGATGGTCTCAACCGTAAATAAATGTAATTTGTATAGAAGCTGTTATCAGATGAGGAAACAAACTATATGTTTCATACATAGAGACACAAAGAAGGTGTTTTGTTAAGAACATCACCGGTATTGTTCTATTACTGTAGACTATTAAGACATTTAGGCCCATATTAATTAATAGATGATTAGCTAGAACACAGAATTAATCGGAATGAGTATTCCAATCAATTCTGAGTATTGTGGAGGGAGTTATTTTGCAATGCTTAATGATACATTCAAATGTAGAGTTTGTCAAATGGAGTATATTTTCTCTTGTGCTCTACCTAACTATAGAAACAATAATCTCCAAAATAGATGCTGTGAAATTAAACAATGGTCCAGGAAGGGCGAGAACCACTAGCAACCAACGACCTGGTCACAACCCGGCCACGGCAACTTGCTTTCTAGTCATTACCAGGTCTTTATGTCGCGTTTGAACTATAGCTTCTGGTTGTGTTTTTTTAGGGGCCTGATCACGACCAGTTGCTTACTAGTCACAACCAGAGCCTTCTAGGGAGAGTTGCGATATTCCCGTTCACTCCTGTGCGTCAGGGCAATGGCGGTGCTGGAGGAGCAGCAGCGCTGATGTAAAAGCCGTTTGAGTGCACTCGGAAAACCGGAAGTCGATGAATATGAATGGGACTCTATGGATTTAATCAGGGACCAGCAAAGAAGGCACGAAAACAACATGTATTGTTGGCGGTGACCTCGTAAACAAACTAACGATGCAGGCAAATTAAAGAATGCCTTCTGGAGGTTGATTTCGAATACTTTGTCACATGATTTGCAAATAGTATATCATTATATTGACGTCTTGAAAGTATTAGTGCTGATTGAAACTGGTTTCAAAGCAGGCGATATCGCGAGAATTCACTGAAAAGCTAAGATTCTCGCGATAACAGCGGGGGGTAGGAGTATGCAGAAAGTTATTTAATCAGTTATTTAATCCAGCTTTAATGACTTTATTTTAGTTGTTCTTTAATAATACTACAACATAAACATTACAGAGACTCTAGCCGTGACTGAACAATACTTTAAAACAGTTGTCTTTTTGCATACGTACCTAAAATAGCTCTTATTGCGCCGTTTTCGTTGAAAACAATGTACTCCCAATGACAGTTAGGACTGGGACTGCACTCATAGACGAATCTCTGTAGTCTCGTGCACGGTGCTCTGCTCTGCTTTCTGACCCCTCAATATCGTAACTCTCCTACTAGAAGGCTCTGGTCACAACCAAGTTGGCCAACATGCACTCACTGTCTGTTCTTGCAGTTATGTTTAAGCTTAGAGATTCTCTGCTCCCATGCTTGCGGTTAGGGTCTCCTCCAACCTATAAACTAGTCGCGAACAGATTGCAACTTGCTCACTACTAGTGACCACAAGCAACTAACATGACTGCGACCAGTAGGAAAGTGGTCCCGACTAGTGAGCAAGTGGTCGTGAGCTGGTTGCGGTCATTGGTCGCTAGTGGATCTCGCTTTCTGTTGTTTAAAACACTGCATTGCAGCCTTCGTGATGTTCACGTGGAGATAAACCTTCAAATACTGTCTGTAACACTTACAGTAAGGTTACCAGTATTTTAGAAATTATTTCCTTCATGGTCAGTAATACTGTACCTGTCATAAATGTGACAGACACTGTGCAACTTTGAATAGTTCTAGAGATGTGAAAAGAGGCATTTCCTCATGTGTCTATAGCTCTGTGTAGCACAGTAGTGAACTAGAGTCTTCAGACTGTTCATCTGGAGATACACCTGCTGTCTGCTATTGGCTCCCTTGTAATAACTGCAGTCAATGTGCAGTTCCATGATTCCAATGCCAGTCAGATTAACAGAGAGATAATTTGCATATACTGTACATCCTCTCTCTAAAGGTGTAAATTACATTATATCATTTGTGGTTGGTGGTATCATGTGGTTAAAGGGGAATCGACCAGTTATTGTTTTCAGATATAAAACAATAACATTACAGATACTGTAATTCTTCTCTTTATGTATGACTCTTTTGACATTCCTCTGTACAAGTGGGTTTTAAATCCCGCCCTAGGGAAACCCAGGTTTTAGAGTGTATTAATGTGATTGTTATTAGAATAGAATGTCATTGGTATGAGTGATAGTGTTCCCCAAAATGGATTTCTCTCAAGGGATTTCCAGTATAGACACAGGAAATATTTGTTTTCAGGTTCATGAAGTCAATCAACTGTTACTAAGTGTGTGTATGTATTTGTCCTTAACCCTCATCGATTTATTTATTTTTTATGATTGTGTGTGACAGTTGGAAGATGTAATTCGGTTAAAAATATTTTAACCGTTTTAACATAACATTCAGGCTCAAAGAAGTGTACTATTATTCTTGATATATGAGTTTTACTGTTTAGTGTTGACTGGTGACCATATACTGCCCCCTGTTGACTCAAATAATCTCTAAATGTTTTTGTACAGCTTCTCCACTCTCACACAACACTGTGGCATTCTCGCACAGTAATACACAGCAGAGTCTTCTGGCTTCAGGTTAGAGAGTCTCATATATAGCATACTGTTGGCGTTGTTTCTGGTGATTTCTATATGTCCTTCAACGCTACTGGCATAAATTGTTTTACTTGCATCGTACCAAATAACCCCAATCCACTTTTCCTTCATGTTGTTTTATCCAGTGCATTCCATACTGGTCAAATGTAAACCCAGTTCCCCTACAAGAAAGACTGAGAGTTTCTCCAGGTCTTTTCTGCACTGAACTGGAAGGAATGGACTCCATGGCCTGGCCATTCAAACCTGATTAAATAGTATAAGAGAAGACAGACACAGAAAATATAAAAATAGGTTTGTGTGTGTGTGTGTGTGTGTGTGTGTGTGTGTGTGTGTGTGTGTGTGTGTGTGTGTGTGTGTGTGTGTGTGTGTGTGTGTGTGTGTGTGTGTGTGTGTGTGTGTGTGTGTGTGTGTGTGTGTGTGTGTGTGTGTGTGTGTGTGTGTGGGGACAGAGAGACAGAATGATATAAGCAATAATAACATGAAATATGTAGACAAAGGCAGACAAAGAGCCATCAGCAGCACAGACAGTTTGATCTCCATCCTTTAGAAGTAACTTCTCCACACAAAACAACAGCACATCAAATAATCTCCTCAGATGTACTGTATAACATGCACACTATTTGCATCAAGACTTCCTGAGGGAGGGGCCGATATGTATTCGGTTCAGAGAACACATTACATTCAAGTAATGTGACAGAACTAGTTTCACATGAACAGATGGAAGGAAGTAGGCTAAGTGGCATGCACCAAAAACTATCTGAGGGGGAACAGAAACAGAAAGGTTTTTTTTTTTTTTTTTTTTTTTTTTTTTTTAAGAAACATGGGACATATGGCGGTGAATAGTGAAAAACAAAGCATATACCTGTAACTATAGAATGGTCTGAGAAAAAAAAAAACGACTTTAACCTCAGGTAAACCAGTGGTTGTTGGCCACCTATGCATTATCAAGACAAACAAATGTCTGCAGAGTCTATGTACTGTACTTTGGGTTAGAGTTTGGGTTGTCAGTTGTCTTAATATCTGTATCAGTTCAGTTGTAAAATGTATACAGAGTTTGGGTTTACCACTTTTCTATAGCAATTTTGTCACCAGAAATACTAATTTGTTATCTATTTTTTGTTTGTTTGTTTATTTGTGTATTTGTTTGTTTGTTTGTTTGTGTGTTTATTAGGGGGTGCAGATGTAGGCCTGCCCTACAGTGCATACACTAAGTATGCTAACTTCATGTAACTAATGGGTGCACACAATATATCAGTATTAAATCTGTACACCAAAAGGTGACAAATTAATGAATGATGATTATTTTACCCCGTCCCTATAACTTTTACAATCAATGGGTACATAAATGGTAAATTACCCTGGTTATTGTAATGTAGTAGTTGAGTTTGTAAGCAGACAAACATAAGGATTAACTTTGTTATGTAAGAAGATTTGTAAAGGATATAATTGAAGATTCCATGAAGGCTGTTATATAAGACCTGTGGACCATAGGTTGGGCACTTTCTATAGGCTGTGATCACACACACACACCCACACGCGCACACACACACACACACACACACACACACACACACACACACACACACACACACACACACACACACACACACACACACACACACACACACACTGATGTGCTGATTGTGTCATACAAGGGAATTACATACAAATACATCTACAATATCTAACTAATATACAGTATGTCTACAATGTATAACTATATGCTCGCCTTTATTCTTGTACACGATTAATGTCCAGTGTGTGGAGCATTACAGTATCAACCTGAGCATTATCAGACATCACATCACATAAATGTGAATCCTTCATGGATTGTAGAGGGATGTATCTACTGCCATTAGAATACATATTTCTATATTATATATTATGTAATGGCATCCAGGACCCTGTCCCATCTGATGCCAGAGCTTGTTTCTCTTCCACTCACTCGATGCTAATCTGTCCGCATCCGTGCAAATACCTCTTCCAGTCTCATTCTGTGAGAGCAGCTAGAGAGCCCTACACCGGATCACTCACATCATAACCTTACATGAAGAAAACAAACAAATCTAGCTATCCAAAAGTTAAAATAAGGAGGAACTAAAAGAAAATATATTGTTCTACACCATCACATAAAGGATAAAGGATTATGTACAGTATTTTTCCTCTCTTACTAGTTCTTTACACGTTTGCATTCACTGCATTAAAAAGGCCTTTCAACGGTAATGTACTTTCGTTTACAACACAAACGTTTCAACGAACAAAAGCAATGTTTATTCCCGCAGTGTTAAGCCCATCCATCCGTCTTAGACTGGAGAAAGCACAGAAAGATAATCCATCTGATACCTCTCCCACCCTCTCCCACCCCCCACTGGCATACAGCATACAGATCAACAGTGATCATGGATTCGCACGTCATAAGGAACAACACAGCAGCCGGCACGCATATGCTGTAACACAGGGAGCCGGGAGACTGGATCTCAACAAGAACAAAGCATACAGAACAGGAAGGATAAAGGTGCTTCTGCATCTCCACTAAGTCCTTGGTGATGAGTCTGGGACCGGCCTGCATCTTTCTAAGAGGAGGGAAGAGGAGAGTAAGTGAACATCTGCTATACTATTTACAGTATATTTTGCCAAGATAAGATCCCTGCCTATTTATTGTCGTGCTAATTGATAGATTTTGTATGAAACAAATTAAAGTAATCATATATGTAAGGAAAAGCAATTTGCAAATGTCCTTACAAGGATACAATATTTGAAAGTGTAACATTGGAATGGGAGAAGTGTTCACTTTTATTTATGATCTAAATTCAGGGTTTGTTTTGTCAAATAACATGCTCTTATCAATCCCTAGAATATATACAGTTTGCATGCTAGGTGTTGTGAGTCTGTATCAGATTAGCTCAGATCAGATTGGTCAAAATAGGGCTTATAAGGTGTTGTTGTTTCGTGATATTATAAAACAATCTAGAATTAAATCTGTCCACAAGCATTAAACAAATCTGCACTAGTAGCCATTAATATGAGCGGAGGATGATCCAAACTAAAGGAAGGAGGAATACCAGAGGAAAACCACCAGCAAATCAAACCAACAATCAATTAATTGATTGTTTTATTTGGTTTTCTCGATGGAAAAACAGAATTCACTAAAAGTCGTTTCACAGATTTTGACTCAGTTGATTTTGTCATTTAGCTGTCAAAACCAAAAATTAAAAAAATAAAATAGAAAATGTATATTAATCCTTTATCACATTGTTTTTCAGACAAGGACCCTGTCACACGATGAAGTAGAAGGTGACTCTTTTCAAAGCTTTATTTCAAAGATACTTTTTACAGTCATTTTTCAACCTTTAACATGCAATGTCCCTGTAATAATAACTTGTTGGGTGGAAACCTTATATATACAGTAAAGTACATTACTTTTCAGGAATGGAAATTGTGAGCATATAGTAGATGTTTTCTATAATTGTTGATAAAATCTTCCAGATCTGAGATTATTCTGCTTTACAGCAAAGACAAATACTGAACCCCGAGCCATGTGCTGTACTTTCTGTGACTTGATTGCAAGTTTGTATTGTTTGTTTGTAGAGTTACGTGAGGCCTTTGTGGAGTTTGATAAAGACAAGGATGGGTTAATATCTTGCAAAGACCTGGGGAACCTGATGAGGACCATGGGTTACATGCCGACTGAGATGGAGCTGATCGAACTAAGCCAGAATGTCAATATGAATTGTGAGTGTCTGTCATTATTAGATCAATGCTCTTTTTTGGCATGTGATTTTGGGAAAGGGAAATGGCTGTGTTCATGTTATATTACCCTTTCAAGGCTCAAGGTTCAAGGTCTTGTAATAGTCACATATTTAGGGATGAAATATTGTTACTGGGTCAGCGCTGTTTGTGAAAGTGTAGTTCAGGCTTTCTGTGACTGCATGATCACAGAAAGCTCCAAAAGATTTGTGTCAAACAAATCATAGATCACATCCAGCCAGCGATGTGCTATTGTTATATTCTATTAACATATCCTGCCATACAGATTGGTTAAAATAACATTACAT
Source organism: Benthosema pterotum (assembly GCA_039105355.1). Lineage (NCBI taxonomy): Eukaryota > Metazoa > Chordata > Actinopteri > Myctophiformes > Myctophidae > Benthosema > Benthosema pterotum. Next base: position 48,217,992 of record CM076965.1, read on the forward strand.
GTACTGTGGTTCTTGGTCTGCAGTTGCATGCATCTAACAAATGTGTTGTCTCACCACAGTGGGAGGGATGGTAGATTTTGACGATTTCGTGGAGTTGATGAGCCCCAAACTACTGGCTGAAACCGCAGGGATGATTGGGATGAAGGAACTTAAAGAAGCTTTCAAAGAGGTGAGCTACTGAAGCTCCCCATCTCTTTCTGTCCATCTCTAATGGCTTGAATTAAAAATGTACAGTTTGATGTCCATGATTTGTTTGATGTCATCACGTTGTGTGTTGAGAACTAAATCATTGTAAAGACAACGTGCCGTTGTACTACCTACCTGTACCTGGTGGACATAACTGACATTAATGGGCTTTACTGCTGCTACATAAAGTTGGGGGTGAACTATAAGCAGAGTTTGATCTTTGGTTCTGGTTTTATCAGCGTCAACCAGGCTGGTTTGTGTTCATTTCGGCTTGATCCACTTCACAAAACATGGCATAGAGATATTTGTGTTCCCCTCATAACTAATTTATTAATCACATTTGTGTAGTCAGTACAATTACATTCACAAATGTAGCACCAAACTCACGGGTTATGTAGGTTGATTGAAAATGAGAAGAAAATACAGGTGTATTTCTTATTTTGATTCCTGCAGTTTGATGTGGATGGTGATGGTTCTATAACATCGGACGAGCTCAGACACGCCATGGCAAAGCTATTAGGTGAACAGACCAGCAAACATGAGATTGAGGCTGTAGTCAGAGAAGCTGACAATAATGGAGATGGCACTGTGGACTTTGAGGGTGAGACACACACACGCACGCCACACACACACACACACACACACACACACACACACACACACACACACACACACACACACACACACACACACACACACACACACACACACACACACACACACACAGCGAACCAAACTTTTAGACAATTTAGCGCAAGCTAATTATTAAAGAAGCATTCAGTGACTTGGGTGACTATACCCCGGTAACAAGATGTGCACGTGCGCAGACCTCTCATCCTGGGATGGGATGATGAAGGATTTATCACCCACCACCAAACCCCTGGGGGACAGGGAGGAACTTCTTATATGGTCAGCCCGGGACATAGCTGACCTTTTTGCTGCCCTATACTCATAGGATAGGAGTGCTGTGTTTCCTCAAGCATATCAGCTATTTGCACTTCTTGTAACACGGTTACACGGCCACTCGTTATTACACGGCAGAGCCACAGAGAAAAATGTTATTTTGAGGGTCAGCTTGGCACTTTTTGCCAGATTTTGTTGACCCCCTTGGCATGTTGCCCTATGTTCAGTGCGTAATCTGCATATATGTTCCACCAATCCCAGGTGAAATGTTACTGAATATGCCTTGATTGTGTGGAAGGAGTACCATACTTAGGCTATTATCTTTATGGACAAAGAACCATATCTTGACTTTTAGGATAACAGAGCTGCTTAGAATACAGTATTTTGCATGGCAGTTTCGTCATTGGCTGTAATGTTTAGGTCAGTCAAGAGTAACAGCTTTTAGACCACATGGTGTCAATACGGTACGTCATTGTGTCTATTCAAAGCTTCAAGTACACATCATAAACATTGATTGTCATGTTAACCGCTTTATTTTTAGATGTCCGTCAATATTAAAACATTACATTTCAATCAATGTTGGCTAAACATCATCTGCAGTGTCAGTATAAGCCTGTGGCATTATCAAAGACCTATATATAGCCACACCACACCAGCCAGGAATATTTCAGTTGTAGTACATTTGGCATGTACTACTGTACAATCCGTTCATGTTCATGAAAGATTGACGCTAAAGGCCTGTTGGCCGGTCTCTACATACTACCACCATTGCAGGCTTAATGCAAGGACTTTAGATAGCACTGGGAACCAAATGGCAGGGCATTAAGTGACTAAGGCCTAGATCCATATTGCAATTTTAGCGGTAGGTTAGCAGGGAGAAGGGCTAGGGAGTGGTGGAAAAGCAAGGGCCTGCTGATGGAGAGGTAAAACAGGCCAGGTGGCAGCAATGCTGCAGCAATTTACATGAAGATTTTCACTTTGCATCATCTTGAGTGACACATCCTAACCTCCGTCTTAACCGGGCATGTAGGTCGGAAACCCTGACCTCAGCCTTAACCAGGTGTGACTTTGCATGCAGCACACATGCATGCAGGCATGCAGGCGCACACGCACACGCACACGCACACACACACACACACACACACACACACACACACACACACACACACACACACACACACACACACACACACACACACACACACACACACACACACACACAGCTGAATAGATATTACTGAAACACGCCATGGGAATGATTGCAATCAGAAAGTGAATATAGTGCTATTTCTCACACACTTACACACTGCCTTTTTCCTATTCAGAGTTTGTGAAAATGATGTCACGGGAATGAAGAGCACAAAATATGTCACCGTCATGAAGAACACAAAATGATTTTATGGAAATGAACAGCACAAAACACAGGAGAAAGATGATCTTGTAAACTTGTGATGTGACAAATAGCCTAGCTGATTCTGAAGAGGCAGTGACAGTGAAAATAAAGGATTGATTTTTTGGTTTAACATATTTGGTTTTGTAGATAAATTTTACATCATGTACAAAATGACTTGACTTTAATTTCTTCAATTTCTTTTTCAATTTTTTCATTGTACAAACAAAATTATGCACTATATGGCCTCTGTCGTGGGAAATCATTTGCAAACCATGTTTACTTTTAAGTCAATCCATGTCCAAGTGTTCATGTTTTATTTGAATGCACGGAATCTGCTACAGACCAAGACATCATTGTGTGGATGTTGTTATCATTAGTGTTTAAGAAAGCAGATGTACTCGCAATCTCTCTAAACCTTTTAGCAGAGGATTTGGTCAAATAACATGTCTCCCATACTATGTATGTTAGTTGTGACTCTTCCATCCCTTCCAGCTGATGCTGCAGAGACAGCTGGCTTTTGAGGTTGTACTTTCCAGAAGCGTTTTTTCCCCCACGCTGATTTGCATCTGTGAATCTTGAATGCTCAGCAGGAACAGACACATGTGTTGATGGTGGAGGATCCAAATATAACAGACAATCCAATATGTTAGACCACGGGTTTTCAACCTTTTTCATACCAGAGCCCACTATTTATCCCGCTTTTTAGCCTCAGACCATTTGATGATATTTTAGCCCCACAGACCCGAAAACTAAAGATTTATTTTGCTTTTGTCCACAATACAAGGCTGGATTTCAAAATTACCATTAATCTTCTACATTCTGTAGTTGTGTAGACTTGGGCTAATTCAGATGATGAATAGGCTATTTTAACTCTTGAGAGTGTAAAAATGAATTCATTTTTATGCTCTCAAAGAGTTACATCTGGTTAACTAACTTTCCATTTACCTGGGGACCACCTGGAATCCTCTCAGGGACCACTGGTGGTCGTCCCCGGACCAACTGTTGAAAATCCCTGTGTTGATGAATGAAAATATTCCTGGAAACTGGGACCTGCTAAAACCCATCGTTGCATACTCAGGGTCAATACAGAAAGAATACACACTTCAATATTAGGTAGATATGGCTTTCTAGGAAAGTCATGATAACAGCTCTCATCTATTAATGTCTAATAAACATAAAATGTTAAAATAATAAAACAACCAATGAGAGCTTGCAGTCCTTTGGCTTAATGTGAATAAATCAGATTTTAATCAGACTACTATGTGTGGATGGTTGATCAAACTCTTCGTCAGGAGCATTGTGTATGTATGATAATATTTATCAAGTGAACACTATGTTTGCGTGTACAGTAATCACATTACTGTTTCCAGTGTTCCCAGAACACTCAGTCAGTCCCTAAAGGATAGGTATAAACCCAGATATTTACTATATGTTAACATATAAATAATACATATAACAATCTCTGGAATAATCTGTCTCCCGGAAGGGGAGGATTAGCTCAGTCTCTGTAATCCTTATCATGACTCTCAGATGAGCAGATGGCAGACGAGACAAAATCGTCACACAAACTCATCTACTGAGTAAAAAAAATGAACAAAAGGAAGATAAATTTCAGCAAGAATTCAATGTGTTGTTAATCTGCAGTGCATTCATGTCAGCACGCACGCCATCTAACCAAAATGTTTTTTTTTTTTTTTTTTACCCAATTTGTTCTCAGATTGCTTTCAATGTGGCATATTTCGCTGCCCATTATAGGTCAGCGAGGGTCCTTATCCCTAAACCTATTTGCTGTTTCTTACTATTTTAAAATATTTTAAAATAATTCAATATTAGCCAATCTACATCAACACATTGTGAGATTGTAGATTCAGCTATTTGCTAATGTTTCAAAACAGTAATACGTTGTACATGGCAAATACGTTATATCGATAAGGGGTAAGGAGTGACGCAAGATATAGAGAAAAGTGATTTGGGATTAAGTGGTTAATTCCCCACAATATATAGACTATAATCCTACTTAAGGCCTATAGGGTCCCTGATGGTTAGTAGCTGAAGAGAGACTAAGTTCACATATTGTTTGTTATTGTGTTGCCAAGTATTGCAGGGAATGGTCAGACTAGTATCTACTCCTGTATATTTTTGTTCACAATTTGTTTAACGTGTTTGTTTCACAAACCACCTGGGCTACACCCTACTGTAAATACTGTGTATATATAGCATGGAATGAAGTTATTTTGTGATTTGGCGTTCAAATAAAAGAGAATTCATTTAGAAGTTGCTTGTGTGCTTCATTCTCATTGGCTGTTATATTTAATCTTAAGAGATTACTAATCTGATGTTATCACACACTGTACCATTGTTGTATAATCATCATATTCCTGATTATGTATGACATGACATCTACAGTAGATTCTGCACATGGGCCTATTTGAGAAAGACAATAGATGTGCAGTATGGTTTTGACCTTAACAATGCTTTTACAGTTTCTTAAAGTTAAATCATACATTTAAGTTCGCTGTTGATTCATAGTTTATAGAGGCAACAGTAGATCTGTTTATGATACTGTCTAAGCCCACCGACTATTTTGTTCCCTGTTCCCTATATGTTCCCACAAAGTATAGTTATTGTACACACTGACGGGCATGCCCAAGGCAATCGTCCATATGATCTACATTTGACTTACTTACATTTGATGTAAATCGCTCTTGATTAAGAGCATCTGCTAAATGCCTAAATTGTATGGACTCCATTACATCATCAACCTCATTCATATGCTGTCTGAATCCAAGATTATAAACACAGTGAACACAGTCACCGAGGCTAGAGGTAAAGAGCAGGATGCAAGGATGGTTTTCACATTCACTGAATATACAACAGTTACATGACTGGGGCGAACTAGTTCACAGACAATAAACTGCACTGAGGCCCTCTGCAGGAAGACTCAGAGAAATCAGGGGTCCTGCAAATGATCTCTCCCTCTTCACCATGGTATACTATATGCTGTCAGCACAAGGAATAACAACAAGCTAGTGAGAGGAAATTCAAAACGAGAGTTTAACCGCAGTGACAAAAAGGTTCATATTCCTAAATGTTGATACACCCTGAATGCACTTAAATGAAGATGAGTATGTGAATAGATTGCCAGGTATAATATCTTTTATCCATGACAACGCCTCCACCTACATTTATGTTGTTGGTGATCTGAATGCAGACATCAGATGCCAATGCATTATTTGGTAAACATCTTCTAAAGTTTGGTGCTGGAGTATGGCTTGATCCTCTCTAGCAAGGAACCTTTACCCCCTGATAGCTACACTTAAGTACTGTAGATGCACATAAGTCTTAAGTCATAAGTCTGCAGTTTTATATTATAATATATACTATTATTATACTATTTTATGTTTTTTAATTGGACAACATAATGTAGCAACGTTTGTTTTTATTGTTTTAACATTGTACAATAGTATGTAGAATGTCTATTATGGTCGACATTCTGGAGATATTTAATAGATATGTATTAGATATTTCTTTTCTTTTCTTTCTTCTTTCTTTTAATACTATACCATTAAAATAATCAGAATAACCGATCTGCGATTGAGATTCCAACAGATTTATTGTTCATTACAAACTTCACAGATGTGTGGATTTTGAAACATGTGAATTATATTACCCGCCTCTGACTACTAATCATCACACAATGTTGTTGATCTTTGTCATTCATCATTTATGTTTTGTCACCAGTATCGCGCTGATCACATCTCTGCTTGCCAGCACAATGGAAAGCACTTTCCAATAAAGCATGTGTATTTTATGTTTCAAGTGCATCGGCACCACGTCAACACAGGTCTATCTGCCGCATACCATTTCATGATTTGCTTCAAAGTGAAACTGAATGAACCCAAAACCTATACACATGATCCATGGTGTATTTTCATGAGCAGCACATGCCATATTCAAACCACAGTGACAATAATAATAAGGGTGATAATAACAATGATAATAATAAAACATTAATGATAACAAAATCACAGTTTGCAAAAAATAGGTCAATGTTTAAAATAATATGGTAAAGTAAAGGCACCAAACCAGAAACAAAAAATATTGAAGTTCACGTAAACATAACTTCTGTTTTCACAGTTTTGGATTAGTGGAATAATTTAAAAACAGAACATCTCGGAAGTGACTAAAAGTCGTTCACTTCCTATAAAGGCATATTAGCACATGCAACCATTTCAAAAACAAAATCTATTTGTCATGAGGAAAGGTTTTCACATGCAAATGAGCATTCATGAGCATCGTATAGTATGTGACTATTAAAAATAAAAAGTGAACACAATTTGTTTCTGCTCTCTGTAGGCTCGGGCTGAATGGCTTATACAATTCTTAAACCTGATTTATACTTTGTCATCCAACAGTGCCCCATGGCGAAAAATACCAGGTCTACAAGCTCAAATCGTGTCGCTCCGCGACACGTCATGATCTTGTGGATCTGCCATTTTCGCCACGCGACATTGTCACATGGCAAACCACAAATCAGGCTTCAGGGTAGATTCACACAGTGATTCATTGGCTGGAATGATGTTAACATTGAAGATTTCATGACCCACAACAAGCAAGGCTAAGATAAGGCACCCCTACGAGTCGTCTATGGGTTTTGCAGGAGCAAATTCAGAGGTCAGGGCTGAAAATGAAGTCCAAGGCTTGTCGCTCCGCCGCCGCCACGTTCGGATGCCAGAGGTCAACGCTAAAAATGATACGCGGTCCATCATCTGCAGACCCTTTAAATGGGAAAAAACAGACATGGATGACGCGTTACAGTTTCTATTTCATGATGTTTACGCTATACAGCTGTAAATCCCTTTTCACACCAAAGGGTCAGCTTGCAATTCCATGTGTCCAAAAGGTTACTAAGAGTTAAAACTAAAACCCTTTGGTGTGAAATTGACTTCCATGCGTTGAATCACTTGAGACAATATGCATCAACATGGATCCACACATGTCAAAGTAGTAGTAATAATAATAAAAATTCTAAGTGATGTGATGTTATAACCACTGGCGTTATATTACACTCATGGTTGCTAGGTTGTTATTATTGCAATGACAAATTGCCATACAAATCCCAGTAAAATACTGGGAGTCACAGACCTTTGTGAGAGATGGTGTGGAGGAATGAGTCGTCGACCAACAGACAGTGTCCCTCAGACCAACATTGAGGTTCTCCTCCAACCACCAGCTCACAAAGAGGTGGGGTCTGCAGACCTAAAGATGAGGAAGATCATTATCAGATCAACATTATCGACATAATCCTGTCCTATTCACATTTTTCTCTTGCAGTAGTTCACATGGAAGTGTGAATAATATTGGTGAAATTGGGTTAGGATTTTCTTTTTTTTTTGTAAAGAAAGAAAAAAGGAGCATGCAGTCTGTTGTGCATGTGCTCGTCGCTTGAGTTGGACACTGTTCATCTGGTACATCAAAAGGACACAGAAACTGCTCTGCATGCTTTATTCGCCCCTCTCTCTTCTCAAGAGAGAGGGGCACTATGGTTTGCTCTCCCTGACAAACAGGGTGCTATTGGCTGTACCTCGAAACACTGGAACTTCCCCTCACTCCATTCCATGCACTCATAATTCATGTTATGCATCTATTTTCAGATATAGTTTTAAACTTCGGTAAGTTTGGTTAGTTTTATTCAGTTCCTTTGCTTCCAATATAATAATTGTTTGTTTGTTTTTTGTCTTTGTTTTTTTTTTGCTTTGGATTATGATTTATTTTATCATGTTGTGTTTTGTTCTTTTTGATCACATGTCCTGATTGGAAATCACTTTTGTTAAACTCCTGTTGTTCTTACAAAGTGCCATACAAATAAACCTGACTTGACTTGCCCTCTTTTGTAAAAAAAGAAAAAAAAAAAAAAAAAGAAGAAAATCAGTGAGGATTCTAATTCTGTCTGAAGGTGCATCCATCCCCACAGTAGTATGAATCCAACGAAGCGATAGTTCATTGAAGCACAGAGGGCAGATGGTTTATTATGTAATTCCCCTCATTTTGTTTTTATTTTCACTTTTAAAAATATATTTTTCAGGTTGAAAAATAAAAAAGAAAGAGCAGAAAACTTGGGCAAAAAATAACAAAAAGAAAAACAAAAAAACACACACACACGTCATCATCTCCCACATATCACAGCCCACAAATCTAATAATAATCAACCCTGGATCTTTCCCTTCCCATTAGTACTCAACTTCCATTTCCCTCCTTTCCCTCCTACACTGTCCATTTCCACCAGCATGCCTCTATTCTTCGGTTGTCTGAGTTTGAATGTCAGTCTTTCCATGATATAAATAGCCTTCTTTGTTGCTGCTAATAGAATTTTGACTAAATATTTGTCCTTTTCCTGCACCGTCCCCTCAACCAGACTGGCTAAATACAGCATTTTACAGTCCATATTTACATCATACCCCAATATCTTCTGCAATTGATCCTTTATCATTTTCCAAAAAACTCCCTATTGACACTTGCAGAAAACATGAGTGTGATCAAATTCATTTGTCCACATTCACACCAACATTTTACTGATGTCTTTATTTGTTTACTCTTAATTTTTGGTGATATAAACAACCCAAACCATTCCCCTTATCTTGTATCAGTAAATTCATTTTGTTTCTTTAAATCAGCTGTCACTCCATGTCAACTCTCTCATTGGCTGACAGATAATTCACTCATGGCCACATTCAACCAGGTGTTCTTTATTAAGTTACTACTGAACAACACTACCGTGTTGCTCAGATGTCAGCCATCAAATCCCTCCACCTCCCCGGCCTCCTCCCTGTGGCACTAGTTCCGAGTGGTTAATCGTGATTTATGGATTGAACTATTGTGGTATGTGATCTATGGACTGTGATATGTTTAATATCTGCTGTAGTACATGGATTTGGATGAATTGTAACTATGTTGATGTAATGTCTTGTATTAGGCTGTGCTCAGGGGGGTTATTGATATCAGAGCTGTGTCTCGGTGCACACATAATCAGAGATATCAAATGTGATATCAGAACTACAACTTCATAATTCATAGATCGTCTGATATCACATGAGCAGAGCCACACCGCCATACTAATATGCAAAAGCTTTGCAATAAGTGGTCTATGGTCAATCTGAGCCGAAGTGTGTAAATGAATACTGAATAGCTAACATTGGTGATCTTACCATGGTCATCCATCCACTCCACTGTAGCACAACATAACCGTTTCCTACCATATTACTCTTTGCAGAATGTCCACAAGTGTGGCATGTGGCATAAAGACGGTCATAGTGTCACTGAAGTGTGTGCATATATGCCAAGAGGAATATCTACCTTTCTCCAAAACATTGGTGAATTAAATTGGTGGTAGACAAGCTGCAGGGTTGTGTTGAGTCTGTCGACTCAGTTGAGGATGGGAGTGAGTGGCCTATATCCTTTTGATGCTTCACACTTGGAACTAACACTTAGTTAATAGTATGCTGTCGCTGACACCTTCCTACCAGAAATGTGAACGAATGTCAAAACCACAGTCTTTCAGGAAGGTTTCTTTCTTCTCGCACACATAATTACTCACCTAGATGACAACGCAAGCGTGTATTGGTTGGTCCATACGAGCCCCCTAGAGTAGCCCCAGGCGGTAGCAGCCGAAACCCAGCAGCTCCCAGCGAGTTACTGCTTATAAATGTACGAAGAGACAGAAGTGTCCGGTAGGTGCAGGGACAGGCGCGACAGTTCGCTGCCACACAGACACCTGCACTGTACAAGGAAAACACTGCCTGGCCCTGAAAGAAACATTAAGGTGCACGTATATGACTCAGATGAAGTATAATCCAAAAGGATTCCAAAGCACATCTCTAAAAAAAAAAACATGCTACAGGTTCTGGACAAAGATATAAATACGGGGAAAAGGAAGGCAGTGTGCATGCTGTTTCACATATTTGTTTTTGTTTGAAGACAGACAACATTTCAACAGGTCTTCGTCACAAACAATGGTGGGACTTGTAAAACAGTCAGTGTGCTTTCCTTTTCCCTATTAAGTATTATTAAGCATTGTTAAGATAAAGATGCCAAATAAATAGCTTTTTAAAGAATCACTTGCAGTACGGTATAATCCTTTTATATACGTATAAGTATGCCACATATATGTTGTTGGCATACGGGGTGCATACATTGGTTAGACATACTAACAGTCCAAAAAAGATCTGAGAGCAGAGACAATGAAAGGAAATGATAATAAAAAACACTATCATTTTCTAAAGGCTGGAATTACTTCAATTGTTTGAATAAAGGGCAAGGGCATTTCACTCTACACTACAGCATTAGTTCAGCAAAATTAAAATAACCCAAGTGTTGTGGGGAGACAGATGGCTTTTTGTAGTGTGTTTTGTTCTCCAAATGTTCCTGTAACCTTTACAGAAATATGCTACAGCATACAGTAAATGTAGTAAAAGAAACCTTTAAATTGGCTGACAAGTAAGACCAAGGAACAGATGGGGGGATGTCTCCACACTGGCCTTGTAACGCCTTGGGGGTCCCCCAGGAGAAAGTGGCTAAGTGCTCGGAAAAGGGAAGTAGGCTGGTGTGTCACTCGCACCCATACCATTTTCAGTTACAGGACGTTTACAGGATATTAGGCAATTAAGTATCAATAATAACATCAGTTGCAATAGGCACGCAGCAATAGGCACGCAGCATGCATAAAGCTAAGGGTCTGACTCAGGGAGTTTTCTGTTTTCAATGATGAAATGCTGTTGGTTTAGTGGTGCCACAACTGTAGTTAGTTAGTAGCAGTAGTAGTGTTTCAAATCATTTTTATATCTATATTTTTTTATATCTATAGGCACTTTAATTTGAAATACAGGCAGGCATTGCCCTCCCCATGCCCATGCCTAGATCTGCCCCTGGTGTGTGTGCGTGCGCGTGTGTGCATTGCAAAACAAATGTGCCTCCATTTGTGCCAGAGACAATCCTCTCTACCTTTGGTCCCAGGCAGGTCCATCCAAATTTCGGGTCGACGCCTCTCTGGTAAACGGCCTGGAACTCGGCCATGATGACAGGGTAGTTGGCCTCCAAGACATCGATGTCATGGCGATGGGCGTCCCGGGGGAAGAACGGAATGCTTGGGACGTCTGGGAGGAAGAATAGATGAGGCTTCTGGATTGTAGAAAGATCGTTCAACCTGACCTGATGTGTGTGATCAATCGCAAGTTAGTGACGCCTATAGTGAAACAGCTTGAAAACGTCTTCAGTCAAAGCTATGGTTGATTCTTCCTCCACATACTGCATCTATGAATGGGTTTCTTATATGTAGGCGTGAGTAAGCTATGAATGATTGCATTCTTTCAGAAAAATCAGGTCCACTTTATGTAGATCACACTACAGAGAAAATATTTCATATTATGTCAGCTCTTGTGTTTTGCGTTTATACTTCATCATCTCACATTTTCACCTTCCCTCTTCACATCAGAGCAGCTCAGTAATGACTACAAAGACATCACTTTTGGGTAGTTTTGCCCATGCATCATGGACAACATTCTTACCTGCTCGCGCAGTGCCTTGTGGATGCGGCCCATGCCCACCCAGCTGTAGCGCTTGGCGTACTCCTGAAGCGCAGCGTACAGTTTCCTACCTCCGGCGGAGGCCTGGGCTGGGAACAAGGCGTGACTCAGCACCGGCGTGAGGTAGCCCCGTCCCTCGTTCTCTCCCGTTTCCATGGGGATACAGGGGACCGCATGATCGCTTCCGGGGGCTTTGGATCCTGCGTTGCACTCGGCCCCGGCGCAGCTCCCGGCACGGGACAGCATAGCGCGCCTGGAGCCCGACTTGTGCTTCCCGTGAGTGTGCGTCCGGCCCGGTGCGGGCAGGTCCGAGCCCATCCGGTAACAGTACCACAGGAAGAGGAGCAGCAGTGTCCACAGGAGCCCGTTGAGCGGCTGGGCGCCCAGCTCAGCGCACGGAGGCCAGGGGAGCGGGTTCACGAGCCAGTGCATCTTTCAGATGCTGTGGAGCACTGAAATAATGAGGCAGAGATGGGGATGTTAACAATGAGAAGGCGTTGACCCCCACAGGTATGGTACTTTGTCTTGGAGACATCCAAGTGCTTTGTTTCAGCAACACCTTCTTTGAAGCCCATACAGTAGCCCATACACATACAGCATGCTAATGACAGTAGCAGCAGTGATGCCAACTCCTCAGTACAGGAAGTAGTCAGTTGCTTGAAAAGTCTTGAAGTAATTAGGGGTGGGATAGGGAAGGCATATGTGAGTGTGCGGCGCCCTAGCGACCTTTTGCTGCCCCTAGAGACCTTTTGGCCCCGTCGTTGAAAACAATTTATTTCCAACTCCAGTCTGTCCCCTCAGTGTCATAACTCTGACACTATAGGTTGCGCAAATGTGACGCTTGCAGTCACAATGTGCACGTTTGGGTTTGTCCTTGACTCACTGAGGACTGATGAGGCAATTTGTCCTGCTTCAGCAGCAAATGGAGACAGAGAGAGGAAAAACAAGGGTTTTATCCCTGGCGACTTTCACATGATTTGTCCCCAAATCACCTAGTTTTGTCGCCAGAAGATTTTCACTAATTAAGTGGCTAGGGGGGTCTGGAAAGAAGCTAAATATAGCGACAACCACTGAGTTGCAGTGATAATAGTTTTGCTCCCAGTGTTAATGTATCACACAATATTTTTACACTGTAGTTGTTGCTTTTCTTGTTTTACCCATGTGTTAATGTAACACATGCTAATTCCCCCAGCAGTCTCTCTCGCATTAGACGTCATGTCTTTTTTCTTTTTAATTTGCGGTGATTGCTCTCCACTTTTCGGGGAGAATCTACTGTAAAGCAGCAAGTTTTCTGTATACCCAATCATACTATAATGCATTCTATGTACTGCAGATGTTACTGTACCGCTGTAGTAAGTGCTTCTGCTTGCTATGTTTAAGTGCTTCTGTTGTAGAATATAAGTGTTTTCTGGAGAATGGCTTTGCATTATTGCACTGCATATTTATAGTAGCCTACAGTATATACCTTTATAGGCGCAGCGGGTCTTAATCTTTTGCAAATTGCAAATGATATACTGTGTATATAATATATCATATTGTGGGTAGGGCACTTTTTTTTTGTCCAGTTATATTGTATCAATTTTATCTTCATGTTTTATTCTTGCCATTGTATTGCATTGTCCTCAGATTCCTCTTTTGAGGACCTCCATTACTTGCATAGAGTATAGTGTCAAATAAATGGTCTTGATTCTGCAAATTGTACAATAAGTAATGTACTTGGCAAAGATATTAAAATCATAAAACATTTTGATCCTGGAAAAAAGAAATACAATTCCAAGGGAATTCCATGCATTCCAAGGGAAGTGTTATAGTCACCATATACTGTATATGGCAAAGCCCTAAAGTCTTGCTGAGCAAACAAGTTATCTCTGTACAACAGAGTGCATGAGTTCATGCATGTAGCTGCTGCAGACTTAATCAATGACAATGAATGAACTACACTGTGCACATCAGCAATGGAGTTTTTTGATTGGCAGTATTATGGTGTCGGAAATGGTCCTTATTTGACTTTATTAAATATATTATAATATAATATATTTAATATGTGACTTTGACACACGGGCGGCGTGGCCATCGGGAGCACCGGGACTTTTCCCGGTGGCCTGCGCCACTTAGTGGCCTGGACGGGGTACAAAAAAAAAAAAAAAAAAAATGTTTTTCTTTGAAACGTCCAGGGCAGGCCAGAGCGGCAGGCCCAGGCCAGCCCAGGCCAGGCAAACTAGTGTTTCTCCTTCCAAAAATAAAAGGTGTCCTAGTACTACAGAGTTTAGTTGAGCAGTGTGAGTGACTGACTGTAACCTGATATCTTGCACCTGCATGATGCGTCGGACCGGAGAGAGCGAGGACAGTGAGAGGCTCTATGGAGAGACAGCGCTACGCAGCTCCCAGCTGGCCTGGGATCAGTGGGGGACACCCCCCCCTGCCTGTCGCTTAGAGCATAGACAGAGATAGTTACGCAAACTCGGTTCACTTCATGGGGCCAGTCCAATGGAGGCTGTTCTATATAGACTTCTATTGAAAAAGGGGACAAGGTCGTCATTCAGGCTGCATGATCAGCGCCCGAGCGCTCAGTTTCTGACCCCTCAATGTCAGTTTTATTAGATGGCTCTGCCTCTGCTGCAGAAGCATGCCTGTCGCGTGTCGAGATCAGATTGACGACTAGAAAGTAATCAAAAAAGTAAACAACGGATAATGGATAAGAAAAAGAGGAAAGGTGGGCCTGAACGAGAGAGGGACAAGAGGAGAAAGGCCCTTGAAGAAGAAGGGGCAAAATGTTATAATTTGACCGAAATGTTTGGCAGCCTCCCTCCTCTCCCCCAAAGCCAGCCGTCGTTATCTGACAAAGACGTGCAACCCCCATCAACAAGTAAGTAGCAGTAGTAATCACAACACACACTGCTGCGAAGTGAGAGCTGAGAGGATAACAGACTATATTAAAACCAATGGAAAATATTGTTTTTTCGGGGACATAATGTGCTCATTTCAGATTTGATAAATGGGCTGCCTATAGTAGGCCTACGAAAATGAATTGCATCTTAATGCATGTTTTGTATGTTCTTGTGTGTGTGGTGGCCAGTGTTGCCAACTGCCAAAATCCAAAATGCACTAGTGGCACTTCAGAATGTATTAGAATGCGCTAGATGCTTGCCTGGAAGGTGTGTAGACTTGGGATAATTCACATGAGGAATATTTTTAATTCTTGAGAGTGTAAAAATGAAACCAAATGGACCCTTGCGGGTCCATTTGGTTTCATTTTGTATGCTTTTGGTGGTGTGCACCCAGGCAAGAGGTCCAATTTAACCAAAGCACTTCCACTTGTTTTTTTGCTTCTAAGGGAAACCTCAATCTGACTCTGATATGCAGTACCTAGACATAGACCTGCCTTTAGGCAGGTATATAGGCAGGTATATATGTTGTAGTCAGATGCCAGTGTGAGCAACTCATTATTTGTTATTTTTATTATTATCATCACTATTGCTATTTTCTTGTTGTTATATTATTACTATTACTGTTATTGTTGCACACCATCTGCGTGTCTGTGTATTTTTGGTGGTGTGTGCATCCAGACAAGGAGGTCCAATTTAACCAAAGCACTTCCACTTGTTTTTTTGCTTGACTCTGCATGACTCTGATATGCAGTACCTTTTTTAGATATCCAGTGCCTTTAGGTAGGTCTAGGCAGGTGTCCAGGGATTCTTTGGTCTAACGTTGTCCAATGTAGAAGCTTATTTTGTGCCTCTTATAAAGGATAAGTAATATTTATCTAGAATCGCAGAATTTAGCAGAGGTGGAAAAAGTACAAAAATATATTACTTAAGTAAAAGTACAGATTTTCCACTTGAAAGTTACTTAAGTAAAAGTACAAAGTGCCCATTAAGACAATTACTTAAGTAAAAGTACAAAAGTACCTCAAATTAAATGTACTTAAGTATCAAAAGTACAGGGTGTTAAAATGTACTTAAGTACAAAAGTACAAAAGTACAAGTAAAAAGTACAAGATGCTTTTTCCTACAAAAAAGCCTGTCAAAAGTGGCTTAAATTATTTCAAATGTTTGCAATATAGGAATAGTGTACACCACTGTCTACACCAATGACATTAAATTACAGAACCCGAATATGCATAAAACCCCATACCCAGAAGTGAGGGGCGCGCTTATCATTATCATCATACAAAATGATATTTAGAGCCATTTCTGTCCCCACTCCTTAATTTGTCTTTAATGTTTGCCATCAAAATTTACATGTTACACTCATACTCAAAACTGTGCTTTAAATATTTGGGTTATACTAATTGGCCATTCATCAATGGCATTTAATGTCTGTGTTAGGACAATGCTTGTGTTTACATACAGTCCAGTCAAATGCATATTAGTAGAGGTCCCTGAATTGGGAAAGCTATTGTTAAACAAAACAGACACCATAGGCCTATTAGCCCTTCACACCTCACCCACTATACTCTTAGGACAAGCTGTGATTTTGTCACCCCCAAGATGTAGCCTATGTTCAGTGATAGGATGTTCTCTTTATAAATAATCGGTCATTTCAGTATAGCAAGGACTTGAAATGCACAGGCTGCAGTAGGCTGTGCAGTGCACTGGGCAAATGTTGATGACATTTTTAAAACACGTAGATGAAGAAAGCTGAAACAATTTAACAATTTTAACTACGTCCGGTTCGACCTGCATTTTCATCAGAGACTCATATCATATATAGAGTCACGACAACTCCATTCACTTCATGGTGCCAGTCCAATAGAGGCTCTTCTATACAGGTATACTTCTATTGAGAATAGGGACAACCGGGAATTATGTAATGCATTGGAGTCTATGGGTTGGCGCGAGTTTTCCCTGAATATCACAACTCGTCTACTAGATCAGGGGTTTTCAACAGGTGGAGAGGGTTCCAGGTGGTCCCCAGGCTAAATGATGGAAAGTTGGCTAACCAGATGTAACTCTTGAGAGTGTAAAAATGAAACCAAATGGACCCTTGCGGGTCCATTTGGTTTCATTTTTACACTCTCAAGAGTTAAAATATTCATCATCTGAATTAGCACCACTTAAACAAGAGGTCTACACTGTTTTGTTTGCAATATCCAGCCTGTGTGAAAATGTAATCGAATGGTGGTCCGTGGCTCAAATGCTGAATAAATGGTGGTCCCTGATGTCAAAAAGGTTGAAAACCCCTGTACTAGATAACTCCGTTTTTCGTCACAGCGCAGATCTAAGCCTGGAGATCGAGGATATAGTTTTTCGTGCAGTCCACGGCAGGACTTATCTTATTATTATATTGCCATCACCTGCGTGGGTCAGTCGTGTAACTTTCCCGAAACGATCTGTGTTTGTGTTCTACAACACAGAAAGCTGTGATGATGAGCTGGTCCAAAATGCCGACACACACACACGTGTGTGAGTGCGAGCGAGAGAGAGAGAGAGAGAGAGAGAGAGAGAGAGAGAGAGAGAGAGAGGAGAGACAGAGGCAGAGAGAGAGAGACAGAGAGAGAGAGAGAGAGAGAGAGAGAGAGAGAGAGAGAGAGGCGGCGCAGCACGGACGCTTCTCTGTGTGGGTGTGAATGAACGAGGGAAGACGATGACTTTATAAACGGGATAAAGCCGGCATTTATCGTATATTTTGCGCGGAAAATGTAGCGAGTAACGAAGGCTCTAATTTTAATGTAGCGGATAAAAAGTACGATTTTTTGCTCAAAAATGAAACGAAGTAAAAGTAAAAATTCACGGAAAGAAAAATATAAATAAAAGTACAAATTCTCAAAAAATGTACTTAAGTACAGTAGCGAAGTACTTGTACTTCGTTACTTTACACCACTGGAATTTAGTGACGAACAATGGTAATGCACAGGTCCGTTTGAAAATAAACCTTTAAAGGAGTAGCCTTTAAAGGTTTGGGGGTTGGGGGTTGTGGCCTGGCAAAAGGCAAAGTCCAGATGGCCTGGCCAAGCCCACTCCGCCCCTGCTTTGACATATTATGTCAAAGTCACAAGTGCATTGAAGAATTGCTTATATCCACTGTTTGAAGCTGCAACACACTGATGTTTATGTCATAGGCCCTTCATGTTGTTTATGTTCAACAGTTTACATTACATGTGTAATTGAACAATGGGCACTAATTCATTGATTCTGAATTAGAAATGGTTGCAATGATGTATACAGACTATTGTTGTTCAGAGTTGTCAAAGTGATTGTCAAAGTTTTATTTCCTTGTGCAGCTCATATTCAGTAATTAATAATGTCCAGTGTGCAGGCATGGTGCCTTTGTCAGATGTGTTATTGTTTACTGTAGTTATTTTTTTTTATTTCTGTATCATTGCACACACCACCCATGTATGCACACAATGTACACATAATAGGGCTGTACCAGCCAATCAGTATGGACCAGTCATATACAGTCCTTTGCCCTTACCCTCACACATCACCTTGAATTAATTACTGAGGTTTCTGCTTTGCTTTTCAGCAATTGGATTTGGAAGTATGTCATGTTGTTATACAACCACCAATTAATTATTAACGAGATTGTGTGTGTGTGTGTGTGTGTGTGTGTGTGTGTGTGTGTGTGTGTGTGTGTGTGTGTGTGTGTGTGTGTGTGTGCGCGCGCGCGCGCGTGCGTGCGCGCGCGCGAGAGAGAGAGACAGTGCGCGTGCGCGTGCGTGCGTGCATGCCTGCGTGCGTGCCTATACGGTAGATGTTGTTGGTTTTCTCATATCGCTATATGTTATCTAACCATCGTGCGCGCGCGTGCGTTTTGGGGGAGGATCCTTATAATAACCATGTGTTTTGGATTTATCGCACCGTCAGGTAGCACGAGGTAACACGCGCACATGTATGCATGCAGGCATGCATGCTTTAATAGCTCCTCTATAGGACGGCGTTGCATAAGACGGCGCAGCTCAACTCAGTTGTTATCTTCCTCTCTCAGATGTAGCCCTATACTATTTGAGCTCTTGTGTTGATCTTTGCTCTGCGCCAGTCCCTGCAGTTCTCCGGGCCTATACAGCTCTGGAGTTATATACAAGTCCGCATTCCGTCCAGCGTGCTCCCGTCAAAATATAACCGTCGCAACCCGCCATCCATTACAGGAAACCGCCGAGGAAGGGACAAAAAAAAAAACAGACTCAGCACGCATTATGAGCCTAAAAAACGTAGGCTATACTCCGTAGTACGACGGTGACGCGAGCCAAAAAGGTGCTGATCTACAAGCTAACATCGCGTCGCAGCGCGACGCGATGTTAACTTGTAGATCAGCACCTTTTTTTGGCAAGCGACATCACCCTCGCGAGCACATAAATTAAAGCCTCTAGCCTATGGCACGCGCATGCATTTATTTAAATCAACAAGCATTCAGGTATAGTAATAAGTTACCAAAACGGGGGGCACTGCACGGCGTCGCCTTCTCTCCGGGTCGCCTCCTCCTCTCCTCTATTCCAGTGCAGCGCTGCTGTTTCAGCACCGCGGAGGGTGGACAACTCCCGTTTCAGCACCGCGGAGGGTGGACAGCTCCTCCCGTGATGGAGATGGAGGAGAGCAGAGAGAGAGAGACCGCTGGCCGCTCAGCCCCGTGCAGTGGCTGCTTGCGGCCACGAGGGGGAGCGAGGGAGCACAAATGCCCTCACATACACAGTCACACACACACATACACACACACACATCATAACTGAATGCGTCAACCGCACGGTAACAAGCAGCTATACGCGGGCATCTGATCAGACATCTCTTATCTTCACACACGGGCCCCTATAACGCAACAGGAATACACACTGAAGGGAAGACGGACAACAATAAGGCAACCGTTCGTTGTTTAAAGGCACGGGGGTAAGGGCTATTATATTGCTGCTCGTCAGCTTTAACGACACGGTTGATTGATGTCGCTTCTTCCAGCGGTATTTCATTATCTTTGACTCCGCGTCCTCCATATACAATGAAGGCCGGGTGTGATGCCTTTTTCCCCCAGAATCCATTGAATTTGACATGCACCACGCTGGCATTTTTTTCGTCGAGGAAAACGCCTAAATAACGACGAACAAGCGTGTATGTATATATATAGCAGCACAAGGCTTTGCTATAAAATATTGTCTCTACTGCATAACGCGAGGGGGTTGTACCTACATATAGGAGCCTAGTGGTCGGTGAATATTGGAAGAGCATAATCCCCCCCATCTATCGCAGATTTTCGGAAGAAAATGCAGGGGGGGGGGCTGTGTCTTATTCTTACCACTTGTTTCTATTTGGCTCAGTCGTAAGACGTTTTATTAACTGTAAAAGATTACACGCATTTAACTTGGTTAATACATAGGCTATTCCTTTTGACTGATTTATCCTAGGCTTTGCGATAGTCAATCGGGATCGGGGTGGCCTGCATGATGTAAACATTATGCCCATCATGCCAATAATCTGTATACCTGCAAGCACAGTCACAATGTGCTGTCACTATGGAAGAAATGCCATGCAGGAATCTATCTTGTTTCGTCGTCGTCCCCTCCCCCCAAGGGACCTTAAAAACACATGTCAACTTCATTGTCTGCTATAAGAATGTAGCAAGATAAATGTATGCTTTGGACTGAGCTGATAATAGAGTCTTTTGCTCCATCATGCATTCTTCACACTTTGAATCTCGCAGGGCGTTCAGTCTCATCCAAAGCCATGGGGTGCTCACTTCCTGCTGTGATGCTGTCTGTCACCATGCTACACCTAGCTGCAGGTAACTGTGTGTGTGTGTGTGTGTGTGTGTGTGTGTGTGTGTGTGTGTGTGTGTGTGTGTGTGTGTGTGTGTGTGTGTGTGTGTGTGTGTGTGTGTGTGTGTGGCTACAGTGGCTGTGCCCATGTGCCACAGCATGCACGTGAAGATGCTTTCATGCATGTCCATTTGATGTACCACCTTCACCACTGACTAACAGGCCGTTAGTTGACTACAGTGATGACGCTTATTATTATAATTTATGTGCGTATGCCTCCTGTATATATACCTGCATATACCTATTATTATGGTTGTAAATATAGAGGTATATAGAACATAAATAGCTATTCTGGTCCGGGTTTCACTTGTATTTTTATACCTACAGTGCATACATGCATAGATGTGTAGAAAATAAAGGAATTCGGCTGTGGAAATCGCATTTCATTTGATTTCAGCATGACTGAAAGAAAATTAAATTGAATTCCATGACCAGGAGTGTTTACCAAGCTATGAGTTATACTGACCATATCAGGCGTATAAGTAACAATAAACAATGTTCTAGGACTAGACCTCAAGGCATGTATTTTTCTGTGTTTTCTGCCCAGGCCGTGTAAGTCTCTCATGTTTAGTAACCAATGCATCCTCGTTATTTATTTACTTAAAAAAAAGAATGGGAAAAATATTTTCTATTTAGCAAATCATTAGTCTTTCCCATTTCAGGATTGAGCTTTGTGACGCCTGACCCTGACGCTCCGCCCACCCCAGCCCCAGACTCTTATCCCTTGGGAGACCTGATCCATGGAGCCCTACAGAGTAAAGAATACTTGGGACACACAGGTACATCACTGCAGCTCTTTAAACTATAACTAAGCCCTCTGCTCTCAGTAAAAAACAGACCTTAGTTGCCCATTATTTATTTTTCAATTAACCATTTGAACCCCAGCATCACTCTATTGTGAAGGGAACACTAGCCAAAAATAGTAGTATAGTAGTAGTAATAGTAGTAGTAATAGTAGTAGTAGTAGTAGTAGTTGTAGTAGTAGTAGTAGTAGTAGTAGTAGTAGTAGTAGTAGTAGTAGTAGTAGTAGTAGTAGTGTAGATCACTGTTTGAAACCAAATGGACGCTTTGGAATCATTTTACCGTCTCAAGAGTTAAATTATTGTTAAACCTCTGCATTACTTGATTTACATGAAGTCTACACAATTATAGAATGTATAGAATTGTTGACCAACATTTGCATGTTATCTCTCTTATGCCAAGTACCAAGATCATGGAATTGTGAACAAATTTGTATCCAACGGTTGTCTGTAGCTTAACCAGCTAAGCCTACATATTGCACAGGGTCCCCCAAGGGTCCTATCCCAGCTTTCCCCCCTTTTTTATCCCCCCACGTCTAGGGTGACCATATCCGTTTGCCAAAAATAGCCGATATACAAGCTCAAAGCGCCTTGCAACGTTGTGAGCTTGTGGATGAGCATGACTGATTGCCCATGACTGACAAATGTGGTTACAGTATGATGTATGAGTGTGATCATCGTAGGAGGAGACACTGACAAGCCCCCCCCCCGTTCCCCATGCCTACATCCGCCCCTGGGAGACACTGACAAGACATTGTTGTGACCTTGCCAGGTACCACCACCAACCCGACCCAGGCCGTCCCAGACATCGGACAGGCCGGGTACACAGCCACCGCCATATCACCTGGGGTTCTCACCACCGCCCTGGGCTCCACGCCTGCTGACATCCAGTCACGGTCAAGGAACACCATGTCCTCTCCACCCGTGGAAGAGGAAACAACAACCACCCTGATCACCACAACAACTATAACCACCATGCATGTGCCAGGTAGATGTGCGATCAGTGTTATGCATTGCTAAGAGACCCGACTCACAATCAGTGTTGGTTGACTGTCCATCCTTTAAATCTTTTTAAAGCTGCTTTGTCACACTCAGACGTATTTGGAAACAGGTGTGAAGAAACCATTCATGAAAATGTAGACGATCAGAGAAACTGTCCGGTTTACAAATAGGACATTGTTTGGAAAGCTTTGACCCACAAAAAAATTCCCACAAAGGAATAGACCTGAAAAAGGTCCTTGGTGGATTGGAACATCTGTTTGCTGAAGTCCTAGTTACAGTAAACCACACAATTAACACAAAATAACTAAATAAGTGTCAAACATATTCAAAAGAAATCTGACACAAAAATAATGACATTATAGTGGTATATTTTTGACATGATAGTGTATATTTTTTAGATGATGGCAATTGGATGTACAAATATTATGAGTATCTGCAATAATGAACATGCAGATAGGGAGAAATGACAAGAATTATAGCTGTTCTTATCCTATTTAACACACGATTAAAGGAATGCGGATAATGTGAATCGCAGATCATTCACACACGCGCACCCACACACACACACACACACACACACACACACACACACACACACACACACACGCACATGCGCACACGCACGCACACATACACATGCACACACACACACACACACACACACACACACACACACACACACACACACACACACACACACACACACACACACACACACACACACACACACACACACACACACACACACACACACACAGTGTTATTGTTGTATTCTACATTTTGCCTCGAGGGATACCTTTGTCCCTGTATGTACATGTTGGCTTATTAGTGCCAATTGAGTGCCAATATTTAGGGTTTGTGCAAGAGCATTGTTGCTTTTATTTATTCTCAACCTACCACAGCCAAAAAGCATGGAAATTGTTAAAGAGAAGGTAACATGAAGTAATCATTTTTTTAATCATTTTGTGTATAAAACTAGTTAACGTTTTGTGGATGAAATAAGCAGTTACATTACACAGAGAAAGCTTAACCACAAATGCTTCACTCTTGTAATGTAAATCAATATATGCTGCATATGATAATGTTGTAATATTGTCAACTTTGACTTGATGTTAGTCTTCCAGTTTGCTGCCAGCAAACTGGAAACAGCAACATGATGTCTTTAGACCAGCTAGCTAGACGTCAAGGTAGATGTATTAGTATTTTTACACTCTATCTATGTTTGTACCGGCTCCTGGTTATAAGTAACACATTGGCCTACAATCTAGACAGTATGCATCCATCTTCAACTGCTTATCCGTAGTTAATTGGGTCACAGAGGCAACAGCTTGAGCAGAGAGTTCCATGCAGACTTCCCTGTCCAGAGCAACATTAGTAACTTCATTTTGGGAGTCGCACTTGAGAGTTACTTTCACGTATCTCCAACTTCCATCATGAGTACTCTACAGACGGGAATCGGTTTACTGCATATGATTTGGGTCCTTCACTGCTATAGCCTCCCATGTGATTTCTGGTCTAGAGGGGTGGGGGCCGGTCCTGCTGGATCCTATTGGTTCACCAATCTAAGCGCCCGCCCCCTCCTCCCCTCCCTGGTAGAAAACAGCAGAGAACACTGACGTCACCAAATTTGGAGCGACCTGCCTCTGCAAAGATTTTTGTTAGCAAATTTAAAGTTGATTCTCACTTTTTTATGAAGGATTTTCTGATGGGTTTACCCATGCAGGCTTTACAAAACTAAAAGGCTACTTACCAAGGATAGATCATTAGGTAGATTTTGCAGAAAACTGACGGGATTTAGAAGACATTTGTAGAATCTGCCTCACAGTGAATGCACATGTTTCAGAACTGTTACATTTTGTTCCTCCACAGTGCAGTGCAATGCTACCCTGTCCAGTATGGAGGAGATGGTTGAGTCTCCAGATCCTGCGTCTTCATCATCCTTTTCCCCTCTAGAGTGCACCTACAGCATCACTGTATACCCGGGATATGGAGTGGAGATTCAGGTATAATTATCAATGTGAATGAATAATGTAGCAATGTACACTTTTTATTAGTTGTCAAGGGCAAAACTGTTAGAATGACGCTGTCTGTTTATCAGTCTGTGTACAATTCAGTAAGCATTTGCAGTGTGTGTGTGTGTGTGTGTAGGGGGGGGGGGGGTATTATTGGCTAATCAAACCTTAGGAAAGAAGCAAACATTTCTAATGCATTTCCCATTGATCCAAGCCACATTTATGATGTACTATTGGCTGTTCTGTAATTTTGACACGCACGATGTAGCACTGATGTGAAATTTTATTTCTGCCTCTTGGCCAGTTCTCTCTTGAAAAAGAGACTCTGTCTCAATGAGGTTTTAATATCCTTATACCCAGGCTTTCATTTTCGTCAGCGCTGTGCATGTTCTCACTGGTTAAATAAGGGTAAATAAAAATTAAATATAATACAGTACAGTACAGTACAGTACAGTACAGTACAGTACAGTACAGTACAGTACAGTACAGTACAGTACAGTACAGTATAAGTTAAACTATTATACTTCCTCAACACTGTTAAGGAAGCATAAAGTGACCTGTCTACAGTGATGCTATGAGCCAAATTGATTATTCCGTTTGCCTGTAGGTGAGGAAGGTTAACCTGTCCAAGGAAGAGTCTCTCACCATTGTTGGGTATGGAGGTTTGGGACCGGAGCTCTTAGCCAATGAGACGCTCATGAAAGAGGGCCAAGTTATTCGCAGTTCAACCAACCAGGTCCAGATTCACTATCGCAGTCTTCGGCAGACCAATCATGGCATGTTCAGGCTCCACTATCAAGGTAAATGGCACAATAGCAAAGTGGCCTTTTCATTGTGTTATTTTTTTCACTGTAAGTTTGCTATGCATTAAATTAGACCACATACCCACACAACCTTGTATTATTACTCAAAGAGTAGCAGGCTACAGCATTACAGTGTACAGATTAATGAAAAACAATCTGTCATGGGCACTCCTTTTTAATTTTGAAATGTTAATTTTTGATTTGAATTGGATTATTATGATGATGGTGTTTGTATTATCAATAGTACATTATTATTGTTAGTGACATGCCCTTTTTTACACATTAAACATATGATGACCCCACCTGCGATTGTATAAATGGAAGCAAATACATTTGTAAGGACCAGTTTGCCATTTGTGCACTCTCTGAGTGACAGGGGAATCCTTGGAACCCCCTCAAGATCCCCTGGGGCTCCATGGACCCCATTTTAACCTAGCAGCCCTGCAGCACCCATCTAAGGCAACTTCACCACTAATTGTGTTGTGTAGACAATCTGACACAACACTTCCCAAAGCCCTCTGGGCAAGATCACTGTCAGCTGCATCCAAGCGTGATTTCTATTTGATAAGTTACACTTTAATAATATTACCTAAAGGTGTTATTTTGGGGATACACATCAACTTTAACAGTGATAGCAAAAGTTCCATCTACAACGATGATGCAAGGTGTACTCCCATGACTAAAATTAAGTTTACCCAAAACTGCACACATGGTTTTATCCAGAAGATGACCAAGTTTCTAATAATGCACAGGATGAATTTCCCCTATCCCTTACTGTATGTATGCAACATAGTTTTGCATAGTAATGAGCCATTCGCAAAGTCCCTCCTCAATCACCTTGTCCAATAGGCATGTTAGAAGAGAGCTTGACCTGCATAGCAACAGTTGTTAAACTATTTGGACTGGCATTGGACAGTGACTAAAAGATCCTTGGTTGGTCAGTGAGGACCCATGCCCATGCAGTGTGTGCATGCTACTATCACTTACTGTATGAGAGCACTCTGGCATACTCCAGAAAAATAGTGTAAAAAAGGAAATCTGGCATAACCAAACGTGCAATGATGTGCACTTACTGTAACAGCACTGGCTGGCTGCACAACTCTCTTGTGGCACTCAGTGAATGTGGGGCATGAAACGTTTTGTGTAGTGTGAGAAATGAAGCCAAATGCCAAACCTCCCACACACTGAAAGCCTTCCTGCATCCTTTTCTTAAAAATATATTTCTGGTTAAGGTTATCTCAGTTTACATCCTGTAGTCTACTTTTCAAAGCTAGGAGAATACTTTGAGCTGCACAGTGCCCATCTTGTTTGAAACTCAAGACGAAAAATCCCTTTTTTTTTTTTTACACCACAAGCCTAGTCATATTCACCACCTTTGTATAGCATGTTATGGTTGATCTAGAGTTTAGAGTAGAGTTTATTTAAAGTATAAAGAGACAGAATTTATTTTAGAGTATTGAGAGACAAAGCGGGGTATGTAAGACATGCTGGAAGTTTGTTTCATTCGTGTCATGCATGGGTCAGTCACCAAACACCCCTTCTTTGTATTGGAATGCCAAATGCAATCAAGTTTACTGCCTGAAAAACACAATATGATGTGTTCTTAATTATGTAGGCTTGAGGTCATCAATTTCAACCAATAATATCTTGACCACCCATAAATCAATATCCAACTGCACGTCTCCATGTTTGTTATGACACAAAGCCAATTTTTCAATGTACAACTCTGAAATACGTTTGTTTGGTACTTTGAAGACGCCATTTCATCTAGACTTTGAAATGGGCGTCTATACACAGTGCCTTGCTTTTATACTTTTGCTGAAATTCCTTCCTATGTCTGGAACAACCTCCACAGCCTTCCTGCTGTCCTGTTCGTTCCCTCAGTCCCCTGAGGGGGGCGGGGTGACGGTGACAGACATCCATCCCGGCGGTCAGGCCCATTTCCACTGTGATCCAGGCTTCCAGGTCCGGGGCCACGAGGTGGCCACCTGCGTCAACGCTACACAGCCCCACTGGAGTACACCTGAGCCACACTGTGTCGGTCAGTTTATAAAAATATTTTTTTAGCTGGCTTTTGTTGACTGACATGAACAGGTTGCAAAATCGTGGGGATAAAATTTAATATTAAGAGAAGACAGACAGACAGACAGTAACCTCACTAAAATTATTCTTTCATTTATTTTGAATAAATACCTAGTTTTTTCTGCATGCCAGGTTTATATATCAGTTAGACATATGGGCAAATAACCAATCAGTGTTTTTTTTACCTAGCTGTATCTTGTGGAGGGTGG
Organism: Benthosema pterotum; assembly: GCA_039105355.1. NCBI lineage: Eukaryota > Metazoa > Chordata > Actinopteri > Myctophiformes > Myctophidae > Benthosema > Benthosema pterotum. Next base: position 48,245,703 of record CM076965.1, read on the forward strand.
ATTCGTAACGCTACGGTGGGCCGGATACTTTCACCACCACCTTCCTCCGTCAGCAACCACAGTAATGGGAACAACCTGAGTTGCCACTGGTTCATTGAAGCCAAGGAGGGGCACAAACTTCATCTCCACTTTGAGAGGGTCGCCCTGGACGAAGATGACGATAAGTATGATGACAGTCGTCTTATTAGCTAATCCTCATGCCTGATTTGTTGTGTGCTGGTGTCACACACCAGTAATATAGCCAGTATACAAGTTCACAAACTTCTGACAAATTGAGAGCTTGTAGTTCGGATTTTTTTTTTTAGCTGAGCTGTTCATTGTAAGGCGGAGTTTGTTTAAATTATACTGGGAAAAACTCCAGCTCACTCAATCTCTAGAATTGCAGATTTTAAATAACTTGTATTCATTGGCTGTACTGTTTTTGCAAAGTCAACGCATTGAGATACACTGCCTTTAACAGTCTAAACTCTTATTTTTTGTAGTTTATTGCCATATTCCGGAATTGATTGGTTTCAGAAGATATAATACATAATATCGAAAAGCTATACTCTAATGTCAAGCAATTCACCGGCCAAATTATATTTTCATACCCTTATTTTATTTTTTAAGTCATTTAATCCATTAGCAAATTAAAGCCTTGGTTCAGCAACACATCAAAATGTTATATGTGCCCTAGCCCCGTTCGTGACACTCTCATCTCGCTGGCAATACTGACTACAGCTACGAGGAGAGAGTCACGTGTAGCTCGGTTACCTTTTGGATGACCGCCGGGTGCAGCCGGCGAGAAACAGTGGAATAAACCCCTTTAGCAATAATCAATGCAAACCGGAATGGTGTCGATAGAGTCGCAACAAAAAAAAAAACTCAACACGGAACCTTAACATTTGAACACGGACACACAGAAACCGCGTATTTAATTTGGAATCATGGTACTGCCGCGCTAGCAATTAGCTACATGCTAGCGCTTCCAAAACATGGTACTACCGTCTTCTTAAATTAAATACGCGTTTTCTGTGTGTCCGTGTTCAAATGTTCCGTGTTGAGTTTTTTTTTTTTGTTGCGACTCTATCGACACCACTCCCGTTTGCATTGATTATTGCTAAAGGGGTTTAATCCAGTGCTTTTGGACGGCTGCACCCAGACGGAGCCCCCGGTCATCCACAGCAGCAACCGAGCTACACGTGACTCTCTCCTCGTAGCTGTAGTCAGTATTGCCAGCGAGATGAGAGTGTCACGAACGGGGCTATATGTGCCCTAATGTTTAAAGAATATAGATCTAACGTTATGAGTTGGAGATTGGTAAATTCCAAATAGATGATGTACACATAGTGTTACAGTTGTTTAACCCATTATAAACTGAAAAATTATTCAAAGATTTGCGCCACATTTTCAACATTTTCAAAAATATCAGACCTACATAGACCTCCCATAGTGTATTCTATATTGTTCTCTAGGTTAATTGTGCGCAGTGGAAACGGCTCCATGGCTCCGCTGCTGTTTGACTCAGACCTGGATGACGTCCCTGAACGTGGCCTGGTGAGTGAGGGTCCAATGCTCTACCTGGAGCTCACTGCCGACTCCTCCTCCATTCCTTTGCTGCTGGCTCTGCGCTATGAAGGTAAGCTGAGAGACTCCTTTTAATGTAATTCCACCTCACCTCCACTCTATTGGCTCATTATGAAACTGCTGGAGACTGCTGAGTTGTGATTGGCTAAAACACTGCCTCACCCCCACAACCCGCCTTGTTATGAGCCGACGTCAATTATTTGTTGACAACAATGAAGTTCTGGACCACCTGCGGGGCAAAGCAGGTGTCTGTTTTCAGGGAAACAGTTGCAGCATCAAAGTAGAAGTGATATAGAGGGGACAATGGCAAAAATATAGATAAATACTACCGTATATATACATTTTGATTTTTGGCTAAAAGGTTACCTATAATGTTAGAATGTTAAATTGCCATTGATATGCAATATATGGTTAAATGCCGTGATCCACTTACGTCATACATTTCACTGACTGACCATATGCAAGCCACTGTCTGGGAACTACCAGGGGTCCAACAGTGAGGAATTTGCAGTGTAGATTGGGACCCCAGAGATAAAACCCGTGATGATGATGATGATTATTATTATTATATCTAAATAACACACACATGATTGATATGAAAGGTCTAGTGACAGGACAAGCACAACGTTTGTCAAGGATTCGGCACAGTGTCAAAAAAACAACGTTTTAAAACTATTCTCACCATCCTTGGAACATTCCACAGCAGAACACAAATGAAAAACGATCTCACACGATTATGTTTTTTACCTGAGCAGATCCCATATCAGACATATTAAAGATTAAGATTTAAGGGGCTTCCAGACGGCAACGATAAACGCCGGCCCCATTGAGAATGAATCAGAATGGGCGATTTATTCCTCGCCGTCTGTAAGCCCCTTAAGAGTGTCTCTGACATTTCATTAAATCTCAAACCAACCCGCACTTAGAAGTGCTGATAAGATTGAGTTATTGATAACGTAGTGGGGCTGCTGTAGAGCTGTCCTGCAGCAGCTGGCCCTTCAGTGGACTCCAATGCCTTATTGTTTTACCTCTCATTCTAATGACCACTCTCATCCCATTAAGTAAGCTTGCCAAGCGACGTGGCCCCGAGGGCAGTAGGTGGCCTGTTTCTGGTATCTGTGTGTTTCTGTTTGCATAAGGGGGTTTCATGTACTGTACAAGCACGCCCCCTAGACATGACACGAGTACCTGTATGTCGCGTGGACTTCTTACCTCTAGTCCAATTCTTGATGCTTGAGTGCCAAACATGGAGGCATTATAGACTTTGGGGGACAAACTCTGACGCCCTGGCAGACACTCTAACCACAATGCTACTGAGCTAGTGCCCTGATTCCATTGCAAGGGTTTACAGTATATCTCAGCTCATTTTACATCTCTTCTACTAACCCTTAGTCTCATGTGAACACCCCAGACAGTTTATAAGTTACTCCATTCAGTATTTAGACGTTTGATCATTTTAGCGTATCTGCCTCCTTCCTATACAAACCCATTATAACTTAAAACTCAATTTTAACCATGACAGATTATTCGAAAACAATCCATCTTTTTTTCTGGTGACTGATATTGTCCCCCTAATATGGGAGAGAGCTGTGAAATTTCATTTACAGATTTAATTTATTTTTAAAATATTGTTTTGGAAAATGTAGCAGGAACAATATTTTAAAAATAAAGTAACTTCTTGTATCTGGAGTCTTCACGTGAGACTGAGTAGACCATAAAATGACCAAAAAATGACCAAAAGTTTTTTTTTTTTTTTTTTTTTTTTGAAGTGGAATACCCTTTACTGCAACCGAAAAACCTTATCATTTTTTTCCAAGAGAACTCCTTCCATATCTGTGAATTGATAGTTGACTGATGTGTCCCCCACATCTGAAACCATTCTTTTTCTGTTTTACAAGTTTTCTTTGACGCACATTCTGCTTAGTTTATGATTATTATTACAGTTATGATGAGCATGAGATTATAATTAGTATTATATTTGATATGTACTGGTTACATGTGTCATTGATGACTGTGTGCAAAAAGTGGAAAGTACACTGGATCGTTTGCATAACAGTGCGTCGCAGTTATATGTTGACAGCCAAAGTGACGTCGGCCTCCGCACAAGACAGCCCTCCAGTCACAAATGAAAAGCTTGGATGTCTTGAAAGTCTTTTCATTGTGTTAATTAAGGAAGCTAAATTGGGTTAGTTGTGATGTGCCCTTGCACAGCAAGCCTCATTGTGTTAATTAAGGAGGGTAAATTAGGTTAGTCATGATATGATGCGCTCATGGACTGAGAGTACTATATGGGCTTCAATGGAACTTACATCCCACTATGATCAGGAGATAGTCTTTAGGTTAGAAAAGCACACATGCGCACATGCACACATGCACACATGCGCGTGTGCACATGCACGCACACATGCGCGTGTGCACATGCACACACACACACACACACACACACACACACACACACACACACACACACACACACACACACACACACACACACACACACACACACACACACACACACACACACACACACAATATGTTGTACTGTATCTTGTAACCTCTCCGTCTGTCTGTCTCTCTCTCTCTTTAAGCATTTGATGCTGAACATTGCTGGGAGCCCTACATGCCCCACGGCAACTTCAGCAGCAGTGACATCACGTACCAGCTGGGCACCACTGTCACCTTCTCGTGCTCCGCGGGCTTCGTCATGGAGCAGGGCTCCGGGACCATCGAGTGTGTCGACCCCAGTGACCCACACTGGAACGAGAGCGAGCCTGTGTGCCGAGGTAGAGGGTGATAGTCACATGACTATTACTCATTTACACCGTGTCATCCTTAGGATTTGATCTTGATAAGAGTTGACAGCAGCAGTTTGTCCGTGCAGGGATGATGCCATCTGAACTTTATCTGTACGAGAGGTCTGTGCTGCTTGCACTATCATTCCATCCGACCAACGGAGTCACATAGTCTCAGGAGCTTTGTCAGGGCCTGGTGTATTACCCTCCTGTGTCCTTTTTGTTCTCCACGTCCTATAGGCCTAAAAATGGGCATATCAGCGGCATATCTGGTTATGTCTGAATCAAAGTGATAATGTGCCGTCCTGGCTTTTGCCTGATGGCCAAAAGCCTGATGTTTCCAAGATGTTGGCTTTCTGCATGGTAGACACAGTTTCTAATTCTCAGTGTAACAGCCAATATAATACCCTGTGGGCAATATACCCAGCTTTAGTATAAAATAGGTTAGCCCAGAAAGTGTGTAGCTAATCCTAAACCACTGGACAAACCACTAGCATATTTCTTATGCATAATGCCAGTTGGTCAAGGAAGTAATATCTCTTTTTTTTTTTTTTACTTATGATTTAACTTGTTTGGGGATAAACCTTGCCCAAACACAGCGATGATTGACATCAGTGGCTAAAGGAAGTGAGAGCCACATGGAAACTAGGCAATCTAGCCTTCTCTGTATTTCTTTCTCATCCCACCGTCATTATTCAATCACTTTTTCTTTCTAACTAGCCATATAGAACCCAATGCATTCTCCTTATGCCTATTTGTGCCTTTATCCCTCTGTCTAAGCTCTGTGTGGCGGGGAGTTGACCGAGCCGCTTGGCACCGTCCTGTCTCCAGACTGGCCCCAGAGCTACTCCAAGGGCCAGGATTGTGTATGGCAGATCAAAGTCATGGAGGAGAAGCGCATTGAACTGGACGTACGGATGTGAGTATTAATTAACTCAACATATGAAATCTATAGCACTGCTATTCTGGTATACAACAGCAGGTAGGATCAGCAATTTTGATCAGAGATTTGATGTAGAGGGGAAGAGGAGCATCTCTAGTGTGGAGCCCATAAAATAGTTCAGTAACGTTTCACTCTATTACTCTAGACCAGGGGTGGCCAACCCGTGGCTCGCGAGCCACATGCGGCTCTTCAGCTGGTTACATGCGGCTCTTAAGGAGCTTCCACATGGAACCGTCAAAAACGCTCGGAGTGGCACAGTCATGGATTCCTTATACCAGTGGTTTTCAACCTTTTTTTATACCAGGGCCCACCATTTATTCAGAATTTGAGCCACAGACCACCATTTGATGACATGATAGCTCCACAGACCCCAAAGCTAAAGATTTTGTTTACTTTTGTCAACAATTCCAGGCTAGATTTCAGAGAAAACAAAACAGTCCAACATACAGATCAAAATGACCATTACTCTTCTCTAGTTGTGTAGACTTGGGCTAATTGACGTGGTGCATATTTTAACTCTTTGAGAGTGTAAACATGAAACCAAATGGACCCGCAAGGGTCCAGAGTTACATCCCGCAAACCAGGTTTTATAACCGTTGTGACCGTTTGATGTGGCTCTTTGCAGTAACACAGTGAAAAACGTGGCTCTTAGTCTGTGACCGGTTGGCCACCCCTGGTCTAGACACTACCTGTATTAGTGTCTAGACTCTAGAGTATTAGTAAACTAAATAATTAGCTACTATAAATTTAGGAAGCTGTATTATAAAATCTACTTTGTGTTCCTCTCATTAATTGTCTCATTGAAGTACAACCTCTTTCTCTTTGTTATTGTTCCTTCTCCCTCCTCAAGTCTGAATATCCGCCACAACGATGTGCTGACTATTTTTGACGGCCATGATGTCATGTCTCACGTGATTGGCCAGTACCTGGGCTCCAGAGAGCGTTTCCAGGTGGTGTCTGGGGGGTCAGAGGTCACCATTCAGTTTCAAAGTGATTCAGAAGATTCCACGTTCATCCTAAGCCAAGGATTCCTTATTCACTACCGTGGTAAGTAGAATAGGTGAATTTAATTGAATGGCATTTCCACTGATAGATTCTCCGCTCCTTGTTTCATTTATAAATTGTTCCTTTTTGTAATATTATTTGTAATGTTAGTGTGATCAAATGGGGTATTAATTTACAAAATTTACAGAAGTTGACTTTTAAGACCAAGCTGTCCACATGGATGCAACATCTTTGTGTGCAAACTGTGTCAGTTTGGCTGATGGCAGTTATCATTGCTTGTCATTGTCGGACCCCGGCACCGAACTGAGTTTAACAATGGATAAACCTGTAAATATGGATGAATGGATACAATACTGATAATCTGTACCGCTACATTAGCTCACAATTATTGTTAATGATGACAGATCTACGTACCTCCTCTGGACTGTTTAAAGTCAAGTTAGTTATTCTGGCTAGTTGCTGTTTTTTTTTTTTTTTTTTTTTTAAATGCATCTGTTGTGTCTCCCGCAGAGGTGGAACCAAATGACACCTGCCCCCCACTCCCTCAAATTGAATATGGCTGGATTAGCTCCTCCCACACCTCCCCTGTCAGAGGCAGTGTGTTGACCTATCAGTGCCAGCCAGGATTTGACATCAGTGGCTCTGACATCATCACTTGCCAATGGGACCTTTCCTGGAGCAACAGTCCCCCTACTTGTGTCAAAGGTGAGAACATTTCTGTAACAGTCTACTTTTTATGTTATTTTATTTATTTATTTGCCATTAATTAAAGTATGTGTTTATTTATTTTTCAACAGATATTACACATAACATAATAGACAAAAAATAATAAACAGACTTAGCCAAGACGAAACGAAAACAGGTAGTCAAAACTAAACTAATAGGACAACACCATGCTACCTATACACTACCTATACAATTCTGGCAACAAACCCTATAAATTCAAAAATAAAATGTCCCATACTAAATGGAACCTCTTCCTGGCGAAGAGATATCCTTAAGTTGCAGTCTCTGTCATGAGTTGAGTCCAGTCTGCTGTGCATGAGCTCTTCCAATTTCTCAATATCTGTCTCTACAGTAATTAGACCTGCAGTCATTAGTGCAATGTCCTTTGCTGACTCCTTGTGGCCACGTATGCTATCTTCCTGGAGAAATAACAATGCATATAACTTAAGCCTTGTCCTAACCACAAGACTTGCTTAGCACACTGCACCAGGAATTGCACCCCCAACGCATCCACATCCCAGTTCTTGAGATAACAGATCAGAATCACACACACTCGCACACTTGTAACAAATGTTTTCATATGGAATTAACATAATATAAAAATTATAACAATTACGCCTGCATCACTTTGCCTAACACAGAATTATAAAAAAGACTGCAATGGGAAAAGGCCTGCCGCTGACTCCCATTTGTTGAGAGATCTATATATGTCTCAAATTATATTGTTACACAAATTATCACTTTTCACTATGGACCATGTGTCTTTGAAATTGAACCTTTGGCTAAAACGCTGAATGCCATGGATAAAGTAGCTGTAGACATATACAGGCATGTATAATACAGACATTAATGGAGCCTACCGAATAGGATTGCACTGCTACAAAAACTGCTAAGCGAACAAAAGCAGAAAAAAGCACTAAAGGGCATTACAGACAGGGAGTGATAAACGCTTGCATTATGGCAGTGATTCCACTGTGCCACTCACCTGATACCTGGGCAATAATCGCTCAGCGTAAAGAAAAAGCTCACCACAATTGAGGTCTAACATCAGACTGGCGTGTGCACGAAACAAGCACACATGCAACAAACAACAAGGAGTTCTGTGAGAACTGAGAACGCACCGCATCATGTACTTGCTTTATCGCATGACGTCTTCTCAGCACAAAATGCCGGCCGCATTGAAAATGAACCAGAGGCTTGATTTATTACAATGTGTTTACATCAGGTATAAAGTAAAAGAAAAACGTGACAACTGTGTGACAAAATGGTCAGAAGAACTGGGAGGCTCAGGCACGAGGGGTGTGCTACCCTGGGGAGTGTGCTAGTGCAAGTCTTCATGTCCAAACCCTCCCTTAATGAACAGTCTAAGATCATCTGTTCTCAGACCAAACAAAACAATGATAACTGACATGTGATGGTTTACAGAAGTGAAATATTTTGGGGGGCACGGTGGAACAGTGGTTAGTGCTGTCGCCTCACAGCTAGAAGGTCCTGGGTTCGATTCCTAGGGGTGCTGCTGTGGGTGCTGGCAGCGTGTCTGCTCCTCCGCGTCATCAGTGCCCATACCCGAGGCGGGGTTGGCGAAAGGGCGTTTCTGTGTGGAGTTTCTGTGTGGAGTTTGCATGTTCTCCCCGTGTCCCCTAGGGTCCCCTAGGGTAGACCCTCACTAGGGTCCCCTAGGGTAGACCCTCACAAAAACATGAAGTGATCCTGGGCTCTAAGCTGCCTCCCCCTGGCCAGCCGGGGCTCTTGATGGAGGGGACAGGAACTGGTTGGAATAACGTGTTCCTTCCACGCGCTACGTCCAACCAGGGAAACTCCCCCCTGTCGGGTGAAAAGAAGGCGGCGCGACTCCTCATGCCTTGAAGGAAGCATGAGCCCAGTCTGCTGCCTCCCCAGGTTGGTGGAGGGTGTGTAGAGCCCAGGATCACATTAGGAATTGGCACTGGGTGAAAAAATGGGTTACAAAATCGTGGGATAAAAATTATATATATATAAAAAAAAGAAGTGAAATATTTCCATTTTTGGAAATGTTTGGAATGATATGCATTCCTTCTTCTACCTTTTACTAGCTTGCTTACTCAAATAATTTTGTAATAACAATTGTATTGCTATTAAATTATTACCCAAGTATCTTTCTCTTCTGGGAATCAACTTCTTTCTGCAACTTTGTCCCCTTTTAGTTCAGCAGTGTCCTGATCCAGGAGAGGTGGTGAACGGAGCGCGTTCAGTGCGTCCTGAATCAGGTTTCGCTGTGGGAACAGTGGTCCGTTTCTCTTGCAACCAGGGTTACCAACTGGAAGGACCCAGTCAGATCTCCTGCCATGGACGGGACACTGGCACTCCGAAATGGAGTGACCGTAGCCCAAAGTGTGTCTGTGAGTCTGTCCCTTACCTCTCATTTGTGCATTATACACACAACTAAATCCTCCAGCATGTTCAGTTATACTCTATGTTCAGTTATACATCCAGTTAAAGCCCTGTGTGCATTTCTTTGTTTTTAGAGAAGAGCACCATAGGGCGACTCATAGCCATAGGACCAACATTAAACTGTTTTTCTATTAAAGTCATCTTTGGAAGCATGAAGGCAAACTATTCATATAAATGATTTTCATAATATGGTCAGGAAATCCCTAACATTTGCAGTTGTCAATACCCACAAGCCAATTACATGGTCTCTCCAAGCTATGGAATCTAGTAATCAATTAATATTATGAAAATATATATAATGTATACAGTATATGAATAGTGTACTAAAATAGCATAATCATTTTAGAATTTTAAAACTGAAGATATTACTGAAGCACACAGAGCATCTTATGGCTACAGGTATCTTGTTATAGCTCCAAGGCTCCAACTAACCACCATTGTTGTTTTTTGTCTACACTAAACAGTAAAGTTTGACCCATGCCCAAACCCTGGCGTTCCTGACAACGGTTACCAGACCTTATACAAGCACAGCTACCAAGCAGGAGAGACGCTGCGGTTCTTCTGTTATGAGGGCTATGAACTCATTGGGGAGGTCATTATCAACTGTGTCCCAGGTCACCCATCTCAGTGGAACAGTCCGCCACCGTTTTGTAAAGGTAAAACCCGCTACTGTCCCACACAGTGAAGTCCTCAGTGTCCATTTGACTCAGTGAGTGTACACACAGTACACCCTTTGGGTGTGTACTTCTGAGCACCTTTGGGGCTTGTTATTCCATTCTTGCGTGAAAGAACATGAATGTGAAAGGACACAAGTTTCAACTGGAATTTAAGATTAACATAATGAATTCAGTCAGTGACACTTGGTTTGATGGGAAGGATTCAGTGCCAAATTATGATAAACCTTGTCTCCAACAAGATAAATGTACTGATAAATACCAGAAGGTGTATGCTAATACAGGTATATGCCAGGGGTGAGCAACTTCTCCATGGAGAGGGCCACTGTATTTCCATACCCACTCCAAAGGGCAGCATTACTGCCGTAGCAAAACTCTGCAAGCTCAAATCCAGACGATTTTTCATTTTTGTCGTCCTCCCATTTCCCACCCTGTATCCTGTCTACCTACTTTAGTGTACAGCAATGAATAAAAATAAAACCAAGAAGCCAGTAGATAGTAGATGTCATCAGCAACAACGCCATGGTCTCTATCTTGCATATTTGAGAAACTCTAATCACTTTCTCTCCTCACACAGTGGCATATGAGGAGTTATTGGATGATCACAAATTAGAAGGTATTTGTTTTTGTTATTTAATATCCAAGAAATGTTTTGAATGAAGCAATTCATTATAATAATCTCATGTTAAGATATATGCAAACAGAACTATGTCTAACTTACAAACAAACATAAACCTTGATGTGATTTATAATGATTATATAAAATATCTCTATATATAAATATTCAAAATCCTTTCTAACAAAGTGTAATATTTAATCAGTATAAATCCATTTTAAGCAAAGTTCCACTATCATTGTTGTGATCAATGTATGTTTGTTTGGGGCATTTTTCAGTTTCCCAGTCATTCGAGCCTTCCCATCAGATACTGAGTGAGAACATTGCCTTGGCAATAATTCTGCCCATAATCCTGGTCATCCTATTGATTGGAGGAATTTACATGTATTATACAAAGTAAGTATCATCCATAAGGTCATTCTGCCTCTAGATACACTGTTATTAACTGTACAGGTCAAGGTGAAAAAAAAAAAAAATGTGGACATTTCCGGTAAAATTGGTAAATGAATAGGCCTTAGCTATGCAGAAGTGGATCAATAGTGTAACGCCTGTCTCACATGCAGAGCTGCCCAGAGATGAGATTGTTCATTGAACTTGAAACTTGAAAACAAAATGAAGCAAACAATGTTGAGTAAACAGATCGTTCATTAATTGCTTTGATGATGACTACCAGCGGATGGCGGTGTAGTTTTAAATCTTCAAACAATTTCAAAGTTGCGGGTCAATGAAATGTTAAGAGATTTATGTACCCGTATCAGAAATAGCAGAGTATGGCAGGCACAGCTGCTCTGATATGATCTTGGCAAACATGTCAAATAATGAATTTACACGCATTATCATCAGTGATGTAGCCTATCATCATAACCTTGTTATTTTTAGAAGTTCTCAAGGCTGAACCCTTCTCTATTTCTAATCCCCAGCATATGCAGACTAGACTGGAAGCCTCTATTCTGGAAGACTCTTTCTCATACGCACTCATACAGTCCAATTACAGTCGAGTCGGATTTCAACAATCCTCTTTATGAGGCAGGGGTGAGTGCAATGTTTATACATATACTGCTAATGTTAAGGCTTAATGTCACTTATGGTGGTGGCATCCACTTTTTCTTTTGTTGTGATACTATTGTCCCATGAAGTTTAAATTGGAATTAATCCTGTAAATATATTTTGGTGAACATCTGTGATCTCAATAAGATTTGCCCATATTTTATTAGCTGCAAGCAACTCTTAGTTATATCCTACATTTAATATCTGGAATCTAGAGTTGCAATATCAACCCTTGATAGCTCATACTGGTTTTCTAGGGAGTCCAAGGGAAACCACAGAGGCAGATGTGTAGCAAAACCCTGTGTAGGTGATTAGTGGAGTGTTGAGAGCTTGGAAGCACTCATTTCCATTAACAGAACATTCTACCGCCTCCCGCATTGTGTGCAAATTCAAAAACATGGTATGCAGGCCCGTTGAGTGATTTCTAAAGACCGCTTTCAAACTTCAACACTTGCACTTTTCCGTTTTGATGTATGGGCTGGCAACATTCCAAATATTAAAAAGTTTCTTGCAGCATGTTCTTAATGTTTCTTCCCTAGCTTATATAGTAAACAACTTGCTACAATATCCGATGGCTTCTATATTCATGGAAGCAATTACAATTCTTTGTTGCACATTTTTGTATTCTCCACATAAGTATTCTCCACATATATTTTTACATGCCCAACTAATTGTATTTGTCATTTTTATTCTTACTTACCACAGGATACACGGGAATATGAAGTATCCATCTAGAGGTGGGAAAAACGTCAGGGCAGAAGGATTAAAGTCTGTTGGAGGACAACTTCTCTCTCTTGGACGGCCTCATTCCCCTCGTTATCATTTCAGTTGTTTCATTGGCTTTCTGTTTCACCGTCACTGCGTCTAATGTGATATGAATTAAGAGACGTGCTTATCTCAAATGTGGGCTTTTTTTTCCCTGCAGCCCACCATTCTGTCTCATTTGGATTGGTGCCTTATTAAGGGTAAGAGGTGAAAAACAAGGCGATGTTATGATGGAGAAAAAAAGTGCAAAAGAGTGTTTTTGTTTAATAACTTCAAATATTATGAGGCCAAAACTTTAGAGAACTTGGCAATACTTTATATATGTAACAATCAAGGGTAACAGTCATGAACATAATATATCCTGAACTGTATTTTCATCATTTTTTGACGTGTCAGGGGGGGAAGAGTTGTTAATTTTCAAGATCACCAAAATCTTTCCCCTTCTCCCTCCCTCTCTCTGTTTCACTTTGACTATGTTACAGTCACACACAGATATACAAAAATTGAATAATTGAATGTAAATATTTGACTTACTATAATATGGAGACTCATAACTATATATATATCTATATATATACAGTATATACAGTATATATACCTACACATGTTATGGGGATTATATATATAACAATATATATATAACCCCCATATATATACAGTATATATAATCATACACATTATCATATGTGCCAAATCCAGTGCCAAAATATAATGTTAAATAATTTATTGTCTCTCAACGTGCCATCTCTTGTTGCCATAGTGTTTACTTCATAAAGATTACGAAACCAGCATTATTTTTTATTCTTTGTTGTAAACTGGAGTGTATTTTCACCTGATGTCATACGACATGTTAGAAAAGGTGAGGACATGAATGTCATTATGCTTATAGCATGCACTGATTGTACATTTTATTGCTTCTGCTGAATCTCGCCATTATCATTATAGTTATTGACCGTTTATCATTGTTATCAGATTTGATGTTGTATGCACTATGTTGATGAAGAATTACAAACTTGACTGCTTGCTGTGATGCATTATGTATTTATTTATAAACTGATTGTTTGAGCGGTGAATTTAGTCTCGTTCACTGTGCCAAAATGAAGGATCGATCGAGACTGTTGCTTTGTAGATTAATTCTTCTTATCATTAGTAGTATTTATTTGCTTTATATAAAAAAGACACACTTTTGAAGGCAGTAAATTTATTTGCTGAACTTGAAATAAAGTCTCTGTTGAATGGTGTAAGTCCCTTTTTTAAACTATTTTACTAAGATACACAATGTTGTTCTAAAAAATTCCACAGGCTGGAAATCAAGGGTGGTGAACCATTACATACATTACATTAAAGGGGAATTCCACCCATTTTCCAAATTCTCCAAATGGACCCAAGCGGGTCCATTTGGAGAATTTGGAAAATGGGTGGTTGACATTAGTATCCTCTCAGGAAAAAGGCCAAGGGGTCTGAAAGAAAAATCATTAACATGGTGAAATACATCTTGATGATGTCATCAGATGTATTTCACCATTTTTAGGAAATAAGGTATATTAATGACATAATATTAAAATGTTGAAAATGGGTGGAGTTCCCCTTTAAGAACATAATGTATTCCTAGATCACCAGAAGGTGGCGATCTGAGTATAGCTGTCTGTGCGTAAAAGCCAATAGAAGAAGAATTAGCGGAAGCAGTAGCAGCAGAAACAGAAGCAAGAAACAGAAACCAGTCTTAAATTGTGTTTTCGTGGTTTGTCTTGACTATTACTTGCATTTCGTTTCTTGAAAGCTGCTGTTTTGGTCAGAGCGATCACCGAATCGAAGCAGACCGCTGTCAGGGTAACCTGCTGGAGACACGGACCCTGTATGAACTGCTTTGGTTCAGCACTTAGCAGTTAGCAGGGATGCTAATGAAACATTAGCCACCCAGCTAGCTGTGTTGTTTTAAATGCAGCCGAGCGGACCGTCCTTTATATTGATATTTTTCTGCAAACTCTAACCTAGATTTAACGCCGATCCCTTGGATGTTCGCTCTGGTAAGTTCAGAAATACACTAACCATTTTAGTGAAGGGTTTTGACCACAGTTAACACTAGGTTAACTAGTAACTACAGGCTTACTGTACGTGTAGACAAGGAATATGAAAGCCTGGACCAGCCCCGATGGCGATGATAAGATAAGCTTATATGACAGGATGTATGAGGATCCTGAACGCTAATGCTTTTATTATAACGGTAGGTACAAGTTTGCATTCCATATGTTATTTATTCTATTCGTTCTGATTGGATTAGCCTAATTGTGTACTTGCCTGCCTTGAACAATTTGGTGTTCATATTGAACCTCACTAAAGTAGTGAAGTGTGCAATTAGATTTCTAGATCGTGTGTGTGTGTGTGTGTGTGTGTGTGTGTGTGTGTGTGTGTGTGTGTGTGTGTGTGTGTGTGTGTGTGTGTAATGTGCTAAGCCCTGAGTCTGGTCTAGTCTACACATGACTGTTGATTAAACAGTGATTGAACCATTCTTCAAACAAACAGTTTGAAAAATGGGTACATTTAACATGAAAGCATGTTGCTGTGGATGACACAATGATAAAATAGTAATCGTTTTCAGTTCATCATTGGTTTTCAGAGCCACAGATATTGAGAAACGGTGGTCTACTGACTCTAGCACTGCTCTAGCACCCAGCTATATCAAAGAGAAAACAAAACCATGGGATGGGCAAGCTGCAGTCACACGTCATGTTTTTATTTTGTGTTTAGTATTTGTTACACATACTTTCATGCCAGAAATAACTTAAAATGTGACATCAAAAGTAGCCTAAGGTAGGATTCTTTTTGTGGATTTATCAGTCTGAAACAGATTGTATATTGTCATAAAGCTACTTTTAACATGTCATCACTGGGTTTTCCACCCCAGAAGAATAATACCTTAAATCGTAACCGTCTCTCTTGTAGACTCTGCGACAAGAATAGAATTTCCCTGTGGGATAAAGGGTATAAGGATGATAACTAGTCTCTTTAAAGCAAAGCACACATTTATATTTGTATTGTAAATAAGCTAGGTGTGTCCAGCCAAATGAACACATGATGATGTCAGATATCATCCGGCCACATCTGGACCACAATGAAATTTAGTAACACAGACAAGGCTTTCCCGCAAGGTGGAAAGCCTGGTGCGGCAAGGTTCCATCAACAGTAGTCAGTTGAGGAGACTATTGAATGCTGACTAGATTATTTGTAATTTGCAGCCCATTGTCTGCGTCTTACAGCAACCAGGGTCCATATCCAACTGGGGCCCAACTCCTACCCCCTTTGCCTATCTGGACCACCAGGGTTTGTATTCCACCCATTTTGTTATTTTATTTTTTACACTCTCAGAAATTTTAAGCTATATTGTATAATGTTTGAAAAGTCTTCTAGAACTCAAATAACAGTTATTGTATGAAATAAGTATCCTTTGTCATAAAAATCCACATTGTACCAACATCAGGCTTATGTTATGATCTCTTTGTCTTGTGTGTTGCAGCAGCAACTGTCAAACTCCATGTCTGCTGAGGCCTCAGCTAGCAGTATGACCGCTGTCTCTGGCCCTGTTCCCCACTCTGCCTGCCAAGACACAGGGGAGCATGGCATTACTATACGTGGTCTGATGGGGAGCAAGTATGTCAAGCTGAATGTTGGCGGCTCGCTGCATTATACCACTGTTCAGACACTAAGCAAAGAGGATAGCTTGCTGAGGAGCATTTGCAATGGAGGTACAGAGGTCACCATAGACTCGGAGGGTGAGTGTATGTTTTCTTTCTGTCAAGCAGACTCTTTTGTTGATAAACTTATAGGGCTGTCACATTACTGCCGACCGGAAATATTCTATAGTTAACCCTTTTAAAATGCAGATGGAGCAGTAGTTCCAGACAGGTCTAAGTGGTATAGACCTGCGCAGTGACGTCACCAACCCTGTTCCACTAGTGGATGCCTCATTCATTTTCCTCATAGACTTTTCGAAAATGGTTAATAAAAACACGATTGCGCCGCGGCCAAAGCCAGCTCGGGTCGTGACAAATCATGACAACAAACACAATATCGTCATATCTAATTAGCAAGAAGTAGAAAACGGCATGATACAAGACTTTTTGTTTCGTTTTTCATCTTAGAAATTATTTGATTGTCACAAAAGTTTGTGTGTGCCATCATGATTCGCCACAACCCGAGTTGGCTTTGTCTGTGGCGTAATCGTCTTTATATAAATTATTTTCGAAAAGTCTATGAGAAAAATGAATGGGGAATCCGTTTCTGGAACAGGGGCGGTGACGTCACTGCGCAGGTCTATAGTACCATCGCATCATTAACATAACCGGCTGAGAAGAATGCAAATGCCTTAGATAATCCTTTCTCTCTTCCAGGATGGGTAGTGATGGATCGTTGTGGGCGACATTTTGCACTGGTTTTGAACTTCCTCCGTGATGGCTCAGTGCCACTTCCTGATGAACACAGAGAGCTAGAAGAGATTCTAAAAGAGGCTCAGTACTACAGAGTCCAGGGACTCGTCCAACAATGCCTCAATGCCATGCAGGTACTTTAAGTATCTCTGTTATTCAGCCTAAACAAATATTTCACCAAGTTTAAGCTGTTTCACTGATTGACATTCCTTCATTTACATTACATTTAGATGAGTTTCCAGCTAAGTTCATTAACACTCTCCGTGCCAGCCCTTTTTCATATTTTTTGAGGTAGCCAGTGCCAGCGATTTTCATCTAAAAGTCATATTTCATATTTCGGTCCATGTTTCCCGACGGACAAGTTAGTTGACGGACACACACTTTTGGTTCCGGGTTGGTCCGTCCCTTATTATGGTCCGTCAATGTAATATGCGGTCGCTGCACGCTGCTGTTATCATGGGGATCGTATCAAACCAACGACGGTAAGCGACGTAAGAGTGACGTAGCTCTACCTAAGAGGCATCGGTCATTACTATATTTCATAATGATAACCGCTGACGTAGACCTATTTCAACGGCACGAAAACTGTTAAGATTTGTGATTTGTGATTTTTAAACTGTTTACACAAATGATATGCCCACTCCAATCACGTGTCTGTATTTGCTTACAGAAACAAAAGGATGTCTATGAAACGGTGTGTCGCATCCCAATGATCACCTCTGCCAAAGAGGAACAGAGGATGATTGCAACCTGTAGGAAGGTAAGGTTTGAACATCGTTACAATGCAATAGAAACTGAGGCTGTTTGCGTTTATATTGTGTGAAAATCCCCCACGTTCTTATCTAACCATTGACTTTTATTTGTGCGTGTGTGTGGACACACAACAAAGTTTGTCAGGACCTTTTGTACAATGATCATACTGCATTAGTCTGTAGCCAGAGGCTCTCGTTTGTGGAATCATGCTCATGAGCATGAGCTGTGTCTACTTGTGAGGGAATGGACATCAATAGATTCATACATACACAGGCTGCATGTCACCCCCTGTTCTAGAATGCTTGACCTTTGTGCAGCAATCAAACACCATACAAAAGCTTTCTTGTCCAACAAACAGCTGCTATTTGTTTGTGCTATTTTGGGTACATGCAGTTTAGGTTATGTTAAATGAGTATTGATTTAATCCAGAATGGCTTTTGAGGCGTGGACACCTATCAGGCAATTGGAAACCAATATTTCCCAGTCAGCCAGTCATTCTAGCTGTCTGCTCCTCCTAGCACCCAATTTTAATATGACAATGACCTGACAAACAGATGTCCTTCACCAACATTTTGAGATTACGTCATCCCAGAGATTATGGATTTCATTAACTTCCTGTATTTGTCTCCACTCCCCACAGCCTGTCGTAAAACTGCAGAACAACAGGGGAAACAACAAATACTCTTACACCAGGTAAGAATTGAGGCTGAAGATGAATGACTCACACACTCGTCAGTGTATGAGATTGCACTCCTTTGACATAGAATGACTAATCAAGTGTCTGTTGATAACCCCTTGGCCTTCTGTTTTTCCTCTGTTCCCAGTAACTCTGATGATAACCTTCTGAAGAATATTGAGCTGTTTGACAAGCTTGGGCTGCGCTTTAATGGCAGAGTTCTGTTTGTGAAGGATGTGCTGGGAGATGAGATCTGCTGTTGGTCATTCTACGGCGAAGGCCGCAAAATTGCTGAAGTTTGTTGCACCTCCATAGTGTATGCAACAGAGAAGAAACAGACCAAAGTAAGCAGCAAGTTACACACTCTTTTCAGAACAGTGCATTGTTTGTCACCAACCAATTGAAAGGACCAAATGCAATTAGGGGTTGTGAATATATTAACATGTTTGCTTGGGTGAACATCCCTTTTCACAGCACAGAATATGAGATGCAGTCATCTATCTCTGTATCACAGATCTCATCCATGTCACAGCCACTCAAATACTTTTTTCCGTTCTTTCTTTAGGAGTGAAATGAAACCTAGCATAATAGTACTCTTTCATTTCTTTCATCATATACAGTATGATGTTGTATATGATCATTTGTATGTTTTTGGTTTAGTTCACCGTAGTGTAGGTAGGTAGGCAGACAGGCAGGCGTGTAGAAAAGAAAAAAACAAGGATATTTTAGCATACGATCAGTTCACATATCTTTCTGAACCCGTTTGTGGGTTTATTTAGGTTGAGTTTCCTGAGGCGCGCATCTTTGAAGAAACACTCAACATCCTCATCTATGAAAACGGCAGAGGATCAGGTCCTGGAGGTCTGGCCCTTTTAGACTCAAGCCAATCAGAAGAAGAGGGTGCCAGCGGCGGAGACCGGCGAGTCCGGCGCATCCACGTCAGGAGGCATATCATGCATGACGAGAGAGGACACGGCCAACAGACTGTGTACAAGGACTAATGGCAGTGGTACGGCATGGGAGAATGAATGTACATGTGTTCTTGATGGAGCCTAGCAATATGACATAATAAAAAGGACGATCTTGATTATAGCAATAGCATGGATTTGCCATAAATGTCCCAAAAAGCCAGTGAAATCAGTCTTTCGGATGTGGCTGACTTGTTGCCCCAAGAAAGACGTTGGAACACAAACGGCTTCCATTATGTTTACAAAAGAAAACATTTTGTAATTTCTCAGGGGCAAATATGGCAAATTACAGGGCACATGGAAGACGTTGGGTGAATTTTATTTGTTTTAATATGAGGAACAGCCCCGGCCGTCAAGTCACCAACAGGACTTTAAATCCCTGAAGCCCGATCCCTGCTGTTAACAACGTGCACTAAGAATCCTCCACTGCATTGTTCATCCTAAGTCTAATCCTTTTCATTCAGGTTGTGATGTGAACGCCATTGGGTGCATAGTTGTTACTTGGGTTGGAGTTCCGTAACACACTGACGAGCCGAGGAGGCTGTATATTGTACATTTAATTGTTGGTACGTGAATTAACACTGGAATAAAATGAGGCTGTCACTTTTTGTTTGCCAGATGGGAACTGTCTGTAAATGTGAGTGCAGGGCAGCACTTTTTTTTTTTTATCTTTTCTTATTTAAGTTATTGGTACTTCATTTTGTTGATTTTGTTTTGTATTAATTTATTAACTTAATTTATTTTCTGGTAGTTGTATTTTTATTTTGTGCAATATTTGTGTAAATTTGGCTAGACAGTAATTTGATGTTTCTTTGCCCCCCCAACCTTTTATATTGTTTTGTTTGTGTCAAACATGTTATGGAAGCACACATCACATTTAGAGTCACTGATGGGTTTACCAAACATTTCAGGCTGAACAATGATGCGGTTGTATAGTCTCTTCATTGGTACAGGTCCACTAAACATGTATTACAAAATTACTTGTACATTTCACACACTTAGTAGTATTTTCATTTCCCTCAGGGAGAGGAGGACACTCATTGAATTGATCAATGGCATGTCCTAATAACTTGGAATTATTTAAATGCATGGATGAGAGCAGTATGTAGTTTTCACACTGTTTTTTGAATGACCGCCTAGGATACTTTCCGATATGCACTAATGTAACTTCCGTCCAGAATGTCTTTGTCAGTGGTCATGCAAATGTTCTGAATAAATGACTTGAATCATTTGATGTGGTATGTATGCTTAATGCATTTAAGTAATGTAACAGATTAGAAACCATATTATGTAATCTCTAGTCTGATACAGCACAATCATTAAATCTTATGTACAGTAGGTTTACTATTGGGTCAAACTATCAAATCCCTGTTTTACAACAATATTCTGCATGTTGAATTATGAGTTCAGTGATGATTTACTTAAAAAAAAAAGGAAATGTTGATTTCATCATCACTACTCCCTACTGAGTATGTTGTGTGTCTTTGCAAAAGCTATTTAGATATTTGGCATTTATTTTATTAGGCTTGCCCCCTTGATGTTATGATAATCTCAAATCTACTGTCAGTACAGCATGAGCAATACTTCACACCAACAGTGGGGGGCAGCAATACGCCGCCGGGCGGGTGCCTGCATTACTAGTAAAAGTCAACTTTCTCATCTTCGGGGTTGCTTCGTTTTGCTGGCAAACGGGGCTAGGTTAATATAGCCCCGATGATTCTGTGATTCTGCTTTCCACTGCAAGTCAGAGTCGTAGAATCAGTTGATCTATGGACAGCTCCATAACTAGGTTAATATCTATCCAGGGTTAATTTCCACTAGACCTCCGAGAAACCGGAAACTAGCGCAATGTGACGTGACGTCACTTCGTCTGCAAACATCAACAAAAAAAACCCGCTGAAGTCAAGATGTCTGAAGAAGAGGATCGGATTCGGACGTTTGTCTGTCAACAATTGAAGGATGCTCCTGACCTCAGGTACCGTCATGTAATGTTACGTGTGTGTGTGTGTGTGTGTGTGTGTGTGTGTGTGTGTGTGTGTGTGTGTGTGTGTGTGTGTGTGTGTGTGTGTGTGTGTGTGTGTGTGTGTGTGTGTGTGTGTGTGTGTGTGTGTGTGTGTGTGTGTGTGTGTGTGTGTGTCACTGTCATACTACATATAATGTATCATAACCAAAAGGAAAGTAAAGAAAAGTTATCTGCAAGCATCTGCCAGCTTAAACTGTGTAGGTGTGTGAATATGAGACTGATATACACAAATTCTTATTCCACACATGACCACTGACAATCACAGACTGTTATCAGCCTGATTGCTGGAAGTTTACCACTTTCCTTTGATGTTACATTTCTAATTTAACACTTTTCTTGACTTTAGTGCCCTAACTATAGGCATTATACGGCGGCAATATTTGTCACATGTGGGCCATGAGTCATTAAGTCCAGATGCCAAACAATTCATGAAGAAGGTAGTTCAAGAAGAACTGATGAAAATGCAGGTAACGTGAATGTAATCCTTGAGTGCTGTAGTTCATTTTGAGGTTGTAATATGCATACTTTTGCTTTTTTTTTTTTTTTTTTTTTTTCCGGTGAATAACAAACCATAACTTTTACTTCTAGGACCCAGAGGAAGAAGACAGTGAGTCTGCGGCTGTGAAACCACAAAAAAAGAGAAAGAGGGAAGAAGAAGAAAATGAGGAGGCAAGCGATGAGAACGCAGATGACACAACTGTATCCCAGGCAAAGAAATCTCGTCTATTGAGCTCTTCAGGTTAATGATAATGAGTGGTTGTGTTGACTTTCATTAGCTTCGTTAGCTTTCAAAATACACAGTAAATCCTCTGGGGCACACTCACAACGTTTCTTTTTCTATGACTTCTTTGACGAAGCTTCTGAAAAGGAAAGTGCCGGAAAGAAGGCGAGGAAAACATCCAATGATGATGATGAGGCGGACCAGGTGGTCAGTGATGAAGATATGGCCGTGGAAACAAATGAGGGCTCTGACAACCAACAGAAGATCAAAAAGAAAACAGCAAATAAAAGTGGGGTGAAGAAGAACTGATGCAGAAAAGACTAGATCTGACCATAGTTTTACATTTCAAGTCTTTTTTTATCTTACACACATATATATATATATATATATATATATATATATATATATATATATATATATATATATATATATATATATATATATATATATATATATATATTAATTTTTACTGTTCTGTTTTGATGTGTATTCTCACCAGCAAAACAAAAGAAACCCGAGGAGCCGAAGCAGGAGTCAGACTCATCACCCCCCTCTCTAGAAGATGACAGCTCCAGCGATATTGAAAAAAAGAAGAGTGTAAAAAAACAAAGGAATGGAAAGGCTAAATCAGAAAAGGTGAGCGTTCAAGCAATAAAGCTCTGATGCTCACAATTACCCTAAACCCTGATGTGACTGCAGTGTCAGTCTGTGAGTCTACTCAGACCTAGGACATGCAGTAGATACAGTATTTTCGACACAGAGGTTGGGATAACCTGTTGTCTTTGTCCCACTCCACAGGATGACAAATCTAACAAAATGAAGACTAAAGGGAAATCAAATGATAAAAGAGGGGCGAAGGAAGGTCAGAAGAAGAAAAATGGCACCATGAAGAAAACCACTACCAGCCACGGCAGCAGTAGTGACTCTTCTGAGGAAGAAGGCGAGAAAGGTAAATATAATATACTAATTTGTCCTTGTCCTTTACTTCAGGATCAGTCAAATGGCCACATTAAGCCTGGCATCCCTATCCTGGTCATGTGTTCATATGTGTACATTCTGCAAGTAGACAAAGCATTCCCAAACCACAAACTCTTTAGGTTTCACCATTTTGCACCCCTTGATGTTTCTGGATACACAAATGTGATTTTACTGTATATTTTACTGTATTGAATTTGACCTTAACCTTTTTGTGATATGAAGAGTTGCCTCCTGAGAAAGAAGGATCAAAACATAAGACCCCTGATAAGATTAAAGAGGAAGACTCCGACTCATCACCAGTAAAGCTTGAACAGGACTCTGACTCTGGCAGTGAAACCGACAAAAAGCACACTGTCAAAAAACAAAGGAATGCGAAGTCAGAAAAAAAAGTGAGTCTGAGATATTGTTCAATTTGGAAGATGCTTTAACTGATGATGATCTATTCTCTCTGCTTAGTAATATGGACAATCCGTTCTGCACGTCATGCTGTACTTCTGTACTCTGCAATATTCATCTTCTTGGACATTCAATATGAATGTTCAGCCAATTTGACCAACCTGTTGTCTTTGATTCTCTGCACAGGATGACAAGTCTAACAAAATGAAGACTAAAGGGAGAACAAATAATAAAGGTGTGGTAAAGGAACCCACTTCCAACCACGACAGTAGTGATTCCTCTGAGGAAGAAGACGAGAAAGGTAAATAATATGTAATACGCACTTTCATCAGTGTAATTACCACATTAAGCCTGGCATCCCTATCCTGGTCATTTGTTCATATGTGAGCATTCTGCAAAAGTAGACAAAGATTCCTAAACCACATCCTGAACATGTTTATGTAATCAGCATTTTGCAGTTTTCAAATCGTTTCAGTCATTGATGTTACCGTGTTTTACACCCAGTGTTGTAGTGGTACTTTTAGAAGTGAGGGGACGCCTCTTAAGACACGTGCACGCACACATGCATGTGCATTCGCGTGCACCTGCACAACGCAGACAGACACACTATTAAAACATGTATATTATTGAGAAAGATGGTTTACAATGCTTAATTGTATCCATAAAGGTAAATGACAAGTCAAAAAAACAATTTTTGCCCCCAAAAATATTTTAAATGTGAGAGAAGTGGGGGGACTCCGTCCCCCCGCGTCCCCCCTCCACTACACCCGTGTTTTACACCCCAGAATGTGGTATTTATTGAGGTTATTATTGTGTTTTGTTTTGTGATGTGATGTGAAGAGCTGCCATCTGAGAAAGAAGGATCAAAACTTAAGACACCTGATAAGATTAAACAGGAAGACTCCGACTCCTCACCTGTGTCAAAACAGACCCCTGTGAAGCTTGAACAGGACTCTGACTCATCACCCCCCTCTATAGAGGATGATAGTGAGACTGACAAAAAGAAAATAAAGTCTAAATCAGAAAAGGTGAGTTTTTAAGCATCGCTGCTCAAAATGGTATGTTGTTAACATTCATTGCCACCTGGTGGTCTGAATGCGGTGTGCACGTGCCACAAAAAAGGCCAAATAAAATAATAAATAAGTGTGTGCACGTCTTTGGCACTTATGCCACTTGCACATTGAATTAAAAATAAATCAATCCTTGTCACAGGATGGTTGTTCTCCTAAAACAAATTAAAACGTCTTGGCCTATAATATATAAACGGAATGTGCTGTAACTATCATTCATGATCTCTCTATGAATACATCTTCCACACTCCATTACAGGAAACTACTTCCAAACAAAACAACAGTGATTCTTCTGAGGAAGATGATGAGAATGATTCTTCTGAGGAGGATGAAGAGGGTAAAGGTAAAATCGCTCTGTTGAATCGTTGAAAGTACTTAAGATTAAATAAAAACTTACAATATAATTTTACAGATCACATCACAACTGGACAAGATTTCAATACAAACACATTTGGTCCAAAAGTTGACTTTTTGACAAGTTAATTTATTGTCACTCCACTCTAGAAAACGGCAGCAAGAGTAAAAACACTGGGAAAAAAGGAAAGGATGAAAAGCCCAAATCAAAGGTGAGCTTTCAACTTTGTTGTAAAACTTATTATTGATTATCATAATATAGTGAAATGTCTAATGTGCTGTGACTTCACTAGAGGCTCTGAAATACTTTTTATTATTACCCCTTGTCTCATTTTCTATTGAGAAGCTATTCCCAAAATATTGGCGTGAAATCAGTGGTGATTAAGAAAGTGTTACAAGACAAGACAGTTTTTTTTTTGTTTTTGTTTTTGTTTCTCTACGACTTCTTGTACAGGAGGAACACAAATCCGTGGTTAGGCTAAAGCGCTACATCAACTTCTGTGGTGTGAGGAAGCCGTACAAGAAGCTCCTTGCGGGCTGCAGTTCCGTAAAACAAATGGTGGCTGTTCTGAGCAAAGAACTAGAAGAACTTGGAGTCAAAGGTGTGTGTGTGTGCATGCAGGCTTGAGTGAGTGAGTCGTTTGGCAACACATAAGAGAAAGGGAGTGTTTGGAATGGTAACTGGAAAAGTCGGGCCGCCGCAAAGTCGGACCCTGAGTATAGAAGGAGTTGCGCTGTCGCAAACCCTGATCACTAAATGGGATCATTCATTGTCTTTCCTTTCCAGGTCGACCAACTATTGAGAAGTGTAAAAAGGTTCGGCGCAAGAGAGAGAGGGCTAACGAGGTGGCTGAACTTGATGTCAGCAACATCATCAACACTCAAGGTGGTTATATATATATATATATATATATATATTTTTTTTTTTACATGCTTGGATAGATTTGGTTTGTCTTGAGTTGCACAGCAATGTCCCCTACCAGAGGCGTCACTAGCCCTGGGCTTCACAGGAATAAGTTCTGATGCTGTACACCAGGGGTTTTCAACAGGTGGTCCCCAGCTAAATGATGGACAGTTGGTAACCAAATGGACCTTTATAGATCTGTAACTCTCGAGAGCGTAAAATGAAACCAAATGGACCCTCACAGATCCATTTGGTTTCATTTTACGCTCTCAAGAGTTAAATCTTATTTAAACTTCTGAATTAATTATTTTTTAAGAATCTACACGAATAGAAAATGTAGAATAATTGTTACCAACGTTTTGGTCACTTTGGACACTTGAAAATCCTTGCTTTTGGGTCTGAGAGATTAAACTCAACATCAAAGGTGGGCTGTGGCTAAAATGCTGAATAAATAGTGGGCCCTGGTATGAAAAAGGTTGGAAACCACTGCTGTACACAAGGTATGTCTTTGCCCAGATGGAAGAACACTTTTTGCTGGACATTGCAACAGACACAATTAATCAATGTTTTGCAATCAATGTGTGTACAAATAACTGTTATAGTTGTTTTCTACTGATCAATCATTGATTTCCTTTTGGAAACATGGAATTAATTGAAAATTAAGCTTTTTCATAATCAATCAATCTTCTCCGTCAGGTCGACCTAAACGACGGGCAGCATCAGCATGGCAGGACAAGGACTTTCCTCAACCGGATCCGTATACACGTGCCGT
The DNA here is from genome assembly GCA_039105355.1 of Benthosema pterotum. Lineage (NCBI taxonomy): Eukaryota > Metazoa > Chordata > Actinopteri > Myctophiformes > Myctophidae > Benthosema > Benthosema pterotum. The sequence continues at coordinate 48,272,306 of CM076965.1, forward strand.
GCAATCCAGCTCTGATAGTGATGGGGACGGTCAGACAGGCAGAGGAGGCAGGAGAACAGACTGGAGCAATCTGCAGGGCATCATCAGTGATGATGGGGACAGTGACTGACAGGCACAGCACTTATTTGCAAATATTGGAAGACAGCTGTTCATTGTGTAAAGTTAGTTTATGGCCTAAGCAGTTGTTTTGTTAGAGGGACCGAATCTGTATGTACAGTCGAGATTGTTCTTTGGTTGATGATTCCCTTAACATTTTATTACTTAACTTTGTTGAAGGTATAATGGGATTCTTATTTGGTAGTTGTATTCCCTAACATTTTATTGTTGAAGGGGAGAAGCTTCCCACTTCAATGATGATGATGTAATAAAACATTCACATTTGTATACGAAAAAGCTTCATTGTCATTTGTAAAAGGTCTTGTGATGGTATGAAGAACACTCAGAGACTTTTAGATTATTGAATACTACCAGCATGCATGGCATTATCAAGCTTATATTAATAAACAACTGGAGAGTATATCTACTGTACTGTACATACTGTAATTCCGCCTATTGATGACTGAGCTTTCGATTGGAGTGTATTGGAGTTCATAGGGTATTGTAAATGGCTGCAATCATGTGGCTCAACAAGGGAAAGATCATGGAACAGATCTTGGCACACTGCTGGCTCCACAGTTCTCCACCTCATGGAGAACTGCGTGGAGTGGAGGTTCCACTCCACCCAGTGGGGTGAGATGGAGATGAGGGACACTTCCTGGGAGTAGCCTACAAATTAAACTGGATTCTGAAGATGTTTTTTCCATCCATATACTGTCGTTTCAACACCCTGCACTAGCCTAGAAGTGTGCGTGAGCAATGAAAGACTACGTTTACCAGTAAAACCACCATTCCCACTAACAAGTTGACTTTTACTTGGTTGCATCTACAGTGCTACTGTTGAGGAATCAAGTCAATATTTGTTTTGTCACTGAATTCTTTATACAGTGACAGTGCAAATTCAAGTGCAATATTTTATGTACTAACAATTATCAAAAATAAAGAACCACTCATTCACTCATTATACTCAGTATTATTGTAATTGTGTTCTTTAATTTATAAATAACCATTCACTTTTAAACAAATACATCATAAATAGAAAAAATCTAGATCAATTTGATATATTTTTTCTATATATAGATATTTTATATCTGCTTTGTATTCTCTATATGTCAAACAGTGAACTGGCATGCATGACAAAACAAAACATACTTGCGATATGTTAAAAGATACGCAGATCATTGCGATCCAGTAAGTTTCTGTCATTACACTTGCAACAAGCGGAACTAAAAGAGACATGTTTGCGTTTTCCTACGTACCATTTCTTGGACGGACCAGTGCGTTTGGACATGTTCCGACTTGTCTGTTAACAGGTTAGTGAGACCATAATAATTGCTTTATGAATCATGAGTTAAATGATGCACTTGATTATTGAGATTTTTTGACAGATTTGTGATATAGCGTTCATGTTATTGTCTGCGTGTTTTGTGTTGCTGTGGTGTATTTTTAAGGACTGATTGTCGCTGCATGCAAGGTCATGTACTGAAAATTAGTCTGTGATGTTACAGGCATACTGTAAGCCAGAACCACCACTGCATGGCAAATAACTCTATGGTCAATAACAAATATACATGTAAAACTTGGACCCAGACCTGTTCCCCAGAAAAGATGAATGGAATCCTATTTTATTTGTTTTGTTTTCCCCTAAATTAATGACAATTCACTCACTGGCAAATGCATGTCAAAATGAACTTCTAGTAACAAAATAATAATGGTTAGGCTACATGTTCAGTGTTTTTAAAGCCCGTCAATTACATACTTTAACCCCCGCACTATCTACATATGAATTAAGGTTGTCATTACGTTCTGATCAGAAAATATGTAAAAAGAAATAAATAAATAATAGGCCTAATGATGATAATAATAATAATAATAAAAGTACTGTTCCACAATATGACTAAATTGTAAATGTTATATGGGCAGGATTCTTCATTGCTCAGCCAGTTAGTAAGCCAAAAGATAAAACATTTTATGGGGTAACATACAGTCGTTTCTCCAATAATGGACACATCAAATTTATTTATAAATGCAATTATTATTCATTTTGTGTAGGTAGGAATGGAAGATGGTACCTCAGATGAGCTCATTTCAGAGTTCAAGGATCAGAGTCTGGGAGGTTGGGGTCTTGCCCAGATATCTGCTGCCACTGGGATCGGTATCTATGCTGTGTGGGCAGGAATCCTCCAACCAGGTTTCCGGAGGGTTCCCTTGAGGCTACAGGTACGCTATGGAATGGCAACACTAATCTGGCAGTGATTCTCAATGTGGAGAGTCTTTGATGGGGGAGATCCAAAGTGTCCCCAGCAAAATAAGTTATTATAAAATCAAAGCCATGTTAAACACTTTAATCCAAAATAGCCAATTTGTAAAACATTGTTTTGTTTTTGTTTGGTAAACACTGCTTCATATTGCCAAAATAAAATGCCATTTCAGGTCCCATATCTACCTGCCAGCAAGGCCCAAGTGCAGAATGTAATGACTCTGCTGAGAGGCCGGCAGGGACCCCTTGTGGATTTGGGTTCCGGTGATGGCCGCATCGTAAGTATTATCTGCATGTCTTGTTTGTTTGTTTTTCCCCACATGCTCCTTTATGATTCTTGTAGCACTCAATGTTTCCAGGGAAGGTTACAGTAAATGTGACCAACATAGTTGTTGGAGGTGAGCTCAGTGATGCAATGATACAGAAGGAAAACAATTAGGGATTAAAACATTGTCTTAGCTACACAAGAGCTACACGATAAAACCTGGCCCTGGAGGCTGTATTGCGTATTTGTGCTCTTCTATTTAGAAATGCGCTAGTACAAGTACTCTTTGAAAAGTGGTGTTGCCCAAAAGATTCAAAAGTCAAACATAAACAAGCAAGCATGGAATGTAACATTTCAATCGGTAATATTTTTTTATTAGATGACTGACCCTCAAGGCTTCAAGGGGCCAGTGCAGTTCAAAAGTCTAGTACACAATAATCTGTAAAAGTAATGGCTGATAAAATAATAGAGTGGACTGTATATAATATGTTTATATTATGATACCCATGCTTTCAGTGACGTTTTTTCCCCTCAATCTCAGTTTGATCTCAGCAGGCTGTCTTACAAACCATGTAGGTACAATGTTGAACCCTTATTTGCGTTATTTTTTCATTCAAGGTTCTAGAAGCTCATCGCCAGGGCTTTAGTCCTGCTGTTGGCTATGAGCTCAACCCCTGGCTCTTACGGCTGGCTCGCTTTCATGCATGGAGAGCAGGACACCATGGAAAGGTGTCATACCGACGAGAGGATCTCTGGAAGGTTTGAACTATCTGTTGAAATCTGTTTTTTTTTTTTTTTTTTTTTTTACACATTTAGACATTACAATGAAAGATTCTTTGTGTACTATTGTTTTATAATTTCTGCAGGAACAAATATTACATTGAAGACATATTTTACACTTGACAGTGTCACAGAGCTAAACTCATGTTTTTGTAATCTGTTTATAATTCTGTTGTACAATTGTATAATTTAGTATTGGGACAAATTACAACTTGTCTTATATTTTATTACAGGTCAACTTAAGGGACTGCAAGAACGTTACAGTATTCTTGGCTCCCAGTGTGGTGAGTAGTGTAAATTAATGAAGCCAGTTATGAACTGTGATGTTTTTACCTACTATCTCTGGATATGTTTTTTGTAAAGGGTATCTCAAATCTTGGAGTTTTTAAGGGAATGGTATTGCAACTGTTTTGAGTGTTTGATTGATTTATTTGATGGAAAAATCAAACAGCACAGAGTACAGTCAAACACTAATTCTAAAAGGATAGCCTTGGGGGGGGGGGGGTCTCTTTCAGAATCATGATATGACTTGTGAGTGATTGAAATGATGCATAGTGGTTAAAATGCTTGCGTTTGTGTTTGTATGCTAGCTGTCATTACTGCAAGAGAAGTTGCTGGCTGAACTGCCTGACGATGCGCAAGTGGTTGCTGGTCGTTTCCCGTTCCCCGATTGGACACCTTGCAGGACTGAGGGCCATGGTGTGGACAGAGCTTGGGTTTATAGCATGCAGACCCTACGGCAACACACCAGCAAACAGAACACAGTTTCTTGCACAGACGGGGACTCGTCTACCGCAACTGGTCAGTAACTTTGGCAAGAAACATGGACGGTGAAACGTGTACCAACAGTGCTAAAATTGGAATGATATTAATTTCAATACGTCAAACAGTAAATCGACAGATGGCCAGACGAAAGCACGAAATGTTAGATAACACCCAGCAAACATACCTGCCTTCCACGTGTGGAATGGAATGGACACACTAGAATAATTGCGTGCAGCTATATTGTATTTCTTTTACTCCTTTTTATGTGCCCTTGAGGCATTTACTTTGTGGTGCTGAGTAAAAAGCGCATGTGGTTGTACAGTACAGGCCACAAAATGTTATTCTGTGACGTGTGTGTGTAAGCAGAAAATATAAATACTGTAAATAAAATGACAATGAATCCGTTTTGTGAACGGGTACAGTGAAATTCTATTGTTTAATACTTTCTATAGATGTTTTATGGGAGGACTCTCTGGCTCACTTTAGTTAAATATCATTTAGTTAAAACAACATACCGTGTCTAGGGGTGGCGTTGATTTATGATTCTGTACCCATCGAGATATGACTTGGATGGCGATGCATCTGTTTCAGCCTCCGATGATGAAAGCCTTTTTTTCGGCCAGACTGTTTTCTCATCCTACAGTATATACATACAGTATATCCAACTATGTGTGAACGAATGTAAGTGGCTCTTATGTGAGGTTATTTATAATCTTGCAAAGTTTTTTCCAGTGAAGCACATGCCCATGAACTGTAAACCAGCATATGAGAACAGAAGTCCTCCAACCGACTCCACTTTGCTCAGTACCAGTGAGACAGAGTTCCCCATTCCCACACTGCTAGGTATTGTATAGTTCCTTCTAGCCCAAGACATTCGACTATCGTAGAGAGGTTTTTACGATTCTGACATGATCACTCTACGATAGAGTGATCATGTCAGAATCGTAAAAACCTCTCTACGATAGTCCAATGTCTTGGGCTAAGTTCCTTCATCTTCCGGTCTGTTCAGTAGATGGCCCGTATCAGGACGTGTGACACGGCTTTAATAATCTCAGTAGTGAAATAAAATAATTATGTTCCATCTGCAGAGCAATGCTCTTCAAGTATGTGACAATTGTATTATGGAGAACTTGCGTTTCCTTGTTTTTTATGTGTATGTTTGCATATACCGAAGTGTTTACTGCTTTCTTGAATGAAGTCAACCTTTTTACTTTTTTTTTGTTTTTCTTTTCATATGAAGCTTGTAGCATGCGATTAGTCGCATAATAATTAGACAAATCAACTCCTCCCCTGAACTTGCTGTATTCAAAGCTTCCATCCTCCTCAATCCCCTTTCCACAGTTTGTATGCTGAGCTCGTGTGGATTGTAGAGCAACAGCCTGTTGTGTCTGTCCACTGTCTACCCATGACCGCCCTTTGGGCTAAGGGCAGTTTTTGTGGCAACCAAGCCAGTTGTTCTAGGTCAGACCTGGGTTTTCAACTTATTTTGAACCAGGGATAACCACCCTGACTAAGAATCATTTTGTAGGGAAGGTGATGTGAAATGATGAGACATCAATGTACAAAACGCAAATTTGTATTTCAAAGGAGGTGCAGGCTTACCACAGATTTACTGCTTGAGTAACCACCATAATTAGGAAACGTGCCCGTATAATCATGCAATCACATGTGTCTGCAGTATGAGTTCATAGAAGGTTAAGATTACAGAATAATGGGAACCATCGGAAGGAAATGGATCAGTGTTTTGTTTCCTACATTGCATCAGTGGTTCCTACATTGCATAACATGATAAAACTCATGAGTAGCAGCCAGGTCAACTTCTTACGATTTTTACTCTCACACATCTGCCAACAAGGTGTTCCCCAGGATTCTTAGTCAGGGTGCTGGTCCCTGGCTCTAATCAGTTGAAAACCTAGAACAATTTCAGGGACCATGTCATGCCCAGACCACCAGTGGAACCCCTGACCACCATATGAATTTAATAGACACGTTTTCGAAATAAAAAAAAATCATAGGAAACAACTTTTTTGACCATGCTTGCATGGTCAGATTTCTAATCTGTCGTAAAAAGAGGAAGTAGTGACGCAAAGTTGATCTTGCAAGGCCCCGTCCTGCTAGCAAATATAGGACTTATTGTTTACTTCCTGGATGCGAGCTAGCCAGGTCTTCAGAATAAGACCTGGTAATGAATCTATAATCCATGTAACTCGACACAAGACATTAAGACCATTTTTGACCTTTGGCTGCACTAGACTTGGCAGGAAACCAGCCCAAACTGCCATGGGCTACACAGTGATATTAATCTAGTCCATGCCAGACTAGTAGCTAGAGGCATCACGGTTGTTTTTGCACATCATCTTCAACATTTTGCACATTTTACTATTTTACTCAGGGATCCTTTTATCTCAATATGATATATTTACAGGCCCACAAATGTTTAGTATCATAAACCACTTCAAGTTTTTTACTTGATGTAACAGGTTGGGAGTTATTAAACTGAAAATGGGCGCTGTTCCAGTGTTACATTTGTTACACCTATGGGATTACAGTAAGTGTCACGGCATGAGTCATAAATGTGACAATGTTAAAAACACCATTAAATGTATCATTTTCATCTTAAATCTATTATATTTCATTGAAGCATCTCTTTAACATTGTTTTCATACCATTGATGTGTGTGATGTTTGTTTCAGAGTGTTTTAGCCAGTTCAATGGGAAAATACATTGATTACACAAATAGTAAAGAACATCTGAATGATTGAGTTGTGGTACAAACCGTACAACCCTAAGCTAATTCAGAATACACTGTAATTGAAAGACAGCTGACTGAACATAATATTGGCCAAACCAAATAATCGTCTTGAACCACTTTGCAAGTCCATCTTTGACTTTGCTTGGAGACCAGAACTAAATAGTGCATGCATAGTAATACTTCAGTACCACTGAAGAACATAAGCCTAACATCAAAGAAAAAATGCAATCCCGCCCAGATTCTAAAGGTGACATTTTTTCCGCATTTTAAGAAAAGCCATTTTTTTGCCAACAATTCCCAAGAGGATGAAGATTGAAACTTCCTGCGCACATATAGAGTTGTATGCTGCCTGTACACACTGATGTGATGAAGCACTGACCAATCAGAGACTGTAGATCTTTTGTTGTCCATCGTTCAGCTGTCCACTATAGTCTGGAAATCCGAATGTGTGTGTATGTCAAATCAGTTGAAACACGCAACCGATTTTTGCCCAGTGTATAGTTTGGATTATTATTTTATCTTTCTTTCTTTTAAACTTCTGGCCGCACCGGATGACCAAACACTTTTTATTTTACATAAATAAAGAAGGTTAATATAAAGGAGGTCTCTCCAAACACGTGCATATGCCAGACCGATTTACGCTCCAGTAGCTACCCACGATCAGTCCCATTAGGGCAGTTCATGAACTACTCTGCCAAGGCCAGGAGGTCTGGTGTGTGCAGTGTGGGAAACTAGCCTCTGTGGACTCCTGTCTGGGCCCCTAATATGTCTCACTAGGTCCACATGACCAGGTGTAGCCAGGACCTATGCTTTGCACCGCAGCACCTGACCACCAAACACCAATTTACATCAATTTACAATTTCGACATTTAGCAGACGCTCCAGAGCGACTTACATTGTGCAGTGAACAAAAGAAAAAGCATGTCAATACCTACTGTACAAGATAGACATACAAAATACCAGTAGTTGTGAATATAAGCACAGCAGTGGAGTGGAGAATCTAAACTATGCACCACTATGTGCTATGTTTACTAGGACTGCACAAAAATGCTATCTTAGATACCATAAGTTGAGCCTTTGCATATATGCCATTGCCTGTAGGAGGTCAAGGCTAGAGCCTAAAAACCGTGTGAAGAGGTGAGTTTTCGGACTGTGGTGGAATACAGTTCTGAATGCAATGGGAAGTGCTTTCAATAGTTTTGCAGACAGAGGGGAGAAGAGTTTAAAATGTTTAATTTATAGTTTTTCTTCAACATGGACTGGTTTTGCTTTCAATAGTTTTGCAGACAGAGGGGAGAAGAGAGTTTAAAAAGTTTAATTTATAGTTTTTCTTCAACATGGACTGGTTTCTCTTACTTTGAAGAGATGGCCAGGCGGAAGTCTGATACTTTAGAGCTAATATTTGCTGCCTCGACACTGCCCATCTCGCAACAACGAGCAACACTGACTACATCACCACAGCAACGGTGCAACCGCCCTGTAGCAGTGAGCAAACAGTCACAACAAGCGCGTGTGATGATGAACACGGGTCTCGTCTAGTCCTACACTTCAGTAATATCACAGTTCTATAATGTAAAGCGTGTACAAAGACACACCACGGCTAGGTCTGTTCAGAGCCTTGGAGATAGACAGAATTACGCTAACTCCGTTCACTTCATGGGGCCAGTCCATACATAGACTTCTGTTGGATAGTGACAGCCGGAAGTTACTAAATGCTTTGGAGCCTATGGCCTCGCGCGAGTACATGAACCACGTGACTAGGCTGTTTTCTGCAAAAAAGGCTCTGGTTTTCTGACCCCTCAATGTCACAACTCTTCTACTAGATGGATCTGGGTCTGTCCACACACAGACAGCATCACCATTCATCGGTTGCTGTTGTTGATGTGAACGACACAGGAAGAGCAGCAGCGGAGAGGGGCTGTAACTAACTAATAAACGTCGTTGCCTCTGACAGCACAGCTAACGTCCGTCCACCGACCTAAGCTAACCCGTCCGTGTCCTGCCGTGCTAACGGTAACGGTGACGTTACGGTCACGTTAAAGAGCAGTTTTCTCTGTCGTTGGACTCGTCGCCGGCCGGGGTGCACCGCAGCTTCAGCGGTATTATTATTTTTTTGCCACTACCCCGGTCCCCGAAACTGCTTATCGCTCGTCTTTTAACATTTCCAACAATAATAATAATAATAATATAATAACGGGTGTGTAGCTACGGGCGGGGGGTGCCTCCTCGCCATTGCGAGGACGATGCCACCACCACCACCACTTCACTGCCATTTTCCGGACAACTGGCGTTATTATTAAGTTGTTTTAACGACCGTGGTGTGACGCTGACGGTCGCCACTATAACGTCGCCTTAAATGTTGTAATAATCTGTGGTAACGCTCTTCGATAGCATGAAGCTCTGGTACTGTTCCATTAGCCAGCAGCAACACCGTAGCTAGCCACTGGTGCTGCTCTATAGCTGGGGGTTGCTAACCGCCTGGCTGCTGCTCACATTTCCAGAAGAATTGGCGACATAGCGGAGCACGTCTGAGGCTAAACATGGTGAGTTTAATTGTTTTATTATGGTTATTATTTTGTTTACCCATGTGTGCTGTTGTTGCAGCAGCTGCTGTGATTCAGCCACGAGTCCTGGAATGTACCTCGAGACCAGTGTGAATAATCTACATAGATGATCTACAGCATTGCATGTTGATCAGAACAGAAATCTGTATACATTTCGTTTCTTTCGTCGCAATACGTGTCTTTTCAATGGCATGTGTTGTGTATGGAATGTATCCATGTGCACAGATAAGGGGGCATAGAGCTGTTGTTTATGAGGGGACATTTTTTTTCCAGGATGTAACAGATCGCTCAAGCCATTTTCACGTTACAGACGCCCATCTTGCAAGAGCGAATATTTGTCTTGAGTAATGTAAGTCTCTGCAAGTTGTGGCTCATTTCAGGAATTTAGACCTTCATGCCTGCCATTGAGATTGCTGGGGAAAATGTCATTCTGCTAAGTCTGTTTGACAAGGCCTTGTATTTTTGTTTTACTTAATAAACCAGTAATGTGGGAGAAGTTCCTTGTTTGTGTCATTTTATTGTTGACCTTTTAATTATTGACAGTCCTAAACTGAACTATTGTTTCCTATCATCTATAATCGATCTACACTGTCTGGATTCTTTGGAATTATTGGTGTATTGCCATGCTGCCTTTAATTCAGAAATTCCTTGTAATGGGGGCAGACAAAATAATGTGTCAAACCTGCCACTACCTGGTACAAATAATATTAGGCTAGTGAAATGTCTGCTGAGTCTGGGTTCCACCCAAATATGCATCCAGATACACAGCTCTTCATAACAGCTGATAGCCTCATTGCCCTCATGCTACTCTTTCTGTCTTGTGCTAATTACTTTTTACCACAGTGCTCACAAATAGACATTTATACATTTGTAAAACAATAACAAGAAAATCTATCTCCCTAGAATGGCCAGATATTCAGAGAATTGTGTTATGCTAAGATCTCAGTAAATGAGTGCAATAATACGCAGAGAGGAAATGGTGATGAGTGTGGATGAATAGCAGTATTTGACACTTCTTTTGTAATGCAGTTGGCTTCTACACTTTTTGTAAGAAAGGTTCAATCTGTCTACATTTATATAGCGTTAGTGCCTTCGTCCAAAGAGCCAATAATAATGTGCATTACATTAACCCATTTACACTCGTATGCATGCACCGATGTGGAGGTAACCACGCAGGAAACAAGTCCTGACGCAAAATGAAATGCAATGTACCTAAGCCAAAAACAGATGAAGCACTTGAAGTGCTCTACCTGTAAAATCTCTTTGTTGGTTGTTGGGGTGCTCATCAGAAAGGGTCTTTCTCAAAGACAATTAGCCTTTTTCAAAACCCCACCCTTTGTGACGGGGTCTAGTCACTGTCCAATGCCAATCCAAATGGTTTAGTAACGGTTGCTAATGCAGGTCAGGCCATCCTGGTCAAACTTTCCTATGCTAACGTGCCTGTTGGATGAGGGCGGATTGGGGAGGGACTTGCTGAAGGGCTAATTCCAAGCCAATTCCACAAACTTACTCAGGACCCTATTTTGCATCTCGAGGCGGTGCCTTGATATTGATAAAATTACTTTTTTGGGCTATGTTTAATTACTGCTGTAATTTTAATCAAGCTGTCTATGTGGTGTAATACAACAATCATGCAAAACTTTAAGAAATACAAGTTTTGTAGATTTTGTCTCTGTTGATAATACAGTTTATTGCCATTGCCACACTGCATATTTTGCTTATTCAGCTGTGCCGCTCATCCCACAAATTTGACACCAAGGGAAATAATGGTATTGGCTAGAAGCATTGTTTGAAACAACATACATAATCTACCAAACACATTTCAGAACTGTATGTGATGTTAATGAAGTGTGTGCACATGTGGTGTCTGTTAGGGATACAACAGAGTGTCTTAATTTAATACTGAACTGCGCAGTTCGTCTTCAATAGCATAATACAAACTTGTGGATTATGGATACATGGTTTTGCGATTCAAATTTCGAATTGTACTTTACATGCATTTACCCAACTTTGCCTGTTGACATTAACTTGCCAAAATATTTAATCTGCAAGCATCATGACATATGTCATGATGCTCAGCCAAAATAGATGATCTCCAAGATCATAACATATGTTATGATCTTGGAGATCATCTATTTTCAGAAGGCAAGCTTGACAACAGAACAAACATCAGGACTGTTCAGAGTATTATTCATTGAATATGATGCAAGTATTCATATTTCTTTTTAAATTGGAGTGTTTTGTTTTGCTTGTCCCTAGTTAACAACACCTCTCTTTGTTCGCCAGGCATCAGAGGAAACTTCATTAAGTGCACTTGAGGGCCTAATGACGGAGTTCTTCCATAGCTGCACGACCAATGAGCGAAAAAGAGAAATAGGTGAGTCTGGCGATTGAGTTGAAGAAGGAAATGATATGGTTCACCGGCCTGCACGTTGCTGTTATTATTCAAAGTGTGACATTTTTTGACGTTGTGTAATTCTCACTCTGCTCTATCCATCAATAGTAGTTTGACCATCAATAGTTACAACACTTTTGGCATACCTGTCAAACATGTAAACAAACAGGAGAAGGGTGGACACCAGTGTTGGTGAGATGCTGCTAGCTTTAGAAAATGTATATAGAAGAAAAAGGAAAAAGTACAGTCTGCAGTGAATGACTCCAGGCATTGATCTCTCTTGCTCCAGTAAAAAAAAAACTCTTGGTTGCAAAAGCTCTCTGAACCGTGCATACTCTCTAATAACTTTTATTTAGTTTAGTTAGCATTTAGTCAATATTTTGGAATTACATAAACAAGAATCAGCAATGACGGCGCCTACTGCCTTCTCTGTATAGTTTATTAATTAACATTTCCATAAAGTATATTATACATATTTTGCCTATATTTTGTTACAGTCTTACATTTGATTTAAATCGAATTCAAATGTATGTTTTTCAATTCTGTCATCGTGATCAATCTTGAGGTAGCAATAAATGCTACATTGACATGGCGTGCCTTTTTGAAGGACTGGGAGAATTCTAACATAAACTAAACCAGTCCCACAATGCACTGGGTGAGTGCATTAGCACATACTGATGTCCTGCAATTGCAAGCTTGCATCTTCTCTCACTATTTATTAGCAGTGAACATGTTCAACTTTTAGCTACCTCTCTCCCCAAAAATGGCTAAACGGAAAGATGTGCTCTGTAATCGAGGGTTTCAAGCCAGGCATTAGGATGCATGGGGCCTGCGTTTAACCATATGTTATGTGTGAAGACAGTGTGGCTCAAATAAAAGATTGATAAGATGAGAAGAAATAATAAACTGATTAGATTTACTTCCTCATTTTACTATAAAAGCACTGGTCATAGAACAGAAAACCAGGCCATTTAACAGACTGATTTATTTTATTTTATTTTATTTTATTATTTTTTTTTATTATTTTTTATTTTTTTTATTTTATTTTATTTTATTTATTTATTTTATTTTATTTATTTATTTTTGCATTGCATTGCATTGCTGTGTTGTTGATTGTTGCATTGCATGCATTGCATGCTCTTTACCATTTCTGCTTTTGCCCTGTGTGTTAGAGTTTGACTGTCATTTTGAATTGGAAATGTAGTTAGTATGATGGAATTGTCTGCAACATGCCTACTATTTAGCTTGTCCTTTTCTTTTTCATACTGTAACTATGTCATTAATATTGGGTGGTATTCCATTTAGAGCACACATAGAAATGTTGCTGTTGGGCAGAAACCTTTCATCAAATTCTAACATCTGAGATGAATGCCCTACTTTATTTTTCATTCTACAGCGGCACAACTTGTAGATCTGATACTTTTATATTTATGTGAATCCTGAAAAGTAAAAGGACATGAGGTTTCCACCTGACAGAGACAAATGTTCGGTTGCTATACACTTGGTGTCATGTTGTGACTGTCAACCATCACACCCACTTCCTTTTTTCTGCAGAAGAGCTGCTGAATAACTTTGCTCAGCAGACTGGAGCATGGCGCCACTGCTTGTTCTTCCTCTCCAACACTCGGAATGAGTATGTCATGATGTACAGCCTTACAGTGTTTGAGGTGAGACACGTTGGTTGTGGAGGGAGGGTTAGCTTTGTAGTTTTGAGTGTAGATGCATAAAATAATTACAGGTGTGTTTATGTCTCGTCGAAAACGCACTAATGTAAGCGCATACTACACAAGATTACAACATAGGCTAACATTCTAGTTTTACAGAAAAATGCACAGTTCACCTATGAGGTAATAGGTTCATGTATGTCACTGTGTTATCGGAAAAGATTTGACCACAGATAGTGATGTCAAAACAGCTGTATTACAGTAATAACTATATACTATAACATATATTTTGTAATATAGGATGCACAGCTAAGAAATACTTTGGTTTTGTATTGGAGGATATATTTAATAATTAAACATTAATAATTGTAAGCGACAAGATGATATTTCACCTTTTCTGTCATATTGAAGTTTGAAGGTCTTAGTTGACCCACCACACACCTGAATGGACGCAGAGGAAACTGATTGGATTAGGAATTAGCTGGATATTAGTATATTTCATATTTTGTTCTTCAACAGAATGACAGAACTGTTTCATTCAGCCCATGGCAATTATATGTTCTTTGTAACTTCCAGAGCCTGGTGAACAAGATGTGGTTGGGAGTGGCTTCACAAGACAAGATGGAGATCCGCAGCTGTCTACCTAAACTATTACTAGCCCAGCATAAAGCCATGCCCTATTTCATCCGAAATAAACTGTGCAAAGTCATCGTAGACATTGGTCGTCAGGATTGGCCAATGTTTTACCACGATTTCTTTACAAATCAGCTTCAGGTGAGCTCAGCTCAATCTCAGAATCATGACATTACTACTCGAGTCACTCCCCAACAATACACAATGTCCATTTCTCCTCTTTATATACGTTGTTTTTTTGACAAATGTTATCATTTAAAGGGATTCTAAACTGCATTGTCAAGCTATACTGAAGAATAAAAATATTAAGATGACTTTTGGAAACAATCTTTTATAACCCTCATTTATCTTGTACAGTTGATCGGCTCCCCAGGCCCAGGATTGCCTCTTTAGGATTAGGTATTGTTAAAACGACGTCAGAGGAGCTAGCGTGCCCCCGAGAAGATTTAAGTGTTGCAAGGAAAGAAGAGTTGCGTAAATTGCTGCTAGAGCAGGTGCCCACAGTGCTTGGACTTTTGACAGGTGAGAACATCTTAACTAAGAAAAACTATGCTATGGTTACAACAAATAAATTGAAGTAGAACATGTTATAAGTAGAACATGTTGCAGCACATTTTCTCGAAATCCTTCACAATGTCAAAAGTATTTGAAAGTTAAGTAAATGTGATGTAAAGGTGAACCAGTTTGATGTTTTAGTTACAATTCTACCAGCATGAGTTACCTCCACTATTGATGTTGTGCTGATATGAATGTTCCATGTTATCTCTGAACCACCAAACATTCAAATATATGTATCTTGATAGGCTGTAAAAAAATACGCAACATTAACTGCTGATCTTTGACCCAGATTCCTCCTCATAATAATAATCTCTTGTTGTCTAATGCAACTTTCTTTTAATGCAGGTATCCTGGAGACGTATTGGGACAAGCACAATATCATAGCTTCCACGCCACCCCCCTCACCCACCTCAGGGGAAAATGGTGAGTGGTCTTTGCCAGTGTCAATGCAATGCAGAGGTTATTAAGTAGAGGCATTTTGAACTGAACAATGTTTGCATTAACTTCCTTAAAATCACTAAAGTATACAAATTGCAACATAAGAAGTGGTTTGTCTTTCTTCATGAACTCAGACTGTGGCTTTGTCTTTCCTCTTATCGGCAGAATTGGTGGGCAGTTTATTACAAGGGAGCCAGTTCTCCAAGCTGCAGCCTGTTGTGGCATTGGACAGTGACAGTCAGCAGCTCTGTTGTCTTGTCTTGGAGTGCCTGGCCCACCTGTTCAGCTGGATCCCACTGTCGACAAGCATAACGCCCACCCTGCTGGCCTCCATCTTTCATTTCGCCCGGTTCGGTTGCGACCTTCGGACCAAGGACAAAACGGGCTCCTTCATCTCTTCCTCCTCCAACGGGCAGCAGGGCATCGGGACCTTGGCGCCGACGTCAAACGGCGGAGGGCGAACGTTACAGCTGAGCGGCGATGGGAATAAGGTGGACCGGGCTCGCCTGGGCGTACTAGCCATGACCTGTGTCAATGAACTGGTGTCAAAGAACTGTGTGCCATTGGATTTCGAAGAGTACCTGCTGCGCATGTTCCAGCAGACCTTCTTTCTGCTGCAGAGGTTGACGCGGGAGAACAACGCTCACACGGTCAAGAGCCGATTACAGGAACTTGACGAAAGGTGGAGCTCTATTGATTACTAAGTCCATAGTTTCTTATTATATGCAGGCTGGAGATTTTATAATGGCTAATTAAACAATGTAATCAATATCCATTGTCCAGACTACTTGAATGTGCAACAAGGATATCTGATATTTCTCATTCTCACTATCAACTTGCAGTTACTTGGAGAAGTTCACAGACTTTCTGCGGCTCTTTGTTAGTGTTCACCTGAGACGGATTGAATCTAGTCCTCAGTTTCCAATTGTAGAATTTCTATCCCTGCTCTTCAAGTATACCTTCAACCAAGTAAGTATTCCAGTTCAATACTTACTTATTGCAGTTCAGCTGAAAATTTAGTTCAGTCATTCATTGGTAGTAGAGGCAATTGGTTAAACATTTTCTTCTACATTGTTTTCCAGCCTAACCACGAAGGCTACTTTGCCTGTCTGGATATATGGAGCGTTTTCTTGGATTTTCTAACAACCAAGATCAAAAGCAGACTGGCTGAACGTGAAAGTGTTTTAAATAGGTAAGATTCAGTAGCTGTTTGTCCTTAGTTTTAGTCCATGTAGTAACTTTTTATGGCATGGCTCTTGTAGGCTAGACATCTAAAATAAGGTTGGTTTGTCCGGAGCTAATCTTGCAAACTGCTCGACAGATCAGGCGCCAAATCTCTTGTGCACATTGCCAGTAGGTCCACATAGTACCGACATTTATTTTTCACATATTCTTTCATGACTTCATTTTCATTGTTCTATTGAACAATGTCAAATGAAGGAGTTTGTGTTCTTTTGTGTGTCCGACAGATACAAAGATGCCTTAGTGCTGCTGCTGAGGGAAGTTCTGAACCGGATCCAGTTCAGATACAACCAGGCACACTTGGAGGAGCTGGACGACGAGACCCTGGATGATGATGTAAGAGTTGCTTTAATTAGAAGGGATGGTTGAGGGCAGTGAGGATGAGGGAGGATGTACCACACAGTTCTCCATCCAGCAGGAGTCAGACCAATGTGTTTGTAGCTGCCCCCTTGGTTATGAAAAGATTAAGTTGGATGCTTTTGACAGGGGTATTTATTTGAAACCTGGCACATAGATGAAGCTTGTAGACACGGTGAAAGCTAGTAGAGTAATTTCACAACAGTACAATACTTTCAATGTTTCAATAAATAAAATCAATTTAATGCATTCATCACCTCAGAAAATCACCATTACGATCAATTATATTGCAGCGATTATAGCCATATATCCAAGTAAGACAAACACTAAAGCAAATGCACAATGCACCAAAATATCAAAAAACAAAAAGAAATACCAAGATGAAATACAGTACAATAAAGGCAAAAATATAAGTAACAAACACGTACCTCACTTGGCTAACCAGTGGCAATGCAGAATGCTACTTTGGAACTCTAGTCTGGGGTTCAAAAATCATACTGTAGCACAACACAGCAACAGGCAGGCACTGTGGACAATATTTACCAAATCATTAAAGCTAAATTAAACTTTTGAAACGGAAAAGTGTGGGTGAAATGTTGAATACTGTTTGAACACATTTCATACCTTACCATGTTGCTTTCAAGACCCAAACTGTGCTTCCACCTGCCTTACGCTGCTGTGTTTGTCAGAGTGCGAGAACCTAGCAGGCTTCAGCTATAAATATGCTGTATAACTCTAGAAGAAGTTTCAGAGTGAAGATACCCAAATTACAGGAAGTGACAAAATAAAGCAAAAAAACAAACAAAGAAAATAACTTTTTTAAATTAAACAGTTGATTGAAGTTTAAAAGGAACCTAGTTTTGCCGAAACTTAGGGTTTGATTGTGTTTTTGACACTATCTGGATATCTCTTCAATGCCATCTGTACAGCAGTTGACAAAATAATCATACCGGTATTTGATCTGGGACCCAGCCTAGATAATCGTAATCGAACTGGTGACCTCCCATCCCACAACCAAATTGCAGTATGTGATGCATTACTTTTCACGGACCCCCAGTTTGACCCATAGTTAGTTAGTGGGTACTGTGTTTATGTCTGTCCTGTTTTGTGTGTATTCATTGTTACTGGAAGATTTATGTTACTTAAAATTTCATTCTTTGGGGTTCTACACAGATTTGAACAGTTTTCAAAAGACAATGCCATATTCTCTCAACCAAAGACTGATATTGCCATCTCTCTTCATTTGGTAACCATAGAAACAGACGGAGTGGCAAAGGTATCTGCGTCAGAGTCTGGAGGTTGTTGCCAAGGTGATGGAGCTTCTCCCATCACATGCATTTTCTACTTTGGTAAGACACGTAGTTTTTAATTTATTTTATTGTTGTGACCCACCATAGCACTTAGCAATCTTAGCACTTAGCAGGCAGACACTTGGTATTGTAACCCAAAGAGGCATTGAAACCTGAGGTGTTTCATTGCCAGTTGCCACTGTGTGTGAGAATGAATATAAAGGTTTGTAAAGTAATTTACAAACCTTGTTGGTGTTTTTATATTTTATTTTAAACATTATTGCAGAAATACCCTTGTAAACATAAATTAGGTGTAATGTGAAGGAAATGTTATTCTGATCCACACTGACCTCTCAATCCTTTTTGTAGTTTAAAGTTTCTCCTCCACAAGTCAGATTCCTCCTTCTGACTCATCTTCTCTCTCTTTCTCTCTCAAGTATCCAGTCCTCCAAGAAAATCTAGACGTTTACCTGGGTTTGCAGCAGTACATCGTCACCAGTGGCACAAGTATGTGATGATTCTCCTGAGCACGTCTTTCTATGTCAGTGTGCAGTTGGTGTAACCTGTGAAGATCTGAGATGCATGTCTCTTGCTCCTTTCAGCACGGAGGCTTAACATCACTGCAGAGAATGATTGTCGTCGGCTACATTGTTCTCTGAGAGATCTGAGCTCGTTGCTGCAGGCTGTCGGCCGCTTGTCGGAGTATTTCATTGGCGATGTCTTCGCTGCACGCTTCACCGATGCGCTTGCAGTGGTGGAGAGGTCAGTGGCCGCTGTTGTCTTAACCCCCAAGACCTGGGGCCGATTCTGCAAATCCCATCTAAAAAAAACTCATACTTTTCAAAATCAATAATTCAAAATGATATTGGCACTTGATAAATATACTATAATATACTGCATATACTGCAATATATCCAAAAATGTCCAAAAAACAAGGTATAAAATGGCACCAGATGCTTTCCTGGATTTCTCGTAGTATCTAAACTAAACTCAACAACTGAATTGTTGAGTTATAAAAGCATTCTTTTAAAGTCACATTATATAACATGCTGTTATTGTAATAGTAGTTCTAGGCTGAAACATAATACCTCTGCATTGAAAGGCCCATCTGTAACCATAATCTTATTATTCTATGTGGGGAGGAAATTAACGTTTTGCTAGGTTAAGATTACCTTTTAAGTTTCAGGTTCAAAATTTAACCCAAAGGTGATGAAGCATATAAGGAATGTCTCAAAGGAATCCATATATTGAATTATTTGCTGTTATTCTCACCAGAAGACTCAAATTTCTTTATTTGGTACAAAAGTAATTGTTTGTTTGTTTTTTGCTCATTGTAGGTTAGTTGAAGTCACATGCTACGGCTCCCAGATCAGCCTGTATGACCTGGAGACTGCAGTGCCTTCTGTGCTCAAGCCAGACCTAATTGATGTGTGAGTATTCTCTGGCTGCAGGAAAAAACTCGTGCATTGCAATTTCACACAAGTTGTGACAGACAGTTATGGTTCCATTTGGTGCCGTTTGTGAATATGTACAAATGGTTTTGGTGGTCTGTGTTTGTGTGGTTCGTGTTCCAGCCATGCACAGGCGCTTGCTGCCCTGCAGGCCTATTCCCACTGGCTTGCACAGTTCTATGGGGAGGTCCACAGACAAAACCAGAGCCAGAACCAGAGATTCAACCATCTCATCACATCTGCCATAGATGCTAGCAGTCCACTTATCACTGCCAAGGTAACTTCCTCCTGTCTGAATTTAGTTCAGTTTTATCTCTCTATATAATTCAAGCAAGCGTGTCTGTCTGTTACATCCTGTGCAATGTACTGTGTCATTTGTCTCCATTTGCGTAACGCCACGGCGCACGGACAACCTAAATGAACCTCGAGTCACACAGCCCTGTCATCCAGCATCAATATGCGCGGCTTAGAAGCACAAAATATTATACCCATCATTTTAATTTTAATACTTTTGTGTCAAAAACTAATCTTCACGCATATGACGTGTCACCGGATACAGATAAAAAAAAATCATGTGTAACATCACGTGTCACGGAGACACATTTATTGTGGTCACAGTTTGCCGTATCACCTCCCCTTACGGGTACAGCCATTGGCGCTGGGTGCAGTGTTCTCTGCTCTCGCTGTTTCGCCTTCCAGGCAACTGATCCACACAGGCAACGTTCTCTCGGCACGGAGCGGTGTTGTCACTGTTCCGCCTGCTAGGCGACTGACCAACACAGACAATATACCATACTCTCGGCACGGCGCGGTGACACACGCGCTATTACGGTCCGAGTTGCCAACAACTTATTTCTACTACCACTACACTGCAACCGCTGTTCCGCCTGCTAGGCGACTGACCAATATTGCTATTCTCTCGGCATGGCGCGGTGACACACACGCTACTACGGTCCGGGTCGCCTACAACTTCTTTCTACTACCACTACACTGCAACGCCTGGATATTAACGCGCGCCAGCCCACGGCATCCAGTCCTCTCCAAAGTTATTATTCAAACGCCACATTTACGCCTGTGCGTCTGTGTACGTGCGACGGTCCGGGTCGTCTACAACTTGGTCTCTGGGGGGTCCCCCAAACTTGCAAACCCACAGGAACACGGCAGGCGTGCTGGAACATACCCCTTACAATTAATATTCAGGGTTTATTGCAATTCCATTCAGCAGAGAGGTTTCAACAGGTGGTCCAGGGACCACCAGTGGTCCCTGACATGATTCCAGGTGGTCCACATACAGCTAAATGCTAAATGGTCAGTTGATAACCAAATGGACCCTTATAGATTTGTAACTCTTCAAATAGTTCAAATGAAACCAAATGGACCCTTATGGGGTCCATTTTATAATTCATTTTCAACAATTATAAAATGTAGAATAATTGTTATTTTGACCAACATTTTGCCATCTCTCCTAAATTGTGGGCAAAAACCTGAAAATCCTTGATTGTGGGTCTGACAGATTAAACTCAACATCAAATGATGGTCCTTCGAGGCTACAATCCTGAATAAATAGTGTCTATAACATAAGTTCGATCCAGCTTTCCAACATCAAAAGTCCCAATCAATGTCATCTAGGCCTATACATCCAGATCATATATTACACAACGGGTATAGGACTAGTTCTATATAAAGAAAACAACTACTTTTTCCACACATAGATTAAAATGTATAAAAGCAGGAACCTAGGCAGACAGGTCACATCAACAAAATAATGAACTTTCACAGCAAGTTGACAGTATAAGAGAGAGCTTCCGCGCATCAGTTGACAAGAATTGCATATTTTCAGCTGAAAAGAGAATGTTCTTTCTGTGTAGCAAAATGCTTCCTTTTATCCCTTTCCTTACACATGACTCTTTTTGGCTGTGGGCCATTATGCATAAATGCAGAAGACCCTGGCAGTGAATTGATTTTTCAAAAGAAGATACTGTATGAATCGCACATCCTCCATAGGGGCTGAGCCAAACTGTATAAATCAATAAAATAAATAAATTTTAGTTATCACTATGTAATTGTCAAACAAGGAACATTTATTTTTTATGTTTGATGTATAGTTAAACTTCAACTAGGACAGACTCTTCTTTTCACTTCATCTTTTTCTTTTCTTATATTATTGTTTATGCTTAGAATTCTTGATTGATCGATTGAATACTTTATTACATGGTTTGTAAACAGTACCAAAGCACAATTATATGTTGGACAATGTTGCTAAAATGGTAGCACAAAAACCCTAGGACTTATTTCCATTATGGTTAAGGTTGTATGCTTTAATTGCATGTTATTTTGTTGTTATTTTTAGCAGATTTTGTATTGATCTGTACTTTCCTTGAACTGTACCCATTCCGCAAACTGTTTTTTAATAGATCAATTTCCAATCAATCAATCAGGTACCTGAAAAGTTGCTGCTGTCTGCGTGCCATCTCCTGGTGTCCATGACCTCCACCGTGCGGCCTGTTTTCCTCATTACCCTTCCAGCAGTCCAGAACATCTTCAACCTCATCACAGAGAGCCAGACTCGCAGACTCCCACAAGAGGTTTGTGTACCCCCCACCTTGCTTTTTTATTTCATGCTGTTTTTTTATGACATGTCATTCCTAAATGATTTACTTGCATGACTCATTAAAACTGAGAAAGCATACATCATTTTACAATTTAGCACTGTCTATTAAAACAATTGCAGATATACAGTAAGATCTTGTACATCTGAAGTGGTAGAACTAGTGATTTAAAAGTAGGTGACAGCTAGTGACACGCACTTTGCATGCACGTTATAGCATGCTCCCCGCCTTTATTTGACTGCTAGTGGTTGACACTGTTGTCTATGGTTTCCAGGCTCACATGTTGGTGTGTCGAGCTCTATCCAACATGCTGCTGCTGCCGTGGCCCAACCTACCAGAGAGCGAACAGCAGTGGCTCACGCGCTCAGCCACCCATGGCAGTTTACTGTCGGCACTCACCCGGGACTACTGTATTCTGCGCGGCACAGCCAACCTCCCCCAGCGGCGCTCTGACCTAGATGCCAGTCAGTATTCTCCCCTCAACCCCATTGTGGTTTCCTCCTGGGAATTGTTGCAATGATCATGTATCATAAACACTTCCCTCATTTGTCTTGCAAGCTGTCATTGTTTACCTGTTTCATCTCTTGTATTTGGATTATATTTCTTTTCCTGAATGCTATTACGCTATATGTATGGTTGTGTTTTATAAGGAAAATGAGGAATGGCACACAAGCACAACCATCATCAGAACAGCATTCATCTTTTGTCACCTTGTGTTTAATTTTCTTACAGTGAAATCAGTGCTGCAGCAGACCCTTCCTGTGCTCAGAGATATAGTTGACAGCATCTCAGGGGAGTCGACTAAATCACGCCAGATTTGTTACCAGAGCCTTCAGGAGTCTGTCCAAGTGTCCCTCAGCCTTTTCTCCGTATTCATTCAGCAGCCAGGTCAGAACTGATGGATTTCTCAGTCTCTGCTGGGCGCAAGTGGAACTTGACATGAAATAGGAGATTTTGTTTTTTCCAATGTTCTCTGTGCCCTATGAAAATATCGCCATTTATGATGACGTTCATGGTCAGGGCTTAACACCAACACTTGCCCGCTTGCCCGGGGCAAGTAAAAAAATGTGTGTAGACTGCTACCTGGTTGCCCGATTGGGCAAGTGTGCGACTTAGTGCTATAACACAACACAACACAAGATATATTTGTCTTCAAGGTGGTCATTGCGCTCTGCCTCTGCGTCTTTCCCTGCTTTCTAGCTATCTCTCCTATCTCTCTCCCAGGTCCAAAATATCATTTTGCTGGTGTCACAGACCCCTGGGTCTAGACTACCATGGGAACCACTGATTTACAAGTTGATTATTTACTGTAGTTGATTGTGACTTAAACAAAACATATCACATATATTATATATGAACATAAACATATATTCACAATATATTTTGGGGGGCAAGTGACCATGACCTGAGGACAAGTAGAACCTGACTTGGACTTGCCCAATGGGCAAGTGCCTTGGAGACCTTAGTGTCAACCACTGATGGTGTTTCATGTTTCTCTTCCTTAGATGTGACCGATGAAATGTTGAGTTTCTTCTTGACGCTGTTTCAAGCTTTGCGAGTTCAGATGGGCGTTCCTTTCACCGGACAGATCATCCACACCTTCCTCAGCATGTTCACCAGGTGAGTAAGCTGCCATTGCCTGTGGTCCAACAAAAGGGCCAGTGACGTTTGGCTCAATTCAAGTGTGACCCTTGTGGTTTGTTTCTGTTTCTTTTCCAAGGGAGCAACTTGCTGCCAGCATCTTGCAAGAAGGCAGTGCAGGATGCAGGGTTGTGCAGAAGTTCCTGAAGATCCTGCAGGTGGTGGTGCAGGAGCCCGGGCAGGCCTTCAAACCCTTCCTTCCCAGCATCCTCGCTCTCTGCATGGAACAGGTCTACCCCATCGTGGCAGAGGTCAGTTGAGTTCATCTCAATGAGCTTTTTGAGTCTATCTCGTCTTCAAGTTGTGACATCCATCGATGGCTTGGTAGTTTAGCACTGTTTTATGTCAGACTGAATGGAGGTCCTGTTTTTAAAACCTCCATCAGGTTCCTTTTGCGTATGTTGTTTCAGCATTCTTCCAGTGTTCCAGTTCCCTCACGTCTCCTAACGTATCATGTGATGAGTAGGGCGGCAGTTGCTTCCTCATCGACCTGATGGGGAAGCAGCCTATAGCGATAGGTCATTTCCTCAGCATACAAACGTACCAGACCAGCGTAATCGTCACACTGAGGAACGCATTCTGCATTGTACAGTTAAGGAGGAGAATGGTTGTCATGGCATTCCGTATCAAGGTTCCAGATGTGTTGCGTATTGTAGTACTAGCTTACTACCGGTACTTCTTTTAAAGACAAAACCTCTATTGAATTTGACAATGAGTTTGTGAAAAGACAAATTACTTGCATTGCCCACAGAGAATGAAAGAGAATAATTATCTATATTGTGTCAACTGGAAAATAAGGAATCTGCAACCAAATGCAGCAATGGCCAAGAAAGGGGACTTGGAAAGATCAGCTTAGCATGAATTTCCTCCTCTCTGTCTACAGTGTTTTGTATCTTTTATATATCTAAGAAAAGAAGCTAAAAACACAACAAAAATCTAATGGTATTTTTTTTCTCCTCGTCTGTGACAGCGGCCCTCTCCAGATGTCAAGGCGGAGATGTTTGAACTACTGTACCAAGTGCTCCACCAGAACTGGAGGTACTTCTTCAAGACGTCTGTGTTGGCGAGTGTCCAGAAAGGGGCTGTTGAAGACACAATGGAAAACGAGGCCCAGTTCACAGCTGCCATGCAGGTTGGTTGGTTGGGTGGTTGGTGTGTGTGATTGCATGCCCAGCTCAGGTTGCTCAGGTTGCACCACAGCATTTTTGAACGAAATCACTTTTACACCATGTAAGCACATTGTCTTAGAATCATACTAAACCAGTGTTGGGGTGTGTCACAAGCAACATGTTACTGCAATTTGATAACCATTTTTGACGCATTAGTTACATAAGAAGAAAAACAGCTACTTATACTTTACTTCCCCATTTGTTGCCTCATTTGCCACAAACACACTTTAGAAGAATGTTTGTGTGTAAATAGTACAGTATACCATTACATAAATCAAAATAGTGCTGTTAATGCTGGTTCCAAACTATTGTCAGTGAGAGGACTGAGCAATTAAATAGACTGTAGGCACCCTCTAGTGGCCTTGATGCATATTGCATTGTGTTGGAACAGGAATGAAATGAGTTAAAATAAAAACAAATCTGTTGTATGAATGAATGTTCAAATAATGTTAAGTCGCCCACAAGTGGTTTCCAACATAATGTAACCTAATAGGAGTGCAAGTATTAGCGTTTCATTGATTGTTAATGTAATGCAATTTCATATACTGTGTGTATTATATTTTTTTGTAATTATTAGATTAGTTGAAAACGTAATCGGTAGAATAATCAGCAAGAAGACAATAGATAGAAGCAACTGTTCCAATACCCTGACATGTGTTCACCTTTGTCTTGGCAGGCATTCGGCCAGTCATTCCTGCAGCCAGACATACACATCTTCAAACAGAACCTCTGCTATCTGGAGTCACTCAACAGCAAGCACAAATTGTACCACAGGGTGAGTCGGGATTTTGTTTCTTTATGTTGTCCTAACCTCTTGCATGTACAGGTCCTTCTCAAAAAATTAGCATATTGTATAAAAGTTCATTTTCTTCCATAATATAATACGAAAAATGA
The DNA here is from genome assembly GCA_039105355.1 of Benthosema pterotum. Lineage (NCBI taxonomy): Eukaryota > Metazoa > Chordata > Actinopteri > Myctophiformes > Myctophidae > Benthosema > Benthosema pterotum. The sequence goes on from CM076965.1 coordinate 48,298,128, forward strand.
AACTTTCATATATTCCCCATCAATTGTGCATCAAGTGAAGTATTCAAAAACTTTTTTTGTTTTAATCCTGATGATTATGGTGTACAGCTCATGAAAACCCCAAAATCCTATCTCAATGAATTAGCATATTTTTACGAGACCACTAAAAAAATATGTTTTAAACAAGAAACGTTGACTATCTGAAGAGTGTATTAATGTATGCAGTTAATACTTGGTCTGGACTACTTTTGAACAAATTATTTCATCAATGGGGCGGGGCATGGAGGTGATCAATCTGTGGCACAGTTGAAGCGTTATGGAAGCCCATTGTCGCTTTGATAACGGCCGTAAATTAATTTGTATTGTTCCTTCTTATGTCTCACGCCTTCCTCTTGACAATACAACCCAGATTCTCTGTTGGGTTAAAGTCAGGACAGTTGTCTGGTCAGTTAAGCGCATTAATACCATGGTCAGGACAGCAGTTAGTAGTAGTTTTGCCCTTGTGGGGAGGTGCCAAATCGAGCTGGAAAGGAAAATTTGCTTCAGTATATTGACAAGTTTTATGTTGATGCTAATTTTCCCTTCCAGCTCGATTTGGTATCTGCCCACAGAGCCAAAACTACTACCAACTGCTTTACTGACCATGGTATTACTGTGCTTAACTGAAAAACCAACTGTTCTGACTTTAACCCAACAGAGAATCTGGGTTGTATGGTCAAGAGGAAGGTGTGAGACATAAGACGGAACAATACAAATTAATTTACGGCCGTTATCAAAGCAAAACTGGGCATCCATAACGCTTCAACAGTGCCACAGCTTGATCACCTCCATGCCCCGCCCCATTGATGAAATAATTTGTTAAAAAATAGTCCAGACCAAGTGTTAACTGCACACATTAATATACTTTTCAGATAGTCAACATTTCTTGTTTAAAACATATTTTTTTAGTGGTCTCGTAAAAATATGCTAATTCATTGAGATAAGATTTTGGGGTTTTCATGAGCTGTACACCATAATCATCAAGATTAAAACAAAAAATGTTTTTAAATACTTCACTTAAAGCACAATTGATAGAGATTATATGAAAGTTTCACATTTTGTATTATATTATGGGAAAAAATGAACTTTTACACAATATGCTAATTTTTTGAGAAGGACCTGTATATACAGAGGGTATCCAAATGTTTTGTATTGATGCCTGGCTCAGACAGCTCCGCTGCAGCCACGTCATGATATTTACGACTTAAACCCTCTACTTAATATATGATAAACCGGTCCTTAGGCTCCATGACAAACGAAACAATATGTAGCGTTTTATTTTATAATAATAGAATTAATAGTTCTATTCTGTCTGTTTGTGTATTTATACAGTATTATTATGACTGATGTAGAGTTCTCAAATTCGGTCCGGGCCTCACCCATGTATGGCCCAGTAAGGACTGAGCTTTAATTTCCAAACCTGTTGAGAGCTCTTGTTCCCAGTCACAATTGCATAATTGTTAAAAAATGTAAATTTTCAATAAATACTTTAAATAGCCAATCAATTGACTCGGAGCACATTGTGGGCGATTGTGGGCTTCCAGATCAGCTATTCTTACTTTATTCCCACAATTATTAAATATGGCTGAGGTTTATCCATATTTTTGTTTTAGTTTTGTCATACCTGCCCCATCTATTCCTATGTTTGAAAGTTCAGTCGAAAAACGTCACAATTAATTCTGTCCATCGTTACGGCACTAGGAGCCACAGCATTCTGATTGCCATCGATGGTTGTTCTTGCAGAAGCTGTTCCGGACCTCCATGCTGTTCCACTTCATCAACGTGTTGCTGCAAGTGCTGCTGCACAAGAGCCACGACCTTCTTCAAGAGGAGATCACCCTTGCCGTCTACAACATGGCCTCCGTGGACTTCGACGCCTTCTACACGGCCTTCATGCCAGAGTTCCTCAACGGGTGCCAGGGTGTGGATGTCAACCAGCGAGGTGTCCTCGCACGCAATTTCAAACTTGAGCGGGTAAGAAGTAAACATACTTTGTTGCCCTGAGGGCTAGATGCTGTGCTGTGCTCTATGATCTTATGTGATATTAGCCAATTATAGTTACTTATTGTGAGAATGAGGTCTAGCCAAACACCAACTTGGTACTCTTGGATCGCTTTGGTCCACACTTTCCTATCTAACATTAACATCGTCATTAGCCAATTGTATAGTATATCGTAGCAGTGGCATGGGGAAACGTATGTCTCCCAAACTGTTGCTTTTCAGGAAATCAGTGTATACAGACACAAACTCTTGTTTGTGACTTGTTAGTCATGAAACCTAGAGACACACACTAGTGTGATGACGTAACCATTAATTTACAAAAAAATAAAAGTGATAGAATGGAGATGCAAGGTTTATGCTCAACTGTGATAATATCTGAGAATTTAGTAGTTAAAGATTGACTGAATGCACAAAAACACATTTTTCTCTCGTGCAGGTTTTTAAAGTATTATGTCAGCTGAGCTCAAATGTCATCATTTCATCAAGAAAATACAGTTCCCACAATGCATATTATCTCAAACAACAGTGTTGATGATAAATAAGCCTCACCCTCTACCGTTTGACTGCATGTTGTGTGTCACTGTGACGTGTGTCCTCTCTGACCTGACAACTAGTTACATATTAATGACCCCCTTCACACACGACTTTGGTAATCAACATGGCTGTCCGTATGTTTCTCCCCCTTTTGTTTCTCTTTCAAGGACTTGCCTTCGTTCACCCAGAGCGTGCAGAGGTTGGTGAATGACCTCCGCTACTACAGACTGTGTAATAGCAGCCTGCCTACAGGCACTGTGAAACTATAGCACAATGTCTTGTTCCAACCACTCCACACAACACGACTGATCTTAAAGGACTGTGAGTGCCGACTGCTTTGCCCGACAGCCCTCCTGCTTTGTGCTCCAACCTACAGTACCTTCTACCATTCACGCCAGATGTTTTTTTTTTTTGTTGCCTGATTGGTCGATCGGAGGTTAAGGATGCTGCTGCTGCTGACGTTTCTTTTTAATTTCTGCTGTAATGGTTGATGTTTGTATTTTTTTTTTTTTTTTTTTGAATGACGATTTGGCAGGAAAGAGTGAAGCTGATTTTAAAATTGGTCTTCATTGAGACTTGGAGCCGTCTGAGCCGGGCCTTCTCTCCCTTGGCTCTGCAACGAATGCTGAGCCCAGGACTGAGCACTTTTCCAACTCAATTTGAGTTTTTTAAAAATGTCTGCTTTTAATAATTTTGCCTTGTTTTTTTGGTTGTTGTTTTTTTTCTTTCATCTCCAAAGGAGACGGACTTTGAACTTAATTTCTTTCGTATCATTCCATTATAAAATAATAAAGCTGAATAATAAAGTGCTTCTTTTGTATTCAAATATGGATGTCTGTTACTTTATGTTTCTATCGTGGAATTGCTCTGAATTATGATTGTGTGAATGCAGTTTACTTTCTTTTTTATAGCAGAGCTAGTTGTCTAATTGGTTATTATTACATATAAATGGGACTTTAAATGCAATTAGAACATCTGTAGTGTTTCCACAGGTTATTTTGATCACTGAGGTGTTGTTGGAAAGTAATCCTAATCAGTACAAGAGGATGCTTAAACATTTGGTGAATGCAGTGCAGAGTGCTTCCTGAGGAGATACTGAGACACAAATCGGAATTCTGCCTAGACTGATCCAATGCCTCACAACACATAGCCAGGCGCGTGCGGTGCAAAGGGCCATTCGTGACTGGGTCATGGCCGCGCTCGCACCCCCCCTTCCCCCTCCCTCTGTTTCTCTGAATAACTTGGCAGTTATTCATGAACCACCCAGAGACTGCTGTTAACTGTACACCTAAACGTAAGCATACAGTACATGTAACCATTTTTAACTTTGCTCTATATCTGAACTCGCCCTATGTTTTGGTTTTATTTCACATAGGTTAGTGTAGACTAGAGCAAAAACAGTGAGAGGTTTATCTTGATATTATCTTTTCATAAATATTTTGGTTAAAGTGAAATTTATATTCCCCTTAGATCTGATCAAGTTGTTTTTTTTAATCCTCATGTGCAAAGCTACCCATATGTCCTTTAACAGTATTTCTAAAATGCAATTGGAAGCCGATGTTGGTTTATTGATGTTGACTCTAGTGTTGGCATACATGTCAGGTGCATGACCCACTCTTTTTGTTGACTGACTATATCGACTATATTTGAGCTTCCAGGGTATAGGAAATTTGTCACAGACAATTGGTCATCTACTGTTATATCTACCTCTATTTTTTCCTAAGTAGAATATTCCATAATGCAGTGGTAAAGCAAATGGGTCTGTGAGGGGCTTCCAAGTGTCCCCAACAGAATTGCTTAATATAACATGAACATAAGTGTAACCACTGCAAACCTAATGGACATCATCTATCTCTGAAACTATCGCGTATTACAGTGTATCTGCTCACTAAAATATTTTATTTTTTATTTTTTTACTTAACTGGATTATTTTAGGGATCCTTGACATAAAGTGTTTGAGAGCCACTGATATATAATACACAGGTTTATGCGTCTCTTATGTTTAAGAATTTTCTCACTCCTAAAATGATATACCATTTCTTATTTATTTGTATTTTTTTTTACCAGACACTTTGGTACTCAGCCCCTCTTATGCAATCAATGCGTCAATAATGACGTTTTGTTTTGTTTTACTTTGGGGCACTGAACTGACCAAGGTCAAGTTTGTTATGATACTGAGAATCCAGGACATCAATGGTTTTGGTTGCCAATTTAGTCTGTATTTACATTTCCCCCCCCCTGTTTTTTAAAGGGCAATTCCACCCATTTTCAGCATTGTCCTATGTCATTAATACAGGCTAGTAAGGCTACCTTTAAAGATGACGTCATCAAGATGTGTTTTCAGACCTCCATTTCTAGGAAACGGAGTGGGAGAATCTTTTCCAAACAACATCTCTATGGGATATTAATAACGACAGTAAAATGTTGAGAATGGGTAGAATGGCCCTTTAAACACTGCTGTCTGCTGCTGAACCATGCGTGGTTTTGTGAGGTGATTAGATAAACGTGATCAGGTCGTGATGGGTCTGCATTACCGGAGTTAAACTGTCCCCCTGATGATATATGATCCTAGCTTGGACTTCACACACACGGGGGTGGGACTGGACTGGACCCAGATTTTATACTTTCACAAAATCGACCAGCCTGTGAGGAGTTTGAACATCATCTCCCCACCGACGGTCGCGAACACACTGGTGGACAACTTCTCTATAGACAGACATCATGGTTTTCTTACAGCGGTGTGTCTTTAAGAGTATCTTTCAACACGGCCAGTGTTTTGTAGGAAGTCAAGAAGCCAGAAAGAGTTTTGCCTCCAAGTTTGGGTCTATAAACCTGTTGGCTGGCCACAGAGCTGTTGCAGTCAGGACCAACTCAAGTAAGTAAAGGAAACTAGCCTACTACTGTCTGCAGCGAAGGAATGTTGTTGGATGTGATGTTTAATTGGTTTGCAAGATCTCTTCTTTCAAAGCTTCGCGCGGTCTCAAACGAACCAACCTTAAAAGCGAACTCAACAAAAAACGTTCTGAAAATACTAGTACATGACCGTATTGTTTGTATATATACCCGTTTTATATTGGCTATAGTATAAAGTATTGTTGTTTGTACAGCAACATGTTACTCAGAGACGGCGTGAAGCTGTAGTAACAACTATTCATAATTGACCACCCGTGACTGGGGGGGGGGGGGGGCAACAACGTTGAGCTTGTACTTATCCTGTCAGGGGCGCAACATAACGTCCCCTTTAACAATACTTTACGTTAGCTTTACATGGTGGGTCCATTAATTCAATACCTTGCGCAGGTGGCAAACGGAGCGATCCTATGGTCTATTATAGATGTTGTCATTGCTGTCTACCAGCAGCCTCTAGGCCTACAGGCCTACAGGCATCTGTATATTATTTTAGGCGTTTTGCAATACATGTATGTTCCACTACTGGTTCCAACACTGGGATTTCTTGGGACTTTTGATATAGACTATGGCACTGTGTTCAATGTATGTTTTATTATGCCAGATTGCCAACACAGCCATTTAAATTGAATTTGATTAATATATTTTGTTATTAACATGTTTATGATGAAACTCAAATAGTTAATTATGAAAGCATTAAACTCTTTCTTTTTCCTCCCTTTTTTGACACATAATGCCTCAATACAATTTTTTTTGACTGCTGACCATGCATGCTGTATGTATGATATTGGTTTGAATGGGAATGTGGTTTACACTTTTAATTTGTTTGAATGGGACTGCTGCCAACACTGTAGGGCCCAGTATTGGCATCACTATAGCCCTTAAGAAACGGCTTATTAGTTTGCCATTGAATAGTACGAATGACCCATTAATATGCCTATTTATTAATTACGTTATGTGGTGCTATTTAAAATTAGTAACTAAATAATAAAAAACACGTCCAGCTTAATTAATTCAGAATTATGAAAATCAGTATCAGTTCCCCCTATACTATTGGAGGACACATCACCATTTTTGCTGAAAAATATATTGATGATATTTAAAAAGTTTAGAACACTTTCCTGTTGATCTTTATGTGTAATAAATGGTTTTTAGATATTTTAGCAGTGAGCCCAGTGTCACATTAAGACCCCCCAGGAAAGTGTTCTAAATGTTCTAAGAAGTGTTCCTGTAAGCATGAACAGTGGGTTACGCTTTAGCATGAGTAACACAACCTAAAACTGATAATAAAGCAAATTAAACTGTCATACTTTCCATTATATATTCATATGAAGCTACATTCAAGTCATGTGGCAAGAGAAATAAAAGGGGGATATTTAGAGTTGATTTGTATTAGCATGCATTAGAGGGAAGACAGTCAAGTCGGGGGGAAATATTGATTTGATATTGAAGGTGAATATACATGATGGGGACATGGCATTTTAGCTTACATACATCTGCTCAAATTAAATTGATTCTTTCATATTTATTTCACCTTGAGGTACAAATCATTGTGTTCTATAGTAGAAAGGCGTTAACAGTATAAAATGTATTATGTCATGGGAACACAAATTGCACTGTATTCGAGGAATGATCCTATTGGAGCCTACAGTTATGTCTGAAGTCTGTGCTGAGCTATTTTCAGACGACCACCCCACCTTGTTTTAGTTAATATTTACAAAGGTCAGTATAATTTCCTCCAAATCAACACAGTGCTTATCTATCAGCGGTTTCCTTTACAAAGAAGAGCACCGACCATTCAATAGGTGACACATTCTCCGAGCTACGAGATGTAAACACTGTCCTGCAATGTTGCACCCTGTTATTCATAGCAGCAATAAAATTCTGCTTATCACTCAAAGTGGCACAGTCTGTCTGTACATACTGGCACACAGCCCAGCAGTACTTACAATAGCCAGGACCTGTACTGTTTATTCATTTATTTGATACAAATGGTAAATCTTAGCTCGCCCCTATATATGTGTGAGTCATGTGTGATGCGTTTGCAGGCGTTGACACTAAGGTCTCTGAGGCCAAGTACAGGTCATGCTCTACTTGCCCTCAGGTCATGCCCACTTGCCCCCCCCCCCCCCCCCGAAGATATTGTTTCATGATCATTCATTTAAACTTGTTTAATTGTAGTGTTTTGTTTGTGTTTTAATAAATAAAAACGACACTATAAAATGAAAGCAGCCTTACAAACTATTGCAGTTCAGAGAAACCTTTTCATGGCAAGGACAAAAAAAGATAAGATGGACCCCCAGTTTGCCATGCACCACAGAAATTCTGGACAGTGGCAAATGTGGTCCCAAACATACTTTTAAATTGCACAGATTAAATTTCAGGTGCATTTGCAAATAAAGTGGTTGCAATTCTGAGACCTGCCTTGAGAACACATATGACAGCTAAAACCTGGCTGTTTTAGCTGTTTTTGCCAGAGTGCACACCATAGGCACTTCAACCTCAGTGTGTAAGCAAGCAGTGGCTGTGCATCCACATTAAAAATTTGCACCTGCCCAGTCGGCAAACAAGTAGTAGACTTCACCTGCCCCACCATTTTATTTACTTGCCCCAGGCAGGTGGGCAGGTTTTAGTGTCGAACCCTGGTTTGCCTAATAGCCAGAATAACTTGATCATCTCTGCAGTCCATTTAGCTCACAGGTTAAAGGTAATGGAGGCAACTTTTTAGCCAAAAATTAAAATAGATGTACACTGAGGATTCAAAGTTGCATTAGGCGAAATGCCAGCATGTGTTGGGTGTGGGCTGGCGAGGGGTGCAGCCAGGGAGGTGGGGAAAAGTGCTTTTAAAGTTTTATACTGTGTTTGACCGGAAGTCTGTGGATGACTGTTGTGACAACAGATCATTAACCACCTAGCCTAATGCTAGTGTCCCTAGCACCCTAGATATTTGAGGGTGGAAGGAAAAGAGAATGCGGCTTACTGGGGTATTCCAGTCAATGGAGGGGTTAGTTGGTTAACATAGCGGAGACGTACTTCATCTAATGAGAATTCAAATGTTGTGTCCCACCAGGTGGAGCTGAAGCAAATGAGAGGACTCTAATTGCAGTGAAGCCTGATGGAGTCCAGCGATGCCTTATTGGACCAATTATTCAGCGATTTGAGCAAAAGGGCTTCAAGCTGGTGGGCTTGAAAATGTTGCAGGTAAAAAGAATGTCTGAAAAAGGCTTTATTTCATTTGAAGTGTACTTTTTTAGATTCCTGTGTTACTGTTGCGTGGGAAAAGTCATGAAAGTGTTACTTTGCACTACAGCATTCCAATTCAAAGGTAACAGATCAACAAGCTCAAACGGAACATGCCATTTCTTTAAATTACTACCATTTCTTTAAATTCATTACAATGATTTGGTGCCCACTTGCAATATATTTTTGGCCCACCAGTTGGCGCCAGCCTACAGCTTTGTAATCACTGTTCAGTTTAGAACAGTGATTACCAAGCTGGAGGCTGGCGCCCACTGTCTGTTCAGCCACTGTCATCTATTCATGTACTGAACTTGCTCAATGGCTCCAGGTTCCTGAGGAGCTTCTCTCTCAGCATTACCATGAGTTGACAAAGAAGCCCTTCTATCCCATTCTTCTGAAGTACATGACCTCTGGTCCAGTGGTGGTTATGGTAAGGGCGAATCCCCTTTTGTATTTTGCAGCTTTTACGTAGCAGCCTACATTGCACATGCATGTTGTATGACTGTCAGATGCATGATGCCATGTAATGTAACTGTATGACCAAATAAACTAAACTGAACTGAACTGAACTGAACTGCATACCAGCATGCAAATCTATCATCAAATCATCTGCATGATTGCAAATACCAATGTTGTAAAACGAAATGTGAAATAATTGCAATCGAATTTTCCCAGTCGAGTAGCCTACACTCTTACTACTACTATCTACTATAAGCATTAAGAATGTTTACATATCCACAATTAATTTAAGTGGTGAGATTTTCTCATACACTGTGACGTGTAAAAACAGAATTTATAACTTTGATTTGATAACAAGCAGCAACCGCACTTTGAATGTGCAATCATCAAATCACACTCCCATAACAAAATACTGTTTAAAACAATTGACTCAGTTATCAGCACAGTGCCCTGTCAGCCTCTGGATTCCTCTCCAGAAAGGTCTGAGGAGTTCCATCAGCACTTTCAGTTCCTTCCTTTTAGTTCCTTCAGCATCATATCAAATATCGCATCCAAAAATGTGTTGCAAGCGTTTGGTCATTTTACATTCTTCAGGTATCAAGGTTTGAGATGGTCTTTCCTCCATTTTCTGCCTTTCTAGGTGTGGGAAGGGAACAATGTTGTCCAGACATCTCGTTTAATGGTGGGACCTACTAATCCAGCTACAGCGCCAGCAGGGACAATCAGAGGAGATTTCAGTGTCCATGTTAGCAGGTAATGTATTCACTGTAAATACTGGATGGGCACTCATTTTGAGTGCTACCTGCATCATAATATAATTTTAATTGGTGTTGAAAAGTGATAGATAAGCAGACACATGGACACAATATTAGCTATTCTATAGAGGCTATGCGTGATATCATACCTGGAAACGCCTACTGGATCTTTTCTGGTACTTTCTGGTTATAGACATACATGGAATGAATACTCAACACTCTCAACTGTGTTTATAGGTGTTTTCCTATACAATTCCTTGTAATTTAACGTGCATTTATGTGTGATGTCATGCCTATCTCCTAAGGAATGTGGTCCATGCCAGCGATTCAGTGGAAAACGCTCAGAGGGAGATCCAGCTGTGGTTTCAAGGAAATGAGCTAGTAACATGGAACTCATGCAACCAGAAGAACCTCCAAGAGTGAAGACAAGAGGATGATTGCACTGCACCTGCTGTTCAAATCTCTCTGTTTTCACTGTGTAATTATACTTGAAATGCTGTAGCTAACCTGGTTCTCCAACTTATGTAATTTCAAGGACTACAAGGACTACATGGACTCTTAACAGGAGTTAAGAGGAGTCCTAAGGGTCCATGGACACCTCTTTGAGAACCACTGCTGTAGCTCACAGTCTTCTTAACCAAAGCATTAACCACTTAAATTATACAATCATTGTTATACAGTTCCATGCAGTAAAATCCTCTGTTTCAATGTACTGTAACTCTGACAAACATGTTAATATAACCAAGTGGACTTGGTTATATTAATGGATTGGAGTGAAGGGATACATTTATACTGCGGATATTATTGTGTATTAACTCTTGAGAATGTATGTATTTTGCACTATGATAATTTTAATGTATGTTAATTGTGATGACTGAAGCTTAAAAAGTTTACATGTGTTCTAAATGACCTGCTGCCAAATGTATTCATGTTTTGTGTCCATTTTACACCAAAATATAATTATCTTTATTTATTAATTATCATGTACCTAAAAATGAAGTGTGACAAAGATAAATACAATGTGAACAATGATATGTGAATTATGTATGTTTATAATGTTTGAAAGTGTTGGACTGATACACTTGTGCTTTTTTAATAAAAGTAATATTTGCAGATACTGTATGTAAATAATATGCCCAGCTGAATTTGTATGCGCAATAAATGGCGTTTTAAAGATTGCAGTATTTCAGTGAATTTCATATTCAAATGCTGTGAACATCATAAATCATATATGTCAAATTCAAGGCCAGGGGGCCAAATCAGATCTGTGAATTAATTATCTTTGGTGAAATGATATTAAATTACTATTAGAACTGGCCCACTGGTATATTGCACAATGCAACTCATTGTTTTACTTTCTCAACTCAATTGATTTACTTGGTCATTTTGCTATGAAAGCAGTGATTAGTGAGGATCATAGAACAGGAAACTGAGTTTTAATTGTGTATTTTTACTAAAGGTAGGCAGTTTCTTTTCTTTTTTTTTTGTCAAGAAAACCTAAAAAAAAAATGCTGTTTGACTTGACCAATGTTTCTGTTCTGGCCCGCCATGTATTAGATGCTACATTCATCCTAATATTTACAACGGACTAATAATTCAGAGATATTCCATGAGTATGGTCAGGTCATGGATCTCTCTCCAGCATCCATCGTTACTGGGCACTCGTCCTGTCCTAGTACTGTACATTGAACAATTTGAAAATTCTTTTAAAAGGTCCCGCTGAACTGGTCCAGAGAGGATACACCTGCACTTAATCCACACACAACCAGGCTGCTTAAACCAGTGCTTATCAAACTTGAATATGAAGGATAACTAGATTAGTATGTATAGACCACAGCCCCCATGTCTACTGTACATGAACGACTTTGAGAACCATCCGCTCAAAGCAGGCCACATTGCTTTCTCTTTCCCAAATTCCTGTTTAGAACTTAGCAGTACATGCAGCCTCCTGCAACTGCACCCTACTGGCACAGACGTTTAAGACATAAATCAGTTTGACTATTGCCTGGCACAGGATGGCAGCTTCCCCAATCCACTATCAGTGAAGGTATGATTTGCATAAAAACAGTCAAATGTCTACATGGATAGTGGTAGGACGTGTCAGAGCTGTATCTCTTAATGGAAATTTCACCTTCTTATTAACATGGCAGTGGACAAAATGCTGGTTTTATGTAAAATGCTGGTTTTATGTATGTTTATTTCCCGGTAAATTGGACAATTTGGAAACCAATAACAACACAGAACAAGGGCAAACATGTCCTCAGATGGTACTGCCTTAGCATAAAATCAGGCATACAGGATTCTACAAGATAAAATAAAAGTAAGCAGAGTATATTGTAGCCACCCTGTTACATTCCTGAAGAAATGAATGCCAAATAAATATGCAAATACTCATGATTGTAATTATGCAGTGAGTTAACAGCAATTAAATTATTTTACATTGAAAGTATATCGTTTCACAATGCTGTTGCCTCCCAAACAATCATTTGGAGATTGTAGAAGATAGTTGTCTGGTTCTGTGATACTCTAACATAGTGTGTGTGTGTGTACTTTATATATAAGCAATTTCTTGATCATGTACTCTGTTGATGTCTATCATACATCGATGGTACAGTATTGACCGTGTCATTCAAAGTGTCTGCTAAAGCAAATACATCAAATAGTGAACACCAATTAGATGTTTTGACTGCATACTTATTGTGCGTGATAATTGACCTTTTGTATTTTGAACATAATTCGCTCCTGTGTGATCAACAAATCTACTTTGATCTTATCTAATCAAAAGGAATTGGTCTCTAGTATCTAGGCTGGCACTGTGCCAGTACTTTTTGCCACTTTGTAAATAACCGCCATGGGAAGGCTTGAATGTGTTTTGTTTGTGTTTCAAGGATGACCTAAGTCTAAAAGAAATGATACTTATGTGAACTGTCAACTCACATAACCTCTTCATGGCAAGGGCTATGGGGAAACAAATGATAGTAAACAGAACAAAGGATCGCATGGATCACAAGGATAAAGTCCTGTTTTCCTTGAAAATTATTGGAGCATGCACATAACTTAAACAAAAAAGTGTTCATGCTATCGTCAGGGAATCCACAAGACATTGAAACCCCCCAGATCATAATAATTATGTAAATACTAATGTCTGCAGGTAATTGCAGTAACTGTATCGGCAATAACTACAACTGTGTCTCGTGTTCTCATTGTGTCTCATTTGAACTGGTGGCTTGGTGATATTGTTGGTGTCACAGCATTTCCCCCGGTGGAATGGTGACTGATTGACTGATTGATGATATCTGTTGGCCAAGAGCTGTCACAGTGCTCCACCCTGTGACTTCTCGTCCACCTTCAGTTTTTGCTTCTTCATCACAGCTTCCAGTTCTGTGGCTTTGTGCGCATCCTTGAAAAGATGAAAAGAGGACAATGGAGCCTAACGTGATCCACATGTTTGGATTTAGTATAATTCACATGGTACTTAGCCGCAATGCAACTCTAGATTCTTTTATAATTGAATCTAGAGTTGCAACTGTCCCCTTATAATAACAAATTTTCATTTGCAATTTGCTTGTATTAGACAACGTCAAACTCACCAACTTTGCAGCTTTAGAGAAAGCTTGAATTATCCTCTTTCTATCTGCAAAGCTTTTGTGGCATAAAACTCTACCGTAGACATGTTATGGTCTACTTTCTGTCCAAAATATTCCTCAACAACAATGTGCTGCCATCTTGACTTTTTACAACAGACCGTAAAAGAAGACCTGTGCGAGAGCGCTTGTTCAATATACTGACACACACCTGGTGCACACCTGGTTGGTGCACGTATCGGCCTTCTACTGTTTGAAAAAACAACAGGCTTACCAATAAAGTATGACATTGCTTCAATCACAGTTGTTATAACATATGATGTCACATGTTTACATTTGCCACGCCATTTCTCGTCCTTGTATATTTTCTTTTCACTTTTACTTCCACTACGATTTCCTGCTTCTGGCTTTGCAGAAGTGAATACTTGTCTGTACATCTCAAACAGCAGGTGGCGATACTGTGCGTGCACCAATCAGGTGTGTACCAGGTGTGTGTTGGTACCCTATATTAAACAAGCACTCTCCCACTGGTCTTGTTTTATGGAACAAAAGCTTTGCAGATAGAATGAGGATAATTCAAGCTTTCGCTACAGGTGCAAAGTTGGTGAGTTTGACATTGTTTAACACAAGCAAATCGAAAATGAAAATTTGTGTTATTATGAGTGGGCAGAGTATATTGCATCTCTAGATTCACCCTAATTATAAATGAATCTAGAGTTGCATTGCGGCTACCTGCTACTGTGATTAGTTCCTTTACTCATTAAGTAGAGCAAATTTACCCCATGAGGTCATGAATATGAATGAATGCCATGCCATAGAAGATCACAACAAACTCACAACATATCACATTATGTCTATTTTCAAATAAACAAGCATTGCTGGAGACCCCCTTTAACACTCCGTGACCCTTAGGGTTCCTCAGACCTAAGTAATATTCTGTGCTCTTCAATGAAAACTAAATCACAGGGGGGAGCTGAGGGTACAGCCGCTTCCAGGACTGGGACTACATGTGCCCGGCCTTCCAGCGGTCAGATGATCACCATCACACAGTCACAGACCTGATCGCGTTTTGCAATGTCTGCCTCTTGGCACAGACAGCAGGCCCAGTCAAAGCATTACCTCAGGGTGCTATTTAAGTACATTTAGATTAGATTAAACACAAGCTTTTAGCCATGCGTCTGTGACTACACACTTGTACACACTTGTTAAACGTGAAGCCATGGGTGGATCATTACCTCAAGTAAGGCCTTCTGTACCATGATCTGACTGTAGACTCTGGCGCCCTCTTCTGGTGCGACTGAGCGAAGCTCCTCTTTATTCAGAGAGAAAAGCTGTGCAGCACTTAAAATACCAAGAAGCTCAATTGTCCTAAACCAAGGTGACAAGAAGAGAAAATTACATATTCAGGATGAACTGTTCCTTAAAATATTTGCTTATAGTGATAGTTAAGTTATGTCCACGTTATTGGTGGATTTGACTAAATAAACTGCCAAACCTGGCAGAAGCTATGATAAATAATTGTGTAAATACACAATTATTTATTTGTGAAAAATAAATAGTTATTTCAAATTCCATCCCTTTCTTTGAAACAATGTCATTACACTGCAGTAGACTACTTAAGAACAATAATAAAATAGTTAAAAAAAGCAGACATCAGAGCTATTTAGCTATTTTAGATTTACAAGAAAACACTGCTGGCTTAATGCTTCTGCATTGTAAACTGTATATCCAAATTGTAAAGACAACAACATTATAGTGAGTTTGTAGATTGTCTATTGGCTAGGAGATCTTCTGTCGTCGAGTTAAAAACCCAGCAGTAAACTCACTCCTGACTGAAGCCTTTGCCGCTGAGCCAGGCAGCCACTTGGGCAGGCGGGGAGTGATAGTCCAGGGGGATGGATGTGTCAGACGCACGCGGTATGACCAATGGACGGTTTGAGCCTGACTTCCCACTGGCCAGCCGGTGTTGAAGCTCATCATTCACATCATGCATAAGGACTGTGCACAAACACATGCACACACACACAGACACAAAAGCACACATTAACAAACATAGCATCAGTAGGCAGCGATTAAAAATGTCCGGCTGCAAACCCTTAAGCAAATAATAATTATGTTGTAATTAATAATTATGTGAACTGGGGATCACCTCACCTTGACAAGCCCAAGAATTGTAGGGCAATGTTTGATCAGTTCTCATAGTATAATAATGGCTTACTTTTATCACAATATTGATCTTTTTTATATATTCTATTATTTGTTATTGTCTTAAATGTGGCCCCAACTTGAGTACCCCTGTTTGTTTGTTTGATTGATTGATTGATTGATTGATTGATTGATTGATTGATTGATTGATTGATTGATTGATTGATTGATTGATTGATTGATTGATTGATTGATGTGTTGATGGATGCGTTGATGGATTGATTGATTGATTGATTGATGTGTTGATGGATTGATTGATTGATGGGTTGAGTGATTTAAGTATTTGTCAACAGAATTACAGTACATTTCAAGCATAACTCAATACAAAAACTGCTAACCATGGACGGCACTTTCCCCTGTGGTATGCAACTGGCGGCCCGCAAGCCACACTGGAAGAATGAATGAATGTATGAAAGAATAGTATTAATAGTATTACATAATATATACCGGTATAAATAAAATGTTATTATTATTATTGAAATAATAAGAGGGCTAATGAAAGTATGATATGTGCAATAATAAGTGTGGGATTACCATAATGACAGTTAATCATATTCCAGGGTTTCTGGAGGTATTGAGACATTCGCGCGCACACACGTGCGTGTGTGTGTGTGTGTGTGTGTGTGTGTGTGTGTGTATGTGTGTGTGCGCGTGCACACAGGTGTGTGTGTGTGTGTATGTGTCAAGGCAGTTTGCACTGCACTATGCACTGTCAAATAGGTCTACATAGGTCCTGCTCTATCAGCACAAAATGCATTTTGAGAATCCACAAGTTAAGTTTCTGCACTTCACGTGCATACTGTGCACCCCCCCCCCCATTCACAATCGTTCTACACTTGTGTCCTTCAGTGTAATCGAGTTGAATACCCCTGCCATATCGCATTACATTAGTTTACAATAGGGTCCATGCTTTTCAATTCATCAGAATATCACTGATTTATTTAAAATGAACATGGAGGGGGAGATTGTGGACCTTCATACAGTATGAAAACAGTAAAGAACCACCAAACGGCATATATTAGACGTTAAAGGGTTCATTACCTCGATCTCCTTCTCCCTGTAGTGTTGGAGAAATCACAGGCATGCTTTGAGGTCTCAGTGCAGGGTGTCCTGTAGTAGGGCTGGTGTCATTTGGGTTTGTCGGAGGAAATGAGAAATACATACTGGATGGAGGTGAAAGGGGCACCTTCTGTAGGGGGAATACAGGAAAACACATTAGAGTTTCTGTTTGATGTCAAAATTAGGCCAAAACAGCATTGCATTGTGTACAGTGTACACAGTTAATTCCTTGATGTTATTTTATCCATACGTAACTCTTTGGTTCTGTACCTTCCTGTACCTGTACTTTTGTGTCCCCGCAATGTGATTTCATACTAACAAGGCAAATCAAGCAGTGGAATGCATTCATGAAGTGACTTTTGTGCATGCGTTACCTTGGACTCTCTGCGCACCACCGGACTGTGTCTTTCACCATTATTGAGAGCAGACAATGGCTCCAGGATGTTATGAGGCACGAAGCCTATCTGGTCGAAGCGATTCCGACATTTCCACCAGCGTTTTGATGACTCGATTACCTGGAGAAGGAAGGAATAAACAGGAAATGTGTTATTTAACTAGTTCAGTGGTTTTCAAACGGTGGTCCTTGAGAGGGTTCCAGATGGTCCCCAGCTAAATGATGGAATGTTGGTTAGCCAGATGTAACTCTTGACAGCGTAAACATGAAACCAAATGGTCCATCTGAATTAAGAAGTGTACACAACTAGAGAATGTAGAGAAGATGAATTTTGATTTTTTCCCTGTTTTGTTTGCAAAATCCTGACTGGAATTGTGGACAAAAACAAAATAAATCTTTAGTTTTGGGGTCGGAAGGGCGAAAATATTATCAAATGTTGGTTCCGTGGCTCAAATGCTGAATAAGTAGTGGCCCCTGGTATAAAAAACGTTGAAAACCCCTGAATTAGTTGAATAATGCATTAAATGATCATTGATAGTAACATAATAATGGTAAATACTATACCTCCAGGGTTTCTCCTTGCAGCACTGACAGTTCACTGCTGTTCCTGGCCACAAAGTCATAGCTGCAACAGTAGAGTCTCTCGCCCTCCGGTGGTAGACCATCGCTGTGGTAAGCCGAAGAAGAATAACATCAAACAGTTTTTTTTGCAAAGTTTTTTTTTTTTTTTTTCCCATTTCAATGAAGCTACTGTAGTTTGGTATGCCCTACTAACCCACAGACTACCATAACTCTGTGGCCTCTTTCCCTCTGACTAGGAACCGGTTCAGTTCTTTTTGTTGTTTTAGTGCAGGAGCCAAAGCTCCAAAATTGGAATGTTAAATATTGTGCAAAACAATTTCTATGTTAATTGTTATAGCCATGAAACTTCCCCAGTTGATTACTCACACAAAGTCACTCATTTATTTGAATTAGAAATCTTAATGTTTTGAATATGAAAAATAAGCATAAGATAGGAAGATATACAGAAAAAATGTAAAATATGAAAACGTTCATACTGTGGAGAGGTCATCATATATCATTTACTTATATTGATCCTATAAACAATTTAATTAATTTCATTTGAATTTTGGAAGTGTGGCTCATGGATCAAAAACTGGTTCTGAACTGGACCGGTTCCCAAACAGGAACCAGTCCAGCATTGGACCCTTACGGGCCCATTTGAGAGTGCATTGGTTCAATAATTTAACTGAGGACCCCCTGGTACACCCCCAAGGGTCAGGAGGGGCCCCCAGATGCCCATTTTGAGAACCACTAAAGTATATTATATAATGTATATATATGGGACTGCAGACTCAGAACTGCAGACTCAGAACCGATTAGAAAATGAGGTTTGAGATAACATAAGAATTTATGGCGCACTTCAGAACTGCTAATATGACTTAATTGCTGTACATAACTATTCTTTATCAACTGGCACAGTATCATAAGATTAATCAATCAATCAATCAAACCAGTGTTTGACTGCAATGAGTTTGAATCAATTCTTCCAAATAACTGTGTGTTTAGTTTTGTGGCTGTAGCAGGCAACTCCCATGTGTGTATAGTGGTTGATAAGCGTTACTAAACTCCCACCTACATCTCCAACTGATTTTCAATTTGAGGTGTTTAACCACTGGAAGCCTCAGCATACCATTCGCTGAAAATAGCTAATGTGCAAGAACACCTCTGATAGATCAGTTATTTTTAGCTAAGATGTTCGGTGTATAGGACCCAAGTGCGGACCAAGTCGGCAAGTCCTTCTAAATTATTTTACATTTTTAAAAATGAGATTGGTTAAGTCACAAAGACTACAAAAATCTACAGTCTCACAACATGGACTTGTATATCTAACTCAGGCCCAGTTTACTAAAGTCTAGGGAGTTTAAGTGGTTAAAGAAAAAACGACTCTCCCGTTATTTGCGCCACTTATGTTTCACTTTCTGTCTCTGACTTACAGTTCTTCAGTTGTCTCCACAGTGGAGACAGGCCTCGTTGTAGCTCGCCGATTGTTTTCCTGCAGATTGAGTCAAACAGCTGGATTAGCTAACATATAGACAGTGGAGGAAGATGTATTCATGTCTTTTACTTAAGTAAAATATTATATTAATGGAATATTGCTTAAAGGTCCCGCGTTCAAACTGTTACTCAGGTAAAAGTCCAAAATAATTAAGAAAATATAGTGGATTATGACGCAGTAATGCATTATAATCTTTCTACTTCCGGTGTACTTCAGGTCTACTACCTCCTTTACTTCCTTCACAGGGGTTAGCGATTATACTAATAATTATTAATGCTCTGTTCCACTTAGTGCAGTGCTTCTCAATTTTTTTTATTTCAAGGACGCCAATCAGGATTATAGACCTGTAGAGGGCCATTTGGAACCCCCATAGTTTCCGAGTTTTAGCGAGCCAACATGCACTTTTGATTCGGTTTGACGAGACTGGAAGGCGTCAGTTACACTATTCCGTTTGATAAAACCAGAAAATCTTATGAAATTTGTGTTCCATCAAGTGATAAGATCAGCTCAATTCATTACAAGACGAACACAGACACAGTATAGGACAAGTTTGTCTAGTCAAACCACGTGACTCCCTTTGGAAATGAAAGAAGCTGATCTTACACCCACCACACACCATAAGGCTGCACTGAGCACTCACTACTTCCAGTCTGATAAATATAGAACTTTATGAGATCAGCCATGATAAGTCCAGCTCCATCCATTTGGGAGACGTGAAAATTATGACTTGTGTTAAGATGGGTGAGTGAGTGGCGCCGAACAGAGCCTTAAATAACTCGGTGACACCTGTGAGGGAAGTAGGAAAGGGGCCCAAGTACTTTCCAAAATGGAGTGTATGCATAGAGCCCATTACCTCATCAATGACATCCTGTTGGTGCTGTGACTCAATGGGGTCTGAGCTGAAGGCCTGTGGCTGCCACCCATCCAGGAACACGGGCGTGTATGGAGGAACTGACACACTGAGCTGGGAGCTGGCAAACAGAGCAGAGCTGATGCATTGAGAAATCGATAACCTTTACTCCACTGAAATTATACACTCGCTCGGGTAGGGCTGGGCAATTATTCAGACATCGTATATTGTAAACAATATTTAGAACTAATCCACCGCCTTATAATTGAGAGGCAATTTAGGCAATGGAGGAAACGAAAGACATTAGAAATTGGTTATACCTAAATTGATTGGTCTGATTAGCCATTGTTCAAGTATTATACTTTGTTATACTTTGACTTGTACTGTATAACTTGCCAACTGAGCATATCTTGCAGTAAAATCTTGCAATCTAATTGTTAATTAATCAAGGTCCTAGTCTCGGTTTTATGATAGACTTTGCCCTACGTGCTTTTAGGTAATCAAAGTTGGATGTTACACACACACACACACACACACACACACACACACACACACACACACACACACACACACACACACACACACACACACACACACACACACACACACACACCAATGTAAAGTCCAGTTGGGCCCAAGAGAAGTCCAGAGTTCCTTTTCTTCCTCGGTCAAATGCTCCTGAAGCAGTGACACGGCACCCTTTGTCAGAGCCGGGCTAACCACCGTTGCCCCCAACTCTGGTCCACCCGTTGTTTTCACCAACTGGGAATGGCAAGCAAAGGAAACACTATTATTTATAACATGATAAAATGGAATTAGAATAGATAAAACAAGTAAAAATGAATGGACGCAGTAATAGTGCAGGATACAACATGAGAGTGAACCATGACAGTGTCTGACATACAAAGGGACGAACAGAGAGACAGACAGAATACTACACAAAAGGAACTCGCTGTGACTCACCAGTCCAAGAGGGACAAAGACATGATGTAGCAACTCTGGTGAGTTAGGCTCTGAAATGGAAGACTTGAGACGGTCCTGAGAAAAGAAAAGAAAAGAAAAGAAAAGAAAAGAAAAGAAAAGAAAAGAAAAGAAAAGAAAAGAAAAGAAAAGAAAAGAAAAGAAAAGAAAAGAAAAGAAAAGAAAAGAAAAGAAAAGAGGGTTCACAAAATATTATTTATGAATGACATGAATGAATGACATAAAAATGTCCTACAGTATATAGCTGCCATGATTAAAAAAAATAATGATGTGCTCTTCTCATCACACATCATCATACAACCAATCTGACCAATGAAAGATTTTGTCCTCACTACTGTCTTCAACGTTTGTGTTTCTCACTTTTTGAGCACTAGCGCCCCTCAAAAAGTAGAAGAAAACCAGGCGGCAAACAAGTTTGTATGTCCTGTATTGTTTGATTGACAAGTGTCATCTCTGAGGACTAGTCTCTGCTCACCAGAAGGCTGAGGGAGTATTTGATTTTCTGAAAGATGTCCACAAATTCCTCCTGCGATGGAGGGCTTGCCTTCAGCACCAACAAATCATCTGCATGAAGGAAAGATGAATCGCTATTGTTATAATCAATGCAACTGTGGCTTTCATGATTAAATGATTAAATTAAATAAATAAAACAATGCAGCGCTGATCCTATATTACAGTGCATGTATGGCAGATCAACATATGGAGTGAATTCTATATAGTCATGGGAATGCGAATTTAATGTTTGGGTAATATGAATATGCAGTATGCACTATAGCTGAATATAGGACTTAACACAGCCAAAGACGTATGTATAATCACCTGGTGTGGTGCCCAAGAAGTCTGGGCTGTTATTTTTTATTTTCATTTATTTATTTTTCTCAGGAGTCCAAACAAGCTGGGCACTCTACGTCTCTATTCTGAATAAATCTTAAGTACTTGTCAATGTATGGTTTATTCCACTGTTTGAGGGTGACTGGCTTGATTTTTTTGCCAAGAGATTCCTCCTATGAAGAGCAGAACCACAGAAACGGCTGTAACACCTGCAAGGTGACGGGTTACCATGGTCTATGCAGTGTGTCAAACATATGTTAAAGTGTAGGTTCTGCCGTAGTATAAATGGTTGCAACGGCATGCAGACGTATCTATTGAGCACAGATCGATTCCTGATGCTGTTGCGGACGACGTAGCAGTCGTGTGCTTAAAGTCCCGATTGGCTCATGCATGCAGCCTGTGTCACTTTTTTGGTGAATATTTTGTAAATGACTCTGGAGTCATTAGTGACACGTACCTTCCTGGCTCTGTTTTTTCTTGCTTTTTCTGCTTTTCTTCTTGTTCCTCTGGTTGAGGACGCTCTGAGCCTCAGCTGTTTGTTGCAAGCGGCCCATGAATCTCTCCATGTCGTCAAAACAGTGATTCAGGAGTTCCTAGAGAACAATTTACAAACTATACTGCAAGTTGTGTTGTTCAACTGGCACTTCAGACAAAAATGGAATGTTATGTAGCCTACAAAGTAGCAAAATAAACAGAAAAAGGCCATTGTTAAAGATACCTTACGGTTAGACATAGGTTTATCACTGCAACTCTTTAAAATCCTTTGTTCATTTTCTTCTAAAATTGACCCATCTAGTCTGCACTTTTAGTAGTTGAGTGATACACTGAAGAAATTACTGAAATATTGAAGATTTTTGCGATCCGGCATATCCCAACAACAAGTTAACAAAATTTGACTTGGAAATGTTTGTAAAATTGGCTTGATGAGGCCATGTGTGCACTGTGCGCCCATCTACACACACATGGCACACCAGTGTCATGCAAATACATACCACTTCTTGTTCTGCGTTCACTGTGGGTGTGTGTTTCATCTCGCCACTGTCGCCATTCACTGAAAGGTAGGGAATAAAATAACCATGAATATTCAAATCAATTACTTTACACACTGACATCATCGCATCAACTTCTCTTTTCATTTATACTGTAGTTCTCAAACACCCACACGCGCACACACACACACACACACACACACACACACACACACACACACACACACACACACACACACACACACACACACACACACACACACACACACACACACACACACACACACACACACGTGTGAACATACCTTTTTGTAAGCTTGTGTAGACAGGCATCATCCCTGTAGGAAGCGCCTCACCTGGATTACCTATCATGACTCGGATACCTGAAGGCTTCCTGGCAACCGGTGGAGGTGCAGACATCTATTTTGTGTGTGTGTGTGTGTGTGTGTGTGTGTGTGTGTGTGTGTGTGTGTGTGTGTGTGTGTGTGTGTGTGTGTGTGTGTGTGTGTGTGTGTGTGT
Organism: Benthosema pterotum; assembly: GCA_039105355.1. Classification (NCBI taxonomy): domain Eukaryota; kingdom Metazoa; phylum Chordata; class Actinopteri; order Myctophiformes; family Myctophidae; genus Benthosema; species Benthosema pterotum. The sequence continues at coordinate 48,321,513 of CM076965.1, forward strand.
GTGTGTGTGTGTGGTAGAGGGGGGTAAATGGACGAAAATAAAAATAGAGAAAGCATCTGCACAATCAGAGGAATCTGAGGTAAAACGTCAAAACACTTCAAGTCATAATAAATAAGATGCTTTAAGGACTATAGAAAGCATTTTGTGAACATGTCAAAAACGTTATAAATGAAACCACATGTTGATGATGAACCAACCCCAGAGCTCTCTCCTTGGCAGTATAAGCTTTAAAGGACCAGAACATTGACAAATCACAGACCGATACTGTCATAGTCACCCCAGTGGGGTGGTAAGAATGTGGCTTGACATCTTGTCAAGCCACACAGTGTGTGTGTGTGTGTGTGTGTGTGTGTGTGTGTGTGTGTGTGTGTGTGTGTGTGTGTGTGTGTGTGTGTGTGTGTGTGCGTGCACACACGTGTGCACGCACACATATAGTACAGGAAAAACCACTGTCAGAGATTGGTATGCAGGTGTCCCCTTGCTGAAAGTATAATCAATTTTATGCATCAATGAGTAATCCCAGAACACTTAATATTTCCTGGAAAGAGCCACTCTGTGAGCTGAGGTGGCAAATATCAGCGAAATATTCACATACTATGCTCAAAATAAAGACGATAAGGTTCTAGTGGTAAAATGACACATGGACCCGAATGTAACTGGCCCATTTGGACCATTTGAATACTTTCATTTCATACTTTCATTAAATTAAACATTAAAATTACGCATTGAATGAACACTGGATTTTACTGACTTCACAAATGTAATGCAGCACTAACTGCAAAATGTACACAAGGCAAGGCAGGATAAAAAATAAAAAATAAAACTACATACAATCTTATTCTTAAGGCAGCAAAATGAGATGTAGCCTATGTCACTATCTGATAAGAAGAAGCATTAACAACAATGTGGTTTGTCCTCACTCAGTCGGCAACACCTGTCAGCAGTCGGCTGACACACATACTGTACAACAGGTGTATCAGTCTCTCTCACTCTTTCTCAATAAACAATGTTAATGCATGCACTGCAAATAAATCACTGTACCTTTCAGCGTTGTTTGAGTCCACACAGCACGTATAGAATCCAATCCAGCTCATTGACTTGTGATATGTGTGCATTGAGCTTAAGCTGTTTACTCCACTACGTCCCACCTTCTTGAGATATGCAGGGGAGGAACTAGAAAAACGAGTCTCACTCTCCCTCTCTGACACAATTCTAACCCTCCCTCCCTCCCTCCCTGCCTCTCTCTCTCTCTCTCTCTCTCTCTCTCTCTCTCTCTCTCTCTCTCTCTCTCTCTCTCTCTCTCTCTCTCTCTCTCTCTCCCCTGCATCAATAAAGAGCCTGTCCTCCTCTGTGACAGAGAGTTTCTCTAAGTGACAGGCAGCCACATGGCTTCTGCCAAGGGGATGATGTGATCGGTATCAGATACCATTCCAGAAATGCAAGTCTCCCTCTAATACCTCCACCTTCATATAAGGTTCTGGATGGGCAGGCTTCCAATGAAAGTGTTTGACATAGTTGGTCTAGTCTGTAGATTGATAGAGATGTGTGGTTATGATCATTGCATCTCCAGCCCATAGAAAACAAACATTCAGCGTAAAAGGGGGGAAAATGAAAATTGTGCACCTTGTAATTTATGAGTGCAGATGCACAGACTGAAATAAATTGATAATTAACCGTCCGTGACAGACCGTCCGTGACAGACACACTAAGAACCAGACCTTTTAGGTATGCAATGCAGAGACCTGGGAAGCATCATGAGATTTCCATTGGTAATTCAGCTCAAATTCACACAGAAAAATATAAGAAATGATTGGTGGCAGTTGGCTATGCAATCTACTGTACGTATTTATTAAAGGCTGATGGTCAACACTATCTCGGATAAAAGTGAGTCAACACACAATCACAATGTAAAATCAATGCAATGCGCATTACTAGGCAACACCTTTTGGAGCAACGTTTTTGTTTGCCCTGGATTTGTAGCACAGTTGCGCACTCTGCTGGGCTTGCTATGAACTGCTAAGATGAATGCAGGCAAAGGTTGAATACCTGTCCTAGAGCATGATTTTCCAAGTTATGTCTACTTACTTCTTTCACCCGCTTTTATTCTTCCAATGCGTTTGAACTTTGAGCTCCTGGTTAATACGCTACATTTGATGTACAATATATATATATATTATTAATATTAATTCCTAGTCTTTGCGCTTGCCAAATGGTTGGCAACAGGGTTGAGAAAGTATCCGTGTTGTTTGATGTGTTCTTTTGAGCCTTCCTGTTATACCGTTCTTTTTGGCAAAGACTCATGACTCTCTCAGCCCAGTCAGCAGCCAGGCGGGTTGGAGGCTGTACGCGCCGTCCTTTCCTCCTCGTGGGAAGTATAAACACAAGGCGTGTACGTAGGTGGGGTTTCGTGTGCTGGGCGGGGCGGGACAGGGCCTTGGGGTATAGACAAAGTTACGCAAACCCCGTTCACTTCATGGGGTCAGTCCAATGGCGGCTCTTCTACTTTACACCTCTACACAGTAGGGGTGTAGTGCAGGGGGGACGCGACCGGGGACGCAGTCCAGTCCCTCCACTTCTCTCACATCAATATTGTTGTGGTCAAAATATATGTTTTTGTTTGTTTGTTTGTTTGTTTGTTTGTTTGTTTGTTTGTTTGTTTGTTTGTTTGTTTGTTTGTTTGTTTTTTACTTATGGTTACAACTAGGCCTTGTAAACCCTTTTTCTAAATAGGGTACAAGTATGTATGTTTTAATAGTGTATGTGCGTTGCGCACATGCACATGAATGCGTGTTTATCGGTGTGCAGTCTGCAGTGCACGATTCATTTGCGCCGTCCTCGTTGAAAACAATGTATTTCTAATTCCAGTATGTCCCTATTCAGGCTGCACGAACATGTGCATGAACCGCGCTCGAGCTCTCATTTTCGGACCCCTCAATGTCGCAACTAGTCGAAACTTGCTTTGGGGTTGAGAGGAGAGGAGGGCCTGTGGCTAGGGAGCCAACAATATCATTCCTGCGTGGAAAGTTTGCTCATAATGTTGCAACGCGTAGGAAATGTGTTATTTCTAGATTCCGTAATAATATAGAAAACACAACAAAGCGTGCACTTCACAATCAATCATAGCGGCCCATCATAGCCTATGATAAACCGTTTTTCCTGAGAATTAACAGTGGTTCTTGGGTCCTTGAGTTCCAAGTGGTCCCAATAGTAGGAGCCAAATGGAACTTTATAAATAATGAGCCTGTGCCCAGGGCAGGCCCATTATAAGGCTCCTTGGGAACCTCACTGAAGTTGAAGTAATATAGGTTTTTGTTTTGTAGTGGGGGTGGTGTGTATGCCCAGCACAGCGCCAGTCACTTTATCCTCACTGAGTGGTGGGGCAGGGCGTCAAAAGTTAAGCCGCAGCAACACCCCCACGTCTCCATTGGCCATGGCCTGGGTTGCATCTCAGTTTACACACAGCGTGATTGACGACAGCAGTTCGGTGGTCCTGTCCTGCTGCTGCAGCCCAACAACGTGGCGTTAGTTATTACTTTAGAGGTCCACCACTGCTAGACTTCTGTTCACCTACAGTAGTATAGACCTATATATACAAACTCACACCATAATCAAATTAGACAATACACAGACAGACTTCTTTGCTAAACGGCGTAATAACGGGAAGGAGTGAGAGAGAGGGAGTGGGGGAGGCGAAGAAGCCAAATCCAGACCACTGGAAACTGTATCCCCTCTGACGACCCAACATGGTACGTTTATCCTAACTTTCTTTTGATACATTTGGTTCATGATGTTCTAAAACAGTGGATCCGCCAATATACATACACGTTCTAATTCCATTGCTTTTCTTGATATTTGGAGACGTGATGGAATGGAAGTATGGAGCCAACATTTTCCCAACACGTGAACACACACACACACACACACACACACACACACACACACACACACACACACACACACACACACACACACACACACACACACACAAATTTGACAAAAGGGACTCTGTGTTATATTGTAGGTCTATTGTAGGTAGGTAGGTTTAAACGTCTTGTCTCATAGACTCCTAAAATGATAATGCATCATATGTAATGTTTTTTTTTTATGATATTTCAGCTGCCTTTTAATAATGCACTGTACTGGGGTACTGGGGTTTCCCCCAATGGTATATTTTAATTGTTTTGAGTCACTGTTTAAACTGTTGCATCGGCGTGGGGGGTAGTTGTTTTGGCAGTGAACAGCCCACCACCAGAGACCAGACATCATCACTCACACCAGGGGCTCACAGTCGCACTCGCACAGACATCGTTCTGTCATTGCCGAGAGTTTATGGCGAAGTTATTATGTAACGCTCTGCGTGGGGGTGCGACAGGGGGCACTGCTACTAGTGAAAGTGAATGTTACTGTTGTGTGGATGCATTCAAGTGGCCTAGTGTACAAAAACGCTTACAAAGAAGCAGTAGTAGGCTGCCTGTACATCAAGTCTAGTACTTGATGTACGTGTGTGTGTGTGCGTGTGCGCGTGCGTGCGCGTGTGCGTGTGTGCGTGTGCGTGCGTGTCGTCCCTGGCTCCTCACTAATGTTTTCTATTACTGCTGGGGTGCTGGAGTCAATATTTTTGCTTTAATTGTAAATTAAATATTGCATATTGTGGCACGCATGGGCATGGCTATCAGGGGATTCAAAACTGGCTTCTGCTTTTAAATAGATTTCCAAATGTTCCCCTAGTTTTATTCTGGACCACTACTGTCCTCAGGTATAAAATAACAAAAACACCCCCTCACTATTGTGAGGTTTATTTCTTCTGTTCAGTACAGTAAGCACATGTTTGGTTTAAATATTGCAAAACGTATCACTGTCCAAACAGTATGGATGGTGTACTCTATAGTTGATAGAATACTGTGTATTCTATGGTCAGGCTAATGTATCTGCACAGTTCAAGGTGCTGCTAAACTTTTGCATTATGTGCTTTATTTATTGCCTCTTTATTGCCTCTGCCTCCGGCCAGGTAACATACGTTTGGTGCTAGGGACCTGAGACAGGAGAGAGCTTTAAACAAGGATGTGGTTGTCTAAATTTATGCTTTCACTAAGCTAACAGCATAGGAAAGAACATTTGCATGGTGGCAATATGAGAGACTGCAGCATTTTCAGGCATGCCATCCTTGACAGTTAAAATTCTGGTAAGATGATGCAGGGCCAAAATTGAAGCCTTCGTGTGAAACAGTGCTATAGATGTGTACAGGTACTATTGATAATTGAGGATTATGGGATTATGATTTACCTCATGTAACCCTGTCAGTTAATTCACTGTCATCACACACAGGCTTGGACACATCTCAAGGAAAAGTTGGAAGTTCATGCCATGGAGGTGCGGCAAGTAGTGTTGCCAACTCTCATAAGGCAATGAGGACTTCAAAAACATGTCAAATCTTGCAAGAGAAATAACAAAAAAAAAAAAAAGATCCCACTGACAAAAGGGATTGCAGATCAGCAATATTCTGGCCAATGTTCTGGCCAAAGTGGTTGAGAAGTTAACCACCAACCCATGTTGACATAGGTTTGCAAGGGTGTAAAGTAATTTAGTGTATTTACATACTGTAAGTACTGTATTTAAATAGAAGTTTAAGCCATTTGTACTTTACTTGAGTATGTCAAATTACCAATACTTTTACTTTTGACAACCATCACTTGACAATTGTTAAATCAATTTGACAATTTTCTTTTTTTTACATTTATTTGTCAAGTTTATTTATGTTGTATTATTGCAAAACATACTTTAACCTCCTTAGCCCTGTTTATCTTGGCTTTTCGATCATGCATCACATTGTATCCTATAGTAGTTCTGCTATTTTGACAATATTTTTATGAAAGTGCAACTTCCTACAGGAGTACGTTGACGTTTACTATTGGTGATTACTATTGGTAGCATTTTGACTAGTGGAATAAGTACTGTAACAAGTAAGAATAGTAATCTGTTACAAAGTAAAAGCAAAGACCTATATAAATAATTTCACTTAAAGTTAAATTCAAAGCTATTGTCATCAAAATGTCAAATCAAAGTAGCCATAGAGCATGCCATAGCTTGCCAGTTCGATCTGTGGCTCAAAGTGTTCTTGGAAAAACTCTTAGATGCTCCCAATGATCAGGTGGGTACCTCGTACCTCTGCCATAAACTACCATTTGTTAAGTGTCAACCAGAGCTCTCCACTAGCCCTGCGGATTGTCTTCAACATGTAATGCCTAATCTCATTGATTTGCGGGTAAACATTGAGTATATTCCTCCATGGTTAGTTGATACTATACTTTAATGCTAGCGCTTTCTGTCTTAACACCTTCTTCTCAGCCTGGCAAGCCTGCCTGGCAGCCAGCCTTTAACATTGTAATGTTAAAGATCTCATGCCAGCGTGTGAGTTCTTGCTCTTATCTTTGCATTCTACTTCTACGTGGTGCAGGCTTTGACATTAGCTGCTGTTTGACTGTCAACTCTCAGCACTTCAGTGATTCACAACCACCAACTCAAAGACAAGCTCCAGGTTGTTGTCTGCACCACGTAGTCATTCGTCAGTCGTCCTCCATGAGGACAAAGATGTAACTGACCATTCCACGCAAGCAAGCAACCGTTTGTTCCAAGTATATTCCCTGGGAGAGTATTTCAGTCCAATAACACTAGGGGAAAAATACACGCTGAAATACGTTTAAGATCCAAACACTGTTACGTCACATCCTCTCACGGCTGCATAGCGAGAGTTTAATCTAAAAGATTATGAACTTGTATGATAAAATATTTTTCATGCGGTAAAGATAAAATGTCCTGAAAATCTTTGCTCCAGCAAGTGAGAAAGGAGCGGTGCACTGCAACTTTAACCATTTTCCTTGTGCAAAATATCCAACACTATAGACTATGAACTATGGATATATACTAGACTCAAAAATACACCATTGTGCAATGGTTTTGTGATTAGCTATCTTTTGAAATTGTGGTTAATATTGCAGAACATGAATGATTTACAACAGTATTTTAACATTATTATGAAGCCCCAGGTTGTTGAGGGAGTAGAGACCAGGATTCATGAGATATTTGACACTGGGTGAAAAAATGGGTTACAAAATCGAGGGGGGAGAAGAAATAAAAACATTTACGATGTCTTTTTGCACACAGGGTCATACAGTAAATATCAACCGCACAACCGGTGCTCCACTGGCAGATGCTGTGGTGGGCC
>CM076965.1:48329234-48364008 GCA_039105355.1 Benthosema pterotum
CAGTGTGTGTGCAGCATGTGTTTTCAAAGATTATAAAAATGTCACTGAAAACAAGTTGTAAAAAGCCAGGCTGCATTTCCAGTTGAGCCAACTACAGTTTAGCCTTGCTCTAGTGTTTTGTAGGTGTGTTTGCCCTTCTTTTTAATGACCTTGTAAATGTCAATGTACTTATGCAGCATATTGATTTTACTCTGCATAATGCGACCGAGTGAAGCCAAGTGACCAGGATATCTGGCCTTTGGACGTGTGCTGTTGTTGGTTGTTGTCAAAGCAGGGGTTTTCAGCTAATTATGAAACAGGGAACACCACCCTGAATACTAGCAGGAATCAAACCCAGGACCTTCTCGCTGTGACGTGACAGCACTACCACTGTGCCACCGTGCCCCCCCCCCGACAGTGATGAAATTCTACCACATATAACTACATCTTATTTGAGTGTCGTGATGTCTCTGTGGTGCTGCATTTGAACACTGCTGACAGAAGGAAGATGGATGATGGTGGTTGATGACGTTACCAGTTGATGAAGGAGCTCTTGCCAGCTGAGTGGTTGCCCATAAGCATCACCGTGATCTTTTTCCTGGGTGCCAGCAACTTCACACCTACAGACTGGGCAACCGTGATCAAGCCTGGAGGAAGAGGATTGTCACATTTTGTGTTTGATATACATTTACCTAGGGTAGTACTATTAGATGATCAGCAGGTGTGCACTTATAGTAATGCCCTGCACACATAAGACATTAAATTAAAACCTGGGAACTGACAGCTGAGCACACCAGTACAACCACACTACTATTGTTGGCCACTGACTGAGCAGCTTGGGTTCAGTGACTTGCTCAAAAGTTACAAAGAAGGATTAGGCAATCACAACCCTACACCCATATACTGTTGCACAATGAACCAACAGCAAAAAGAAAACATAGTATAAAACATAGCAATACAATAATACATTCAGAAAAAAATATGTGTCAGTAGGGCCAGTTAGTAGGAGTAAGATAGTCAGTGTATGTGTCAACTGTGCTGTGCTGATCAATTTATCCAAGTCTCTGAGTGGACCTGTAGTGGAACTCAGAAGCTCTGGGGCTAGATTTTAGATTCAGACTTAAATAGGGCTTTGGTTTTCCAGCATGCGTCTTCTGGAGTTAGAATCAGTCAACTACAGAAGGTGAAGAAGGTGGTGTTGTCGTGTTTGCCTGACTTCACATGTTAGGATCAACAAGTCGGGCAAAGATGACAACATCACTTCCCTGGAGCATCACCTAGTGCCAGCCAGCTAAACCAGTTTAGTTCGAGCCGGTTGCCAGGGCTTGCCTGGCTTCGTCGTCTAGCCTGGCCCTGTCTAGAACAAAAGTATCAGTGTTCTTACATTTTTCTCACCAACCAAAACGGTTGTACTGTTAAACGTCGCTTTAACTGTCCCGTCATCTCAACTAACTTCAGCATACCATCACAAAACAAGATGGATTAGCATTGCTAGTAATGACGGCTAGCAGCCCGTGTTGCCAGATCTTGCGATAGAAATAAGCCACTAGGCTTATAAATGCAAGAGCAATAAACTCACTAATTTAAACCTATTATGGGCTGAAGGAGCACACGAGCCATAATGTGAGCCCTGACACATCCGCACTAATTCTAAAAATGTTGAAATGTTGAATATTTCATGTCCTTGACAGACATGACATATTATTCTTTAAAGCGCTGGTTTAAATTAATAATACATACATTTAAATGTGGAAACCAGACCAAATGAGATAAGCAACTACACTTTATAAACATGCGCCGAAAAACATAAACCACATGCGAAAAATATGCAACTTGTAGTCACTTATGAGCAGACATGGCAACCCTATATACTAGCATACCGTTTGGCTAATCCAAACATTCTTGAGCGATTAGCCATGACCCCCTAGTCCGCATCATCATCATATCTTCACAGAGAAGTACCACACAGAGACAGTCCTGTGTGTGTAGCACTGTGTATAACGGGCAGTTCAACGGCAACATTATTAGATTTAGATCTCAAACGCTTTTAGCTCGAGAGACCCAGAAATTAAATGTGATGTGGGTTTCCCCTCATGAACCCAAACTAGTGAAAATAGCCGATTTACAAACTCTCCACACAATTTACAAACTCTTCACACAATTTGAGCGTATAGATCGGCTATTATAGTTAAGAATAGTGCAGTAGATGGTGTGATGTGCACAAAGCACCAGACTCACCGCTGTCTGCATCGGTGTACAGCTGGTGACAGTCCCGTAAGATGCGCTCGTCGCAGGACACGCTGGCACTCACCGCCTCGGCGTTTGCGGCGCTTCGGCTCTTAATTTTTCCGGACATCGCGTTTGGTAATGTTTTATATCAAATCCTGGCAGGTTAAATTGCTACGGGTTCACTTAGCTATCATTTGACTTAAATACAAAAAAAGATGATGGAGAAAGGAGATGCTGGACCTGAGAGCGACGCCGGGCTGTGCCGTGCGTAGTTTGAATCGACCCGGTCCGTTTAGTGGAGACGTCGACGGTATTTGAGCAAAGGCCGCTGGGTAATGTAGTGTAGTATATTTTTGAGGGGCGTCAGCCAGCCCCTCCTATAATGTTTTTCAAGGATGTTTGTTTTAACTAAGACAAGCATTATGTTGTAAAAGAGCGCCCCTCCGTTCACACGGGTGTGATTTTTATTGTGTTCTAGTTTGATTGATACATTGGTTTCACAGTAGGCCTATGCTGAATGCATGCATGGCCCATGGGTGCATTATTAAGTACAATTCATGTCAATACAGTTTTACACATTAAACTGAACAGTGCACTTTGACCCCCATTTCAGTTTCAGATTGGGGTATATGACTGACTGTGTCCATATATCAATTACGGCTCAAAATAGTTTGACAAAGTATGCTATCATAGCGCTTTAGGCAATATCAGTATTCAGTAAAGTAAGTTATGAATGAATCTGTTTTGAAGATCTGAACGCAGATCCAACCAACACAGTGATCCAGCGCGAACAGAACAGTAAAGGCTACAGTTGGAGGGTTCTATGGGAGGAGATGAGAATGGCATAGTGAATAGGAAGGACGTGCACGTAATTTCCGTAGGGCTCAGACCGGGGGGAAAGTTGTTTCCTGAAGTTGACAAGGGCTCAGGAGGAGCTGATCATTTTAACAAACACCAAACCCACTCCCAGCAGATACGACCAATGGTATTATATTATCTTTCTATATAGTTTTGGACGCCCTCGATGAATTATATTTCCAATGGAGTTGTCTGAGGAAGGGGCAACAACAAACTCTAAGCATGAAGAAGACACAGGTAATAATACCACTGTTGCTGTTCCCAATTCCTTAACTGTAAATTATGGTGTTGGATAAAAAACGTGGAACTGCGCAAGACTCGTTACATTCATATAGTCTTCTTGTCATTGAATTGCAGACCACGTTCGCTTCGTTAACATTCCTCTTTAAAACTACTGTTAGCGATAAAGCTACATTGCCTGCTAGTCGCAACAAGTGTCAGTACTCTTGTCTGAGTAGCCTGCTGTGTCGAGTCACCATATAAACCCTGAAGGACAGTCACATAGTAGCGCTTTTTGTTTCCCTTTCCTATATGCGCATGGGTAAAGGCCTAATCAGTGATACATTACATAGCTACTACTATAAATACACTACATATCCATCAAAACAGTTTAGAGTCGTGGAACTTCACAACTATGTTATTACCACCCTGTAGAAAGCACAAAAGTATTAGGCATAAAAATATACTTTACCAAAAGTAAAATTAGTCATTATTCAGTTGCAATATAGCCTATGTTCCATTTCACAAGTTTGGAAATCAATACAATTCTTTGAAAATAGTTGTGCGGTATAGATCTGCTATTTTCATGTAGCCAAAGTTGAACTGGCTATTGCATGTAACAGTTAATATAATATAATACAAATCTACAAAGTAATCAACATTTTCAAATAGCTTAATTGTAGTGGAGTAAAAAAGAATACTAATTATTTGCCTATTTATTTGACAGGTGCTTAAGCTCTATTCCATCCAAATTCATCTTCAACTGCTTATCCATAGTTGGGTCACAGGGGCAAACAGCTCCACAAGAGAGAGCCAGACTTTCCTCTCCAGAGCAACATTAGTAACTTCCTCCTGGGGATCCCGAGGCATTACAACTGTGCCTTCATCTGCCTAGGGTTCTCCTTCCAGTGGGACAAGCCTAGGGAGATGCTCGAGTGGCATGCTAACCAAATGCCCAAACCCCAAAACATACAAGCTAGTGAAACACTTAACTTCTCACCCCATCTCTGCCAGTCAGCTGTTTGAGAAAACTAATTTCAGTGGCTTGTATCCGCAAACCTTATTACTTTGGCCATCACATTGACCCACGCTTCATGACCATATAGGTGAGAGTAGGAATGAAGATCACTCGATAGACACAGAGCCTTGCCTTTCCCTCTTTTCCCCAACAGAAGTAGATAAAATGTGATGTCACCATCATTACAACCAGTTTATTAAGAATATCAGATGTAAAAGCCTGCAGCGCATCATTTTTTGACATACTGTGAAAAACAAAGAAAATGCTTTGAAACTGTTGAATCAAGTTGAAGTTGCTTGGGCCAAATAAAAATACAATATATAGGTCCTTTGACAGGAAAAGGTTTGATAAGCTACCGTATATGAACCGTCCACAAATAGATTACATCATGCTCAGTGACTGGGCGTGCTGAGTTATGTCACATGCCTATTACTATCGCTACGAGCAACACGATAAGAACCTGTCGAAGTCACTGCGGCTTTGTTTTGTCCCGTTCTAGCCTCGTTGGAGAGCCTGCAGGCACAGCTGGCCGACTACCGAGCACAGGTGGAACACTGGCAGGGTGTGGCGACGATCTGCGAGCTCAGCAAACAAGAGGAGCTAGCAGAACTGCAGAAGAAATGTGACCTAGAGATGCAGTCTCTTCAGGAGGCTCTTAGAGGTGTGTAATCCACGTTTAAGCAGGTGCTGTTAGCCTGTATGTCAACTGTCGGGTGGAAACTGGAAACCTTATATGTCCAAAACTGTCCACAAGCTCTGCTACTTTTTGTGTGTGTGGCGATATAGTGTGATAAAGGCCTTTAATTTCCGTTTAACAACACATTGTATAACAGGTGCATTCATTCAGTAGAATGACCTTGTGGTCCAGTTTTGTGAACTGTTCCTATAATTCAAGAATCACCAATGTGAAGCATTAATATGGTCCAGGACATAGCTCAGACCAATACATTGTTGCTGTATGTTTGCACACAAATGCTTCGTCTAGGCTGTGTGCTGTTGACACACACACACACACACACACACACACACACACACACACACACACACACACACACACACACACACACACACACACACACACACACACACACACACACACACACACACACACAGTTGTTGTGTACTCCAAAAACAAAGTGGAACTGGAACATGACCAAACACGGACATTTCAGTATTCAAAAGTAGAATATTACATATTGATGGAATATACACATTGGTTCGCACCACATTTTGAGCTTGCAGATTGGCTACATTTTATGTTGTTTTGTGGTGCTGTAGTATGTAGCATGATCATTTACGGTAATAATACAGTAGTAAGAAATAAAATAAAATCTGGAGATTTCTGACCGCAACGACATTGACATTTAGGAATGCTGTCTGTGTGATGCGTTGTATTTGCCAGGGAGGTGTACCCATACCGCCTTATTATATTTGTGTTCTCAGAGACGGCAGAACAGTACGAGGCCCAGATATGTGCTCTGCAATCTGAGTCTGCTGGTTGGAGGAGAGGCAGTGGACAGGCCCAGGTGAGCTACAGCACTGACCCAAACAGTGGGACCTAAGTTTGGGTTGTGGGCCCACTTTTTATCATTATTATTCAGGAGCCAGTGGTTATATGGCCCATCGCTAATCCCAACCTTAACCTCACTAAAACTAACTTTGCAGAACTTTACAGAAACTATGCCTAAAGCTAAACCTCCAAACAAAACATCAGGGAAAAGAGATTGTCCTGGTATGAAAGGTCAGCCAGTGCCAAGCTGTTGTCTTTCCTGTGTTTCTGTTCTCTCTCTCTATAGTTCACTCACCTGCTGTGGTTTCCTGCCTGCCCCACACTCCCTATCCGCTTCCCCTTTATGTTTTGAGGCGGAACACTTTAGGTCACAGTGGCTAATGGCTGTGGAAGCAGTTAAGACACTCACAGCGCTTCACCTCGTGGCTTGTAGATCTGCTATCTATCCATTTTCTTTTTCAATCATTAATAATAGCAGTCGTAACAAGCATGGATTAAAGTTCTTCGTCGCTACAACTATTTTCAGTCAATTGGATTCCATAGGAGCCAGCATACATGTATTCTATGGAAGCATGCCGCACAGTTAAAATAACCTAATCTACAAGATCTCAGGCTTGTACCTAGGCCTTTTTTGTGTCATTATTTTAAGATTAGAGCGTTTAAAGTGGCCAAACTAGCAACCTATTCAGAAGCACTGTCCAAAAATATTAACACATCGGGAACAATTTCAGGTTCAGTGCCTTGCCCAAGGACACTTGGAGATGTAGACAGAAGGAGCCGGGATTTGAATCGCAGGTCCACGGATCATTGGATGACCTAAGTCACAGTTGCCCCAACGCCCCTATGTGCTTTTGGATAACATACTGTTTTACTTTTACCATCTGTGGCATAAACACCTGTATTGTTTTTGTTGTGTTTTAGGCCGGTGGAAGGAAAGGCAGGAAGGAAGGGGCAGCGGGAGCTACGGCGGCCGCTGTCCGCGAAGAAGAATCTCCCGGATCGCTCGCTGCCAGCCCGCTGTCGTCCGACCCGGAGCCGAGGCCTCTGGAGGCAGACGCGGGGGCGGAGGGCTACTTCTCCCAGCACTGTGACACGGCCTCGCTCTCCTCCTTCTCCTGCCTGGACACGCCGTCCCTGTCCCGCAAGCCGCCGCCGCAGGAGGACACGGCGTCCCTGGTGTCCACGGGGACCCTGGTGCCTGAGGCCATCTACCTGCCGCCTGCCGGACACCGCCTGGTCACCCACAGCGACTGGGACGCGCTCAACGCTCAGGTAAGCAGGTCAATCGTTAGCCAGCTGTCAACGCTTGACCGTACTACACAAAATCGTATTTGCACAAAATGGTGCAAGCTTTACCACCTTTTTGTTGCTGTCCTGCCCTTAACGAATTAACAAGCCGATTCAAAAGCAGCCAAAGCGAGTATAGATAAAGCCTACAAAAGAAATATTGCACATGTCTAAACCAGATGTACGGGGAGTAAAGCAGAACACGTTGAGCCTACTGGAGCGACAAATGTTCTCTGTGTGTGTGTGTGTGTGTGTGTGTGTGTGTGTGTGTGTGTGTGTGTGTGTGTGTGTGTGTGTGTTTGTGTGTGTGTGTGTCTAGGTGTCAGAGCTACAGGGTGAGGTCACTCGATTGGAGGCTGAGAGAGAGGAACTGCAGAAAGAACTGGACACACAAACCAACCACACGCACAAACAGGTGGGATCACATACCAGCTGTGCGTGTGTGCGTGCTCGTGCACAGTTGTCAGATCTACAAACCCTATGAACTTTGCTTGCAGATCTGCTAGTTTTGAAGAGTCGAAGTATCAAATATGCATAAAGGGGTTAAAATTATTGTGATCTGTCTTAATCAATTTTAAAGGGGGGCACATGTTTTTGAGAATAGTGTTTCTTACAATGCTTCTCAAAAATAGCAGATATGCAAGCTTGCAGCGTGGCACGCAATTATTATTAGTTATTGTTCACAAATCTTCTCTTCACATTCCGTGTGTGTCTGTATGTGTAGGTGGCATTGCTACAGAATCAAGTTCAGTCTTCAGAGGCTCTTCTACAGGAAGTGCAAAAGTCTTTCAGCCAATCGCAGAATGCCGTCCAGAGCCGGCTGGTGAGTTGTTTGTACACATTGATTTACAGACCTTTTTAATGGTCCATTTGATTCCTAACCATCAATAATTTAGCATTCTGAATGGATAAACATGATCAAATTATTTGGGGGAGGAAGGTGATCCGGCAATTTCTGCTTAATTTGAAACATTGTTTTCTCCCTCAACTGTAAATAAAGTGTATAAACTCAACGGTAAATAAAGTTTATAATGGGTAGGTGCACATTTCTAAAGTGACACCATAGGGATTTTTAATACCTCTGAAATGGAACATTTATAAACACAAAATCACAACTAACTAACACATGTCAAACTTTGGCCAAATGGTCAAATATTACCTTAGAAAGAGGTCAATCTTGTGTAAATAGCAGATCTTCAAGCTCACTAGTCCTCTAATCAAAACTAAAATAAACTCCTCAACTCAGGAGGCCGGTCAGGGTGGAGGAATGTCCCCAGTTCATTACATGCAGAACTTGAACTTCGCATCAATGGCAGATGAATTTGCAGTTTGTTTAATCATTTATTACTCTGGCTCTGAGAAAATGAAAGCTCTTGCTGAGACAAATCCATTGATCTATGGGTCCATTGATCAATGGGGAAAATTAGTTAGGAAGTCGAAAACCAAGGAAATTTCATAGTTCATGGGACATTTCTCTTTGAAAACAGCGCCCCCTGTTTGTTTGTGTGTGTGTGTGTGTGTAGGCAGAGCTGTCTCTGTCTCAAAGGAAGGTGTGCAATGAGCTGTCCAAGCTGAAAGGAGAGGAGGGGGAGGATGATGTCATGGACGGCACCACATTTCCAGCTACACTACAGGTATACAATCTGTTCTATATACAGCACCACATTACCAGAAAGAGCATAGGAACAAGCTGGCAGCATGGCCCTGTACATATACACATCTGATATTTTTCAATATCCAAAATGTAAGCTACGTGAATGCTTTGGCGGTTTTAATTTAAGAGTTATCTGTGGCCTATAGGGGGCGCACTGCGAGGAGCGTCTTCGCATTGAGATCGTAAACCTGAAGGACCAGCTGGACTGTCGTACAGAGGAGAACGGTCAGTGCAGCTCTATTCTATCCTGTGGTTCAATTGTACATCTGCCACTTTTTAATACCCATCAAAAATATGGGGGAAAAATGACAGATGCTTTCTCGGATGTTAATGGATTTATCTCTCTTCTCTCCCCCCTCTTGACCTACCAACAAACAGAAGTTTTAGAAGGTGAGCACATGAATCACACTAGAGCATTAGATGTGTTTGTTTTAATCGCTGTTCAGACTGGTTTTCGAGCTCTGTTAAATCAAAACAATTAACGCTACACTATGTAACTTTCCTACTTTAGTAACAACTAAAAATGTGTACCAGTTTTAATCCCTGACGCTGCCTAAACACGACTGCCATGTGTTTAACAGTGCAGCTGTCCAGTCTGAAGACGGAGACGGAGCGCGTCCAGAGCCACAGGGACAAGCTGGAGGAAGAGCTGCTGTCGTGTCGCACCGAGCTGCAGGCCCTGCGCGTGGCGCTGTCGCACCTGCAGACTGAAAACAAGGCCCTCAGCACCGATAAGGTGGTAGTGGCACAGTGGTTCACTATAAACCGCTACTTTTTTCACATGCTTTTGACCCTGCGGCTTATACAACAGTTCGGCCAATCTATGGATTTTTACAGGTGTTTTTTTAAAGGGGGTTTTCAACAGGTGGTCCGGGGACCACCAGTGGTCCCTGAGAGGGTTCCAGGTGGGCCCTCCAGACTAAATGATGGAAAGTTGGTTAACCAGGTGTAACTCTTTGAGAGCGTAAAAATGAAACCAAATGGACCCTTGCAGGTCCATTTGGTTTCATGTTTTATTTACACTCTCAAGAGTTATGATATTCACCATCTAAATTAGCACTATTATCTATCTATCTAAGTATCTATGTTTTGCCTGTTTTGTTTGCGAAAATCCATCCTGGAATTGTGGACAAAACCAAAAGAAATCCTTAGTTTTGGGTTCTGTGGGGTGAAAATGTTGTTAAACGGTGGTCTGTAGCTCAAATGCTGAATAAATAGTGGGCCCTGGGATCAAAAAGGTTGAAAACCACTGCTCTAACATGAAACTTGTTGTCTGGTGCGGCTTATACATGGAAAAATCAGTATTTTGCCCCAAATTTAGCTGGTGCGGCTTATATTCAGGTGCGGCTTATAGTCCGGAAATTACGGTACATGAATTGAACGTGACTGTTTTTTCTGATGTTGCCATCAGGTGCGGCTGCAGCAGCAGTGTCTGGAGCTGCGCAGCCAGGCCATCAGCCTGCGCTCCCAGGTGGAAACCAGCCACACTGTGCAGAGGGACTTTGTCCAGCTCTCACAGTCACTACAGGTAGGGACTGCAGAACGCCTTGGGAGTTTGATGCAAGCAATGGGTCCAGTAGCATATGCTGGAATTACAGATTGGGCAGACTCGTTTATGAATTCCTCCAACCCCATCATTCAACACCCCTGCTAGGCTTCGGCAGGGTTGATCGGAAAGCAAGACCTCACCTTCTAAATGCTGTTCCAATTTAAGCTTGGCATTGTTGTCTTTCTCCTGAGTCAGGGCAGGCTAGATTGAGATTTGGCAGGCTACATCCTTTGTTGCCTTATAGAGAATATTCCTCTGATTAGGCCAACCATATACTGACAATCATCAAAAGTATAGCCAATGAACTATAGTATCATTATTGGCCAAATTGCGAAATAAAACTTCTACAATTCTAACACTAACAAAAGGTTGAGCCTCTGGAGCAGTATAGGGTTTACAGGAGGTTTAATGATTTTAATTGTTATCTCTTCCATCTCCTGCATACCTTCTATCCTTCCCTTGTCCACCTGCCACCTTCCCTTGTCCATCAGGTGAAACTGGAACAGATCCGCCAGGCCGAGACTCTCCAACACGTCAAGCAGATCCTGGGGGAGGGGCTTAGTGAAGAGAGCGCTCCGCCCAGCGACGCCACATGACCAGTCGGAAATCCACCGTCACGGATAACCATGAAGCAACACGACGAGACGGAAGAATGACCAATAGGAGGGCCAGTCTGATGTCCCCGTGGCAACAGGGTGTAACAGGCAGTCTGGTAGAACAGTGGTTTTCAAAATGGTGGTTCCCTCAGACCCTCACCCCTAAAGGCTCTTTCAGAGTCTGAAATTTCGGTGGCCACCGCGACCACCGCTCAGAGCACCGCACCGCGTGCTATTATAAAGTCCACTGTCAGCACCGCACCGCGCTGTGGTTTGTTGTGTGTTTTCTTTTTTTAACCAGCCGTTAAAAACAAGCAACCACCGCGGTGCGGTGCGGTGGTTAGTAAAATCCGAGCGGAGGGCTGGGAGGTGCGGTGGTTGCGGTGGTATGACGTCATATTGTAGGAAACAGTGGTCGCGGTGGGCACCGAAAATCCATCTCTGAATAGGCCTTAAGGGGTCCGCACAGCAAAAAGACCACCAAATGGACCTTTTGTTGCTCTGTAGCACTGAAACCATGAAAACCAAATGGGTCCATTTGTACACTCTGAAATAGCATTATGTACACTTTTATACCAAACTGGAGGTCCTTTTGAAAACCACTGTAGTCACCACTGTGACTGCTGAGGTGTTATCAGTGACGTCAGTCCTACCAGCATTAATATGGTGACTTGGGAATAGTCTTACTTCTTGTTGGCAAACAGTGTTATATCGTTGCTGTTGGGCAGAATCCTCTTATCCACATTCCAACCTTTGTGTTATTTTCTAAATGAATATACTTGATCACACTACAGCTACACATCAGCCCGCTCACGAGTTTGAACCAGGCATCTGACAGAGACTATAGTGCTTTGATATTACGACCAAACGGTTGCTTTAGAACCAAATCAAGGTTAAAGTGAGAGACTGTTGTGTATCTTGAATAATGTCTGCGACACTGTATATGAGATGCTGAGATAGCCTCGCATCCACTCCTCTTTTTTTCTTACATCAAATAATATGCATTTACACTCGTCAATGTTTTGTATACCAATTTCATGTATGTATATGAGAGACATCACACCAGCAAAACACCTCTGTGTGTACAGTATCAGTGCCTAATATGCTACTACACATTTTCTGCCTGTGCAATATAACATGTTGCGTGGGTTTGGGACCAAATATGAAGTTGTTTGATCACTGTTGACACGTACTCTGTAAGGAGGCCACCTGTAATTTCTGGATACTTTTACGGACACTAAATATTAGAAAAGACAAGTTTGTCTTTCTGTTGTGAAATGGAGAGCAGACCGAATTAACGGAGAAACCTGAGTGAGTCCGAACGAACAACTGGGTCAACAACTATATAGAGAAGGATGCTGATGTGGTAGGATTGTACAGACGGACCAAACATGAATTATAGATAGTAATATTAATCAGTCTTGTTAAAATTTGTAATCTTCATATTATATATAATATAATTTTATTTCAGCTTAAGTATTAACATGTTTTCCTGATTTTTAGACCACAACTAAGGTGTTTTAGCCTTAGCCATCAAATAGCTGATGGTCAATTGGAAAAGTGACTTAAAAATATGAAGGAATGTCAGTACTGGTATGAACTGAAAAAAAAAAAAAAAAAAAAAAAAACACTTTGCTGGTTGTTTTCTTCATGTCTTGTGTAAACGACACAATAAACAACGTGGAGGTGCAAAACATGCCCAATTGCCATACCAAAATCTGTTTTCTGTCTTCTTGAGTAGGGTCGGGAACCGGAGGAACCAGGTCCAACATTGAGGAACCAGAGTCGGTTCTGTCACATTTTGAACGGTTTTTGATCATCTGCTGTACAATTCCATTGCCATTTCTACTTGATTTAAGTTGTAGTAAAGACGAGGGAAAAATACTCAATCATCCAGTTACCATCAAAGGCATAGAAAGAAATGCCACCTGTAAGAGCCATTTCCGTTCTATTCATTTTATTTCTATGTCTGATGACGTCACTAGTGGGCTCGGTCAAGGCCAGGGTCAAGATTGGCCACATAGGTTATATCAGGAAGTGTCAACCAGTGTTCAGATGTTGCTGAACTGGGAGGCACACAGTTTGTTGACTGTGCTACTGTGTTCATGAGAGAACAAAGAACTGTGTTTGTATTGTATCGAGGAGAAAGGGCTGTGCTGCTCTAAGATGCTCGGTTGTATCATCACTGTGCCTTACCTGCTGACCGTGACGGTAAATAAATAATTCCAGTCTAACCCAAGTCAACGTTTGGACCTCAGTTCTTCTTTGTTTTATAAGTACACACGTCTAAACTAGTTCTCGTGGTTTCAGCAACCGGGTGGTGCTCAGTTTAGGATTGGCACTACACCATACTTATCAAATTGCACCACCAGGAGGACAGATTTTTTTCTAGTTTGCTATGAGAGGGTGTTGAAAAACTGAAGACTATTCATGTCTATGTCTAATGAGGTTGTTGGTGGATACTTCAATTCAAGCTTTGAACATGTGAATATGGACAAACAAAACTGCGTTGCGTCGCTTTATTGGCATAATTGACTAAAGAGAAATTAATATGAATCCGTCATTAGTGTCAAATCGATCTATTCATTGATTGTCTCCTATATGTTTACATATGTTAGTTATAGTATGGTTCATGATGACCTTTGCTGCATCTCTCTCCCATCTTCACTGTTGTCTGTATATAAATGTAGAAAAACCTAAATCAAATATTTTTTAAAAAAGCAAACCCCTGGTCAAATTGACACATCAACTAGATAAAGAGCATTCACTAAAGTGACAATATATAGAGCGAGGTCATTTTGGAGACTTCTATTGTAATCTTTCCGTAAATTTTGTTTTTCCTTGATTCAGATTTTTTTTTCTTCGAAAATCCTCAAAAACGATGAAAAATGACATACTGTATTATGTTATCCGAGACCACGTCACGTTTTCTTGAGTCCATGAAAATCTTTGAAAATCACAAAACAATAGTATACACAACCGACAATGCTACACTGAACACATAGTACAAGCAAGAAAAACCCTAACATAACCCACGACTTTCCATCCATTTTATGTGTCTGTACTGACATTGACATTGAATTTGTGATAATTATATGTAAAGAACAATGACATATTACCACACCAATTACATTGGTGATAAGCCAATGTTAGCATGAAGAAATGCGATATTTCTTCATATATCATATGACAAAGGTACAGTATATCATATGACAAATATAGAAAACCAGGGGAAAACATTTACACTTTTAAGAAGTCTCTTTAATACATATCTTTTATTCTTTAAGAATAGAATCATGACAATACGTTTCAAAACGCTCACCTATATATTAACTTCAATACATACACAGGAAGAAAAATACTTTATCCTTTTTTTTCTGATAGCTTATGTATTTTGCTCTTTTGTACTCTTTTTTTTTATTAATTTCTTTACATTCACTTTTGAGTGCCTGCTGTCTCACTCGTTCACTCAACACATCTGTTCTTTATTTACTGTATGTGTCTTCACTGGTTTTGTCGGCACTCAGCAGCTCTTTGGAGTCGTTGCCACTAGGCCCTTCCTCCTGAAAGAGTAAAACAAACTGCCATCAGTTCTACGTACAGTAATGCTTTTGTTATTGTAAGGAAAGCTTTTCCTGAAACTAGCCGATCCAACAGCACTGTGACACCTTGTGTGAGCTGGTTAAATGATAATAATCCTCCCATTTTCCAATGTATTTTCTTAAAACTGACCAAGGTGGCACAATTTCTGTCTACTCGCTCTGTGTCTCAGAGAGCTGCAGACAATTCACTAAGTCCCTCCCCAATCTGGCCTTGTCCAATAGGCACGTTAGAAGAGGAAAGCTTGACCTGCATACCAACAGTTGATAAACTATTTGGACTGGCATTGGACAGTGACTAAACGCCGCCCCAAAGGGTGGGGATTTGAGAAGGGATAATTCTCCTATACTAAATCGAACCATGATACCGGTTCGAACCATGATACCGGTTCGAACCATGATACCGGTACTGCAGTTTTTAGAACTAGTCCTACATTTCCTAGCATCCCTTGTGCATTTAAGACACATTCTGATTGGTCCTTGTAGAGTCGACGTGTGACATCATTTTCCTGGGGAAAAAATAATTCTTCTAATCATACAGAATTCATTCCAACTATGGAACAATATGCCATTCCTGGCACAATTTTCACTCACTGAAGCAAATACAGCTGTAATAAACTGCCAGGGAGCTATAAAATGGTGTACCAACTATTTTCCCTTTTTTGTACAATTTTCAGTCAGACTCCAAATTCTTCAATAATTATTAGACTCACCCTCTGCATATGTGCGTGACACAAACTTGAGCAGCTCATCAATAAGGATGACTGGGAAGGACAGCTTGAGGACCATCATCCACTGTTCCATGTTTAGATGTGTGAGCTTGAAGATCATCTGCAGGGGAGAATACATCAAACGTTATATCGACAGAAGACAGGAGAATGCATGGATTAAGGCAATTGCGACAACAGAAAATGGTGTATGGCCAAGTCCTAATGCGTGATTCGTGAAACATTATACTGTATAAGGAGAAGCCTTTGGCATGTTTGAGAGAGAACCAACATCAATGAATGAGCAGACATACAGTGAGGTAGAGTGTGATGCACAATAGTGAAGGGAGGTGAACATGTCTGGAAGACAGTGTGTCTGGAGGACAGACTCACGGGCAAGGGGTCGACGTAGATGATCATGAAGTGGAGGGACATGGAGAGCGTCATGGCTCCCACCAGCCAGCAGTTGCTCCATGGGGGCATGCGCACTAGGGACTGGTTCTCTGACAAGCTGGGGCAAAGGGTCGGTGGCGGGGGAGAGGGGGGTACGTTAAGATATTACTGAATATCGCAAAGGAACGCTCTAATTACACTTGTGCGGTGCCGTTCAACAGAGCCGCACAAGGAAAGTAGCAGATCTGCAAGCTAGACGTGTGGCAGAAAGCGACAGTTTTTGTAGATCTATACTACTTTTGTTGTTTCTGAATTTGAGTCCTCAGCAGTAATAGGTGTGTGGACACAATAGGTTTTCACTCGACACAGACAAAGTACTGTACATGTGTATAGGCATGCAACTATCTATTAGGTTATTCAACTACTTTTTTGATTAATTGAACAATTGAGATTGTGTTCAGATTTCAATGAGGATTATCAGTCCGCATGTGCATGCGTATGTGCGTGCATGCATGCATGCATTTGTGCATACTCTGAGTGGGGTGGGGGGGTATTGAACTACTATTCAACTTCATTCTGGAAGGGAACAAAACACAAAACACCCAGATGTCTACCCAGAGATTTGGGTTTAGTAGTGAAATGTTGTTAGAGCCAACCGTAGTACTAGTTTACCACATTTGGAAGTGTTAGAATTGAATGCATGCAAAAGGGGCTGCAGAGAGCATGTGACAGCTGAAGATGACATGGGTGAGTTACTAGGCCAACGAACTATGGGGTTTTTGAACATTTTTTTGGGAAAAAAAAAGGAAAGTGTGAGAACTACTCTTGGTACCCCCAAATTTGTCTAATAAGTATTTGTTGAATAAAACCAAAACCAAAATAATTTCTATGAATCTTGCCCACAAATGTTTGAAAATCGCTTGTGTGTAACGTTCTGTGTAACAGGCCAGTAGACAGACCTGTTGAGAGCGTTGCACATCTCGATGGTGACCAGCACAGACAGGGCCATGGTCATGGGCGGACAGGCTTCAAACACATGGCACTCCACGCCCACAAAGTCCTCGTTGTCCTCAGTGCACTGCATGAAGTGAGACTGACAGGGAGCACAGGGAGAAGTCATTGACCACAGTGTATAATCTACAGGAGGTCCACCACAATAACTTATATGTTGGAAGTATCATTATTATTAGGTATTTTTCTGCACAATGAAATTGACAGTTCTCAGGCGCGTGTGTGTGTGTGTGTGTGTGTGTGTGTGTGTGTGTGTGTGTGTGTGTGTGTGTGTGTGTGTGTGTGTTTAAAGGGAACTGAAAAGCATGGATTACACATCCATGCTTTTCAGTTTCCTTTAAACACACACACACGCCTGGATGGACTGCAGAGAGGTAAGTGAATACTAACCAGCTGGTAGAAGGACACCATTGGGCCTTCATCACAGTAGATGAACCACCAGGCAGCGGCTGCCACAGTTGCAGCACCCACATAACCTGAAGAAAAAAAGCATTAAGATGTCACGCTGTCAGGCCAGAAAACACATTTTCCTTTCTTAAATCAACACGCTACCTCACAGTACAGCATCACAAACAAAAGCATCAGATAGCAGGCAGTAGATCTGCTGCTTTTGTTTTGCCGTCGTTTGAATTTGGAGATGCATAACATAAGCCTTGTTTATGCCGTCGCACAGCCGTATCATGCCAAAACAGTGACAATAGCTTGTAGATCTGCTACAAGCTATTGTCACTGTTTTTGCCTTTAAAGGGGAACTCCACCCATTTTCAATATTTTACTATGTCATTGATGTACCTTCAAGGTGTTGTGTGGACTTGATAAAAAGGTTCCCCCATTCTGTGTTCACAAGAAATGTAGGTCTGAAGAAAGCCACTAACATGGTGAAACATCTTGATGACATCATCAAGATGTATTTTCACCTTGTTAATGGATTTCTTTAGACACTTCTTTTTTATGAGAGTGTAGAAATGGAACCAAATGAACCCGTTAGGGTTCATTTGGTTGCATTTGCACACTCTCAGAAAAAAAAAATGGGTGGAATTCCCCTTTAAATTACTCCAAAATAGCGATTGATTATTTACTTTTATTCTACAAAATGGCCGCATATTGGATTGGTTGTATTGAACTGTACCGATACATACCTCCGATGGCCATGTATCTGAAGAAGAGCCATCCGGAGATGAGGGGCTCCTTGGGGGAGCGGGGGGCCTTGCCCATGATGTCCAGGTCGGGGGGGTTGAAGCCCAGCGCGGTGGCGGGCAGACCGTCCGTCACCAGGTTGACCCACAGTAGCTGGACGGGGATCAGAGCCTCAGGGAGACCCAGTGCAGCTGTAAGGAAGATGCTGAGAGACGGAGAGATCCTCCATTTATTCATAGAATAAGTGTTTGCTACAGTACATTAGTAGTAAACAAACAGTCATGAATTTGAGTGTTTTTTAACCAGTGGTCTGGGCACCAACAGTGGTCCAGGTGGGCCCCAGCTAAGTTGCTTAACCAGATGAAAAGTTGTTTAACCAGATGTAACTCTTGAAAGCGTAAGAATGAACTGGACCCGCTTATTCATCATCTGAATTGGCCCAAGTCTACACAAGTAGAGGATTCATTTCGATCTGTAGGCTATGTTTGCTTGTTCGGTTTCCCCAAATCCAGCCTGGTATTGTGGGCAAAAAGAAATTTTTCGTTTTGCAGTCCGTAGGGCTACAATGTCCTCAGATGGTGGTCTGTGGCTCAAATCCAGAATAAGTAGTGGGCTTTAGTATCAAAAAAGGATGAAAGCGACTGAATTAGAGCAACTCATCAACAAAAAGTGGGTCTCTGTGTCTGTCAAAGGTTTTTCCCACCCTGACAGAGAGAGACAAGCACTCACCAGACCACCTCGCCCACGTTGGAGGAGATGAGATAGCGGATGAACTGCTTCATGTTGTTGTAGATGGCCCTGCCCTCCTCCACGGCCGACACGATGGAAGCAAAGTTGTCGTCAGCCAGGACCATCTCAGAGGCAGACTTGGCAACGGCAGTGCCAGAGCCCATGGCGATGCCAATCTCAGCCTTCTTCAAGGCCGGGGCATCGTTCACTCCGTCACCGGTCTGTGAGGGAGGGAGGGAGGGAGGGAGGGAGGGAGGGAGGGAAGGGATTTGTAAAGCAACCAGGTAGGTTTACTTGCACTACTGTACTTTGTGGGCTAGTTGAGTGTTTCCGATTTCACAATACTTGTTTTCTACTCTACTACACTATATGTTTTGAATTTCCAGACTTTTACTTCATGGTGTGAGCAAATGGAAATGACAATGCGTGATCTTTTGGGTGATCAGGGTCCGGTTGACAATCATAAAGTTGTTGAACCAACCATTCGGGGACCCCCAGTGCTACACTATACACCAGTTGTTTTCAACTGGTGGTCCAGGGACCACCAGTGGTCCAGATGGTCCCCAGGCTAAAGTTGAAAGTTGGTTAACCATATGTACCGTAACCATATGTACCGTAAACATGAAACCAAATGGACCCTTGCGGGTCCATTTGGGTTCATGTTTACACTCTCAAGAGTTAAAATAGTAGAGAATGTAGAAGATTAATGGTCATTTTGATCTGTATGTTTGACTGTTTTGTTTCCCAAATCCAGCCTGGTATTGTGGACAAAGGCAAAAGAAATCTTTAGTTTTGGGGTCTGTGGGGCTAAAATGTCCTCAAATAGTGGTCCATGGCTCAAATGCTCAATAAATAGTGGGCCCTGGTGTGAAAAAGGTTGAAAACCACTCCTATACACCAAGCACTCTGTACTAAGTACAGTGTAACGATGATGTACACATTTGAAAACCCAGTATAGGACCACCAAACATACTGCTGCCAGCATCAGAGTGAAACACGACAGACTAATGTCAGCCCCTGCCTGCTGCGTGCAGGAAGGCCCCGCTACCATCCTCTCTGCTTTCCTCTCACCATGGCAGTGATCTCGTCGAAGCCCTGCAGGAACTCCACGATCTTGGACTTGTGTGACGGCTCCACGCGGGCGTAGCAGCAGGCCTTCTGCACAGCCTTCTTCTGCTCGTGGAGGCTCAGGTCGTCGAACTCGCGGCCGGTGAAGGCCCTGCCTGTCACGTCCTCGTCCTCGCTGAAGATGCCGATGCGGCGGCAGATAGCCACGGCCGTGCCCTTGTTGTCGCCTGCATGGTGGGAAACAACCACGGAGGCAAGGCTTGTTTTTTGTTGCTACAATGTCTTATCCGTGTTGAAAAAACTGCTCACATTTTTGTTAAAAATAAAAGTATCAATACTGCAACCGAGAAATAATATATTAGCCTACAAGTAAAAGTTCAAAAGTAGAAAGTATTTTTTAAGCAGAATGCTCCATTATACATATTTTCATACATACCTTACACTTGCACATGCGCACTGAAATGGAAATGGAGGGCATTTTACTCAGCCTGAAATTTACTCAGCCTGAAACACTGCGCGACTCAGCGCTCACCCAAACATCTCTTGTTTTTACTACACTTAAACCACTTACCACACCTGTTAGCACTTAAAACTGGGCTATGAATAACAGGCCTTAAGCGAAGTGGGTGCCACTTGGAGAAACCCTGATGTACTGACCAGTGATCATGATGACCCGGATGCCAGCGGCTCTGCACAGCTCAATGGAGCTCATCACCTCCTTGCGAGGAGGGTCCAGCATGCCCACACAGCCCACGAAGGTCAGGTCAGTCTGGGAGACACAAGCAGGAGGACATTTAGGAAGTTGTACACACACCGTTTACAACGGACCG
The DNA here is from genome assembly GCA_039105355.1 of Benthosema pterotum. NCBI lineage: Eukaryota > Metazoa > Chordata > Actinopteri > Myctophiformes > Myctophidae > Benthosema > Benthosema pterotum. Next base: position 48,349,608 of record CM076965.1, read on the forward strand.
TACTTTAAAAGTATCAATAATACTTGCTACGATCGTATGACAACTAGTTACCAGTTACTTTATAGATTCTGACTGTCATTAAAAACATACATATCACTTCAGCAGATCATAGGAGCAAATCCCAGAGGGGGTTGGGGGGATCCCCTCTCCAGTGTCAGGTGTTTCTGTTTATGGCTGAGCACCGACCAGTGTGGCTTAGCAAAGCTATCAGCGCCCTCTGGTGGACAGAGAGTAAAGTAGGGCTGAAGTGGTTAGTGTATGATTGTTTTGTAATAATAATCCAAATATTCCAATAACATTTAAAGTTTCCAAATAATTGTAACAAAGTAAAAAAAAAATACAAAATTTGGATCAGAGATGTAATGGATTAGAAGTAAAGAGTAAGAGAAAAATACCATGTTATCCGGTATAACATTTCAACTTTGCAGATTGAAAGGATAATTCAGGCTTGGCCTGAATTATTAACAAAAGCAGATTGGCAACTTGGATGAACGGGGTGTCAACGGAGGGTATTACAAGTCTAGATTCATCCCATTATTAAAAAACATATACTGTAGTGTGTTGCAAATTGCGGCCATGCAGTCCTGCTCACCTCGTAGTCAATGAACTTGGTGGCGTCCTCCAGGTTCATCTCCTCCTTCTTCAGAGGAGAGTCTCGCGTGGCCAGGGCCAGGCAGCGCAGCGTGTCGCGGCCAGTGCCCCACTCCTTGATGACCGACATGATGCTGTCCTTCACAGGGCCGCTCAGAGGCACACGGGTGGCACCAACACGCACGTAGGCACAGCGTTCAATCACACCCTCTGGAGCTCCCTGTGGAGAGGACAACAACATGGTGACCCTTCCATCTCTAGTCTGTGACATCCGTGTTACTGTGTTTTTTGTGTTTTCTGATGTTCGGCAGTACGTGCGTCCGTCTTTACAATCTTGTTCTGTCATTTGTTTGTGGGCAACTTTCACTTTGCAAGAACATTTTGGTTTTCAAAGTGGGGTCAAAAGTAGCATCATAATCATTCTAACCACTTTATCCATTTATAATTATGTTATGAGCTTGTACATGTGACATATTTATAAACTGAGACTGAGAATGTTTGGAAAAATCTATAGCAGTGTATAAAAATCTATAGTGTGCCAATTTGGGGAGGTTCCTTCTTGACTAGAATCAGTGCCCCGCCTTTAGTTTAAATTCTCATTCAGCTAAAAAATGAAAGCCTGGGGGTACGAGACACATTTCCACAGTTCACTCCAGTGAGAGTGAACAACAGTGCTGAGCGGCATCACTCGAAATATGGTGAAGTCACTTTTCTCCACTGTTTTCTCCCAGGGAGAGGAGGGACAGATCAACGGGTTGCCACGGTGTGCGCTCAGGTCGGTCAGCCGATATACAGTGCAAGCTGCATGCGCCTCCCCTCTACACCAGAAAGCATGCTGACCGGGCTACACACTGTAGCTCAGTGCCTCGGTCAGACTCAGACCTTGACGAACATCTTGTTCCCCACCGGGGCCTTGGCAGACTTGGCAGGGCTGCAGTACACCGACATGGACTTCCTGTCTCTGGAGAACTCCAGGGTGAATTCCTTCTTCATCAGCTGCTTAACCACCTGTGAGTTTAGAGAGAGCGTTAGAGAGAGGACTTCAGGGTTAATTGGTATGGGCAAATCAACAAGTAGTTTTAGTCATGGTCTTTGAATGTTTTTAGATTCAGTCGAGTTTGACTAAGTCATGGTGGACTGACCGTGCAGCAGGTGTTGGCCCTCTCCACCTTGGACAGGCCCCTCACTTCTGTATTGAACACGTTCATCTTCTCCACCAGGCAGCTCAGAGCCGTCTCTGTGGCCTCACCAACCTTCTCATAGATGCCCTTAGACTGCCCCAGTCCAGGGGAGGGAGGGAGAGAAGTAGATACATAACATAAGGGTGATCGCATTCAATAATGCTATTAATACATGTACTGGGCCGCACACTGAGTTCCTCTTTTCTTTTTGTGCTGACCTCGTTGTAGTCCAGAGAGGAGTCGTTGCACAGAGCGCAGATGGTGGCCAGCTCCACCAGGCCATCATACTGACCACACTTCACAAGGCTTCCATTCTTGGTGCTGAGAGGATGACAGTGACAGGTCAGTGGTCAGTGGATGATAATGATGATGATTTTTATGTATTTTTTTGCCCTGGAGTCCCTTAGGTAGTGTGACCAGATGTCCCTCTTTGTGTGGGACAGTCTGTCATTTCCAAGACTTTTTAGGTGCCCCACAAATTGAGGCCATGTCCAACCCACATTGTGACTGACTGATGGTATCAGTGTTCAAATGCCCTAATATGTGGAATACTGTTGTCTCTTTTCCTGCTATAGATGCATTTTAAGTCTGTTAAAACAATCCCAAGGAGTAATTCCACACTCACTCCAGAAGGGCCACACTACATCTACTGACGTATTTATCAGTAGTTGATCTACAAGCTCAAAACGTGTCACACTGTGACGCCTTTTGTGCTTGTAGATCAACTATATTAACTATTTTAATTAATATCTTGATTTTTTTTCCTGTAACATTTCCCCACTTGTCTCACAATTGCAGTATTTCTATCCAATTGCAGTATTTCTATCCCTGAAATGAATAGTTTGCATCTGGTCACCCTACCCTCAGGTCTAGTGTGTGTGTGTGTGTGTGTGTGTGTGTGTGTGTGTGTGTGTGTGTGTGTGTGTAAACCTACACTTCTCCCTCGGGGTGTACTTGGAGCCAGAGATGTCAAACTGTCCCAGACTGACGCTGTCACCGTCCACTTTGTCAATGATGAACATCTGCAGTGACCAAACAAATAAGACTTCATTTAAATTAATAACCACAATCGCATGCAAAAAATTACAAGCTCACATGCACATTTATTTATCTATATATATATATATATATATATATATATATATATATATATATATATATATATATATATATATATATATATATATATATATATATATATATATATATATATATATATATATATATATTATATATTAGAAATTATATACATATTAAAAAAATGTGAAAACCTTTCAAAATGTTTGTCTATAAATAGCCTCAGAGGAAACCCAGGCGTTTTTATTTCCATGGAGAAAGAAGAAAGTCTCGGGCTCAGTCCACCTAATGTCAGCATACGCTGCGCATCACACTCGCTCTGTCACTCTGGTTTTGGTAATTAGTATCATGCAATCAATCAATCAATCAATCAGGAGTTCAGGACACATCTGGTGCATCCGATACCAATGTAATCCACAAAGTTAAATACTGTAATAATGCCAATATATCAGCCAAAGCCATATATCGGCCTGGCCCTCAAATGTATTTGCAGGTGGTTAGTTGTGAGTGTACCAGTCTTACCTTGGTCACACACATCTGGTTAGTGGTGAGTGTACCAGTCTTACCTTGGTCACACACATCTGGTTAGTGGTGAGTGTACCAGTCTTACCTTGGTCACACACATCTGGTTAGTGGTGAGTGTACCAGTCTTACCTTGGTCACACACATCTGGTTAGTGGTGAGTGTACCAGTCTTACCTTGGTCACACACATCTGGTTAGTGGTGAGTGTACCAGTCTTACCTTGGTCACACACATCTGGTTAGTGGTGAGTGTACCAGTCTTACCTTGGTCACACACATCTGGTTGGTGGTGAGCGTTCCGGTCTTGTCGGAGCAGATGACCGAGGTGCAGCCCAGCGTCTCCACGGAGGGCAGGCTCCTCACGATGGCGTTCTTCTTGGCCATGCGGCGGGTTCCCAGGGCCAGGCAGGTGGTGATGACAGCGGGCAGACCTGACGCAAGAAGAAATAGAGAGCCCAGTCAGGGCTAGAGCGCTGGGTCTCTGCCTTTTCAACCAGGCCATGACCTCCACTCCCCCAAAAAATATATTTTTTTAACTAGGGCTGTTGAATTAATCAAATTAATCACAGCTTCAAAATTAATTTAATCGTGATCAAGAGATCACCATTCAAACTATGTCCAAAATATGCCTGTTTTCCTTTACAGGATTTGAACATTTTTTTAAAAAAGAAAAAGAATCTGGGGGAAAAAAAGCTATGTTTATTTCTTAAATATTTATCAAAATAGGTGATCTACAAGCCCCCAATGCTTGTAGATCTTTTGAGCTTTCTTCTATGGCTCTGCTTACAGGAAGACACACAGCTGTATATCTCTGGAAAACTGTGCTCTACCCATTTTTTTTTTTTCAATGAGAAAATGCTCAGTGGGTTGAGTCAGCCTGCACATGAGTTAATTGCATTAAAAGTTTTAATCAGATTAATCAGCACAAATAATTTAATTAATTAACACGTTATTTTCAACAGCCCTAATTTTAACTGTTCCTGAAAAGTTAGCATGTTATTAAGGACCCTCTAGGATTGGGTTAGGGTCACATTGTAATCCTTACCCTCAGGAATGGCAGCCACAGCCAAAGCCACAGCGATCTTGAAGTAGTAGATGGCTCCGCGGAACCAGGAGCCGCCGTGCACCGGGTCGTTGAAGTGACCGATGTTGATCATCCACACAGCCACGCAGATGAGGGAAATGACCTGCACACACACACACACACACACACACACACAAACACACACACACGCACGCATGATTTTCCCACCAACCCCTCACCTAGACTGATTAGCAAAACATAGAGCAGCATGGACCGAGGGAGTTTGGAAGCGTTCTTTGGAAATCACTCCACTGCCCTGCGTACCACCTGTTTCTAAATGTCACATAATGCAGGAGGAAGCAGGACGATATCGGAAAAAAAAGCACTTCCAAACTCTGACATGAAAGAAAGATAATGAAATGCAGGGCGTTTACTGTACACAGTGTAGGACAGAAAGCAGCTCATAACGTTTCTATCGTGGATTTTTATGAAGCAAAAACATTGCCGATAGAAAGTGGATAATGCAGGCTTTCCTACAATGGCTATGTATTTGAGTTTATCGTTGTTTAATGCAATCAGATAGGCCTTTTCTGTTTGGATGAATGTCAAGTCCACAAAGTCATATTTTGGGACTCAGTGGGTGTTCCTGCATATGTATGTTTGTCCTGTAGTGTGTGTTTGTCTCTCTAACGTCCCTCGGGGGACCCCCCACCTTGGAGAGCTGCTCTCCGAACTCGTCCAGTTTCTGCTGCAGGGGGGTCTTATCCTGCTCCGTGGCTGCCATCTGGTCGCGGATCTTGCCAATCTCTGTGCAGACGCCGGTCGCCACGGCGATGCCCGTCGCCCTGCCGGCGGCCACGTTGGTTCCCTTGGAAGGAGGAGGCGGAGGCGGTGTGGATAACAGTTAGTCAACAGTTTGTTCCAGAGAGTGTTTGCCAGAAAAAGTAGTGAATACAGCATCATTTCAACCACTTGAAGCCATTCTGTTCTGTACTTGTGGTGTTTTAACTTTCATTGAAAAATAGCAGGCGTTTGCGGCTCATAGCGCGCCACTCGCGCGCTATGAGCAGCAAATACCGTATAGCCGACATGCGCGGCAGGTTCAGACTAGTAATCTATTGGCTTCCTGTGGGGTTACTATAAGATTAGGTTTAGGTTTGGTGTTTTGGGTAGGGACGTAGGGTGTCGGAAAGTGAAATGACGGAGATTGTGGCGACAGAGGATGAGGGGGGTTATGTGTGCGTGTGTGGAGTTGTGTGTGTGTGTTGGGGGGACTCACAGAGAACAGCATGTTCTTCTTGTCCTGGTTGACGGCTCGGGGGTCTGGGACAGGATCTGTGTGTTTGATCACACTGACAGACTCACCTGCAGAGGAGACACCATGAGACACATCGTTATCACGTGGAAATGTCAGGTGGAAACCTCATAGTATTTTGTCCAAAGTTGTTGGTTTTCAGAATTCAAAGAAAAAAAAATAGATCTAGGAAGCTCAAAGGTATCAAGCTTGCGGATCTGCTACATTTGGTGCTTTTCTGTGAGGCTGTAGTGGGATCAACTATTTATATTGCTTTTTGTCATCATGTCATGTAATTGCTCTACACCGACGGGGGGTTGAGTGTTCGCCACGTCCACAATCCTCACATATTCCAGCCGTGTCAAAGCAACCAACATACTGTATGGTCTCTGTCGGGCAGAAACCTCATTATGTCCAAAACAGAGCATTTTCCAGGATAAAAAAAAAAAACATTAAAAGTTTGCTATTGCTTGCTTTTGTCCGACATGGAAGAGTAGACTGATCACGTGGAGATTGATTCAGAGGATAAAAAAATGAAAATAAAACAAAAAAGTTGGAATATTGGAGATGAGAGGTTTCTTGCCTCATCACAAAACGTGCGTTAATAACCACACAGTAAGAAACCCACCAGTGAGGATGGACTGATCGATGCGGAGGGTTGTAGATTTGATGGAGATGATCCTGATGTCAGCTGGCACTTTGTCACCAACTAGAGAATACACACACGCATGCATGTGCGCAAACACACGTGCGTGCAAACACACACACACACACACACACACACACACACACACACACACACACACACACACACACACACACACACACACACACACACACACACACACACACACACACACACACACACACACACACACACACACACACACACACACACACTTTAACTTAACTTAATGTATTAACTATACTATGTATTTTTTCTTAATTGCAGATTCTCAAGCTCATTACGTTTGATTTTTTTTTTGACCCCCCAGAGCAGGGCTGTTGAGGTTCAAGTGCTTCTGTGGTCTGGTCTTGTAAACACCGTCAGACACAAATAAATATGCAACAATGGCTACAAGGTAACAAAGAGATAGAGGTGTTATGAAGGCATTGTGGTGAAGCCGAGGTGTGTGTGTGTGTGTGGGGGGGGGGGGGGGGGGTGCTGAAAGCTGATACCACTTTGAGGGAGACCTTGGGGAAAGTATGAAGTGAAAAGAACAGCTGAACAGAAGAAAGAGAGAGTGTATGGAGAGAGAGGTGAGGGGCGAGACAGAAAGAATGAAACGGAGCAGGATGAGTGAAAGTGAGAAAGAGAGGGAGAGAGACACACAGGGAGAGACAGACAGCCAGCTAGCCAGACAGACAGACAGGGATAATCGTGTAGATATTACGTTTATTTATATACCAGCTTTACTTCTTTTTCCCTCAGTTTTCTCCTCCTCTTACAGCATGTTTGCCATAAAAGGAAGCATGTTCATCCTCAAGGACATTGGATGTAACTCCCCTCTCTCTCCCTTCCCTTGACACACACACATACACTCTCTCTCTCTCTCTCTCTCGCTCTCAGTCTCTTACCAGACACCTCCACTACGTCACCGGGTACGATCTCCCTGGCTTTGATCCTCTGCACGCTCTTCCTGTCCGCCCGATAAACCTTCCCCATCTCAGGCTCATACTCCTTCAGAGCCTCGATGGCGTCCTCCGCGTTACGCTCCTGTCACCCAGAGAAACATAAATACGGTGTTAATATGGTCACTCTCATACCAGTAATCACTGTTTTTTCTGTAAATTAAAGTTGATCACACTAAGTAACAACGTTGCACAAAAACATCAACATCTGCCCGCTTGTAGGTCTGCTACTTTTGGATTCGAATCCTCAAAAGTAACAGCTGTGGACATATGAGGTTTGTGGTCATGGGGGGAACTTTGTCCTTTTGGCCCCAGAATTTGGTGCTTGACACCTCAACCATGAGCCATCATGTGCTCCATCTTTGTTGGAGCATAGCTGTTCAGCACAATGTTATAGGAATACCATTATGTAAGAAACCTGCAAAAAATGTTGGCACTAGGTCAGCAATGCCCAGCAGTGCTGACCACACACATGATATTTGGTTTAATTACATAGTATCATGCAGTGTATCTGCACATTTTTAACTACTTTTCACTTTCGTGGAATCTTCATATGGATAAAGGAGGAAGTTTTTTCATTGCTGCACTTCAAACAGACGCACGGTGATTGAACTATATTGTGGCTTTGAAAGGTCGAATATGGAGTTGGAAGTGCTCAACATAACAAACAAACATCGAAGGCCTCCAGTGAACATTTGATCTGGGATTTGATCTGCCAAAAAGAGATGAGATTTCTACCACAGCGACAATAGTGGTTAAGAGGGCTGTTCACGCCCTCGCCCTGTACAACAACCTATACTGCAGTATTCGTCATTATTGTTATCGCTGGTATCAGGCAGAAACCATGAACTCACTCTCCATATTCAATGTGTTTCTCCCTAAATTAATGCCTTACTTGATCATACAACAGCGTCATACAAAAGCACCAAGATGATAGCAGATCTGCAAGATAGAAACATGCCGCGAAGAGATGCTTTTTGAGCTGGCATAGTTGCTACATTTCTTTTTCCAATTTGAATCCACAACATACCTGTAATAATGAATGCACATAATGTGGTTTCCACCTCTGACCTGATAATTAGTTCATTTAATTAGCAGATATACCATTTCAGCTTAACACTGCATAAAAACATAAAACATACTGAAACGGACACTTCACCCCTTTTGCAACCTCTCTTCTGGGGATCACCAAAATAAATAAATCAGATGAACGGTCTGCGGTCAAATTGATTAGGGGGTCAACAACAACCAAAACCATCACTATCAACAACACAACAACCACCACCACCTAAAACCACCTACTGTATAAAACACCCCCCCTCAGCACCACCTCAACTTATTCCAACCTCCTCGCCCTGCTCTCCATTCTCCCTCATGTGTCAATCCTGCATAGTTTCCAAATGACTGGCACAAGGCTGATATGCCCCCCCCCCCTCCGAGGCTTGTGGTAACCCGATCATCCCACTGTATTTTTACTGCGGATCGCGCGACATTGACTGTATAGTGACGAGGGCCACTTCTTTTGAAGCCTGTGTGCGCGTAAGCGAGCGCGCACACGCACACGCAGATTAACCTCTCACCTTTTCACCCCTCCCTCCCTCCCAGGGTGACGTCATGCCGACTGTCGTGGCTTCTGTAGAACTTGGGAGCGCTCTGCCATGCAAGATGTTTCACACTGTGTCGCTGTGACCCTGAGCACGGTGCCACCGCATTGTGCAGTGATTTATAGTGCGTGTGTGACTGCCGAGAAGAATTTGGGAGGTCTATTTGCGTGTCTGTAAAAGACAGCGATTGAGGGGAGTGGGTGCAGTGCAAGGGTCCTTGCGATGGTGTCAGTGAGTGTGTCTGCGTGTATCTGCGTGCGTGCGTGCGTGCGTGCGCAGCCTACCTGCCAAACTCCAACGATGGCGTTGGCGATGAGGATGAGGAGAATGACGAAGGGCTCGACAAAGGCGGTGACCGTCTCCTCGCCTTCCTCGAACCAAGCTAGAACCTGCGAGAGAGACACAGGACACACGGTCGTCAAAGTGATGCCGTGTTAACATATTGTCCTGGACACCCCAGGACACCCATTAACATGGTGAAATACATCTGATGACATCACCAAGATGTATTTCACCATGTTAACGATTTTTCTTTCAGACCCATTTTTCCTGAGAGGGTACAAATGGAACCAAATGGACTCGCTAGGGTCCATTTGGTTCACATTTGTACCCTCTCAGGAAAATGTTTAAAATGGGTGGAATTCCCCTTTAAAGGTTAGTTCGTTCAAACTTGGCCCGTGGCTTTGTTCAGTTTTAAATTTTGGCCCACTCTGTATCTGAGTTTGACACCCCTGGTATAGTTACTACTAGTGATAATCCTGGACCTACCATATACGCCTGCTCGCAATTTTGTGTGAGGGGATTTTCTCACTTGAACTGAGTCAAGGGGTCCCTAGAGATGAAAAATCACCGAGGTGCTTGTCCGCCATAGTGCCACGAATGGCGCAATGGCCGAATCAAATATGCCGCCATCGGATATGATGAAAATCCAACTTTTGTGTATATACACATGCAATACCTCTATTCTGACTAATTGGGGGTGGGGAATCCATTTCTGACATTGTTATGACAATTTTGGTTGATTTTGACCTTGAAAGGTCATGGTCAAGGCCATTTTGCTATTCCAAAGACATGATTTGGCCATGACATTAACAACTGGTGCAATAGGTCTAATTCATATAATTGTGGCAATGATTCCTGTGTGATATCTTTTATATTGATATTTAACTATAATTTAAAAGTAACAAATTTGTTCCCTGTTATCATTTTTACTCAATTACGTTATTATTTAGAACAAAAGATACACAACACATATGCAAGTATACATATACATTGCTATATGGGTTCTGAAATGATTAAATAAGAGTGACAAAGTGATATACAACTAATATAAAACAAAATCAAGTATTTTCTCTCAACTTGCTCATGCAGTGATCTCCAGGATCAATTAAAAGACTAGATGGTAGGACCCCCCCTCTCGGAGGAACGTTGGTGGGTGATGGCGCATGCCTGGCTGCTGGTGGGTAGGGCGTTGATGGAAATCCTCTTCTGCTCAAGCTTATCGGCTAAACATGCTGGGTCCTTCCAACCATAGTTGCAGGTTTATGGGAGATGGCAGCACAACGTTGCTCGTACGATGAAACTCAGCCTGTTGGATTCCAAGCCCAGACTTCGCTCCATGTCAGCTTCTTCTTCTCGACTCCCCCCACATCATCCAGCGGCCCTGTCCAGTCAAGATATGGTCCCAACCCTAGCCATGGTCTTGGCTAGGGTTGTTCCAAGATAAGAGACTGCTTGATGCAGTGGTAGCATGTGTCGCTTTTCACCAGTGCCATACTGCTGCCAGACTTCCTTCATCCCCAGTGCTTGGAAGTACGGGATGCAATGTAGAAGTAATGCACAGGTGTATCATTAAAAACTATCACAACTCTCTTACACTGTTTAACACAAATAGCCCACTCCATATGCACCAGTCCACTAGCCTCGTGTCAGCTTCCTCAATCCAGTTCAAGAGGTCATGGATAATAATAATAATCTTTATTTGTATAGCACCTTTCATGACATAAAATGCAGCTCAAATGCTTTACATTGCAATAGAGAAGACAAAAAATAGTGGGAATGTCCTTGCCACCAGCCACCTTTGCTTGGAGAACCTCATTGTCATGGACGACAGACCTGACAGTGATGGTATTGTCACAGACCTGACTGCACACCATATCCCAAACTAACAGATAGATATTTTGCTTGTTCTCAGACACCCAGAACTTGTGAAGTTGCTGCGGAATGGGTGTGTTGCTGTTCATGCCAATGCTTGCTGTTGAGTCTGTACGTTGCAGGGGCTCCCCTTCATTTTGAGACCTCTCAATGTACGTATCAAGTATGAGGTGATGAGGGTGTTGACCGTTGAGAACCGTCCCAGTGGTATCTGCCGCATTTTCGACATGAAGTCTAACACAATATAAGTGGCAAGAGTAGATGACTAGATGCAGACTCCATTGGGTGAGATCAAGTCCAGGCTCAATCTCTTTTTTTTTGACCATCAAAGATGTTGAGAGCACGTCATGAGAAAGTATTTGCTGGATGTTTATGCCCTGCTCCTTAGCAATGCCCATAGCTCCTATATGCTTCAGCCATGTCTTTGGGTAAAACTCAGGTATAAGTTCTGCTTCTTCAAAATGGTGTTTGGTGCCTTCTGTGGTTGCTCTTTGAAGTGAGGCTTCCTCTTTGGTATGATTCAGCTAATTTTCTTAGTCTCAGTCTAGCCTCTCCTGTCTGTATGGGTACTACAGGCACTCCCCATTTTTAGACAGTTGAGCAGGCGCAGAGTGAATTTTCTGTATACAACTGCTTTGCAGATTGACAGTCAATGAGTATGGAATCTCGTGCTCTAGCACAGAGTCAAACAGCTTCACCACTTTGAATGTAAGGTAACAAGTGGTGCTCAGTGCATGCTCGAGATGGATTTTTGGGGGTAGTTGTTGGTGAGGAGGTTGAGGACATTTTCATGAATCTCATGAAACAAGAGCTCAAACTCTGCATCTGCTTTTGCATTTGTGTGTGTGGCTCCTAGTGACCTTCAGGACCCTTCACAGGGGTTGACACTAAGGTCTCGAGGCACTTGCCCATCGGGCAAGTGCAAGTCAGGTTCTACTTGCCCTCAGGCCACAGACACTTGCCCCCCAAAAATATATTGTAAATTTTGCATTTAAGTTTACTAACCAGAGGTAACTCTCGAGAACGTTTTTACACTCTCAAGAGTTAATATGCATCATCTTAATTAGCCCAGGTCTACACAACTAGAGAATGTAGAAGATCATTTTGATGTGTATGTTAATTTGCCTGTTTTGTTTCCCAAATCCAGCCTGAAATTGTGGATAGCTAGAAAGCAGGGAAAGACACAGAGGTAGAGTGCAATGCCTGCCTTCAAGACAAATTTATCTTGTATTGTGTTATAGTGCAAGTTGCACACTTGCCCGATCGGGCAACCAGGTAGCAGTCTTCACTTGCCCACCATTTTTTTTACTTGCCCCGGGCAAGCAGGCAAGTGTTAGTGTCAAGCCCTGCTTCATCTCTCACTGAATGCTCTGCTCGACCTTCAGGTTACCTACTGCAGTACTGATCCAGCATTGACCTGAACAACCCCCTGACCGATAGAGAAGTGCCAGTAGAACTCAGGATGTGTAAACTCTAGCACCTTGATTCGCACAAGATACTATGAGCCATGACACAGGTAGTTTATGCAAAGATCACCATAGATCACCATAGTATCCCACAGCATTTTTCATTACAGCCACCAAATACAGCCAACCTCCAAAGATATGGCAGAGCTCTGACAGCCTTACATTCCTTCTCAAAATCCTGATTCAATTTCTCTACTTGTCCTATCGGGCCTCAAACTGCTCTGAGAAATGTTGATTTGCAGCCAGCACAGTGTGCAATGCCTGTACCCGTGCTAGCACTGGATATGCAGCTCTGCCAGACATATTCCACTGGAGCGACCTGATCACATCCTCTACCATCGGCATCCCAGTGAGAGCCCGGACATAATGGCTGCCGTTTAACACCAACTCTATCAGACCAGGTCCAAACATGGCACACTCAACCATTGCATCACCAGCAGTGTTGGGCAGTAACTAATTTTAGATTACATATTACTGTAATATTATTACTTTTGCTCCAAAAAGTAAAGTAACGAGATTACTCTGCAAAAATGGGTAATAAGTAACGCATTACTTTGCAAGTAACGCCAAGTTACTTTTTTTAAAATGAGCTTGTTGTTGCATGCAAAAATAGAACAGATTTACAAGCTATCGACAGGTACTGTAACAACAGAGATGTGCACTAGATTGTAGATCCAGTCCACATGCTGCATCCTGCACACAGTAATGTAAACTGCAAATCGCTTGCTGCTTTATTTTGTATTTTATTTTTAAATACAAGACCTCAACTGTCTTTGAAAACAATTGTGAAAAAGCTTTGGCTTTGTTTTCAGGCGCAGTTTGTGGGATTGGAGACTATTATTATTCCAATAAATTGGATTCAGTTCTAAAAAGAGCTCGCTAAACAGATTATGTTGTACATCTCTATTTTTTCAAAGGCGGTGTTGAGAATTTGGGAAAGTAATAACGTAATATGTAATATATTACTCTTCAATTCCAGTAATAAGTAAAGTAATGATATTACTTTGTCTAAGCGGTAAAGAGTAAAGTAAAGAAGTTACTTTCCTAAGTAATATCGACCAACACTGATCACCAGGGCCAGAAACTCTAAGCAGTTTTCCTGTTCTGAGCAGAACACATGTCCAGTGGAAAGGACCCATGCAAAGGAAGAGATTCTTGAATGTTCTGTCTTGTGCAGATGAATATCTACTGCTGGAGAAAACATGCCTTCGTCACATCATATGGCCATTGATACCTGATTTGGTTGTCAACATTCTGGCCATGGCAATAAAATGGTTCACTTGGGCCAAGGCCAGAGCCATCTGTTGAGTTCACTTTGAATGAAGTTGCTGTTTGATTTTGCATCACTTTTATTCCTTCATTTGATTTGATTTAACACGCAATTAAATACATTTTAAAGGGGTGATTATAATTGTTATATGTCTTATGCACATGTAGGCTAACTAAAAAAACAAGTGATTTATATGATTGAGTATTAATTCAATTAATTAATAAATGTCAGAATTAGTAGAAATAGACCATTGCACCGTTTTTTCACCTAACAATGGTTAGTTATGGTCTTCGGAATAGCAAAATGGCCTTGACCATGACCTTTCAAGGTCAAAATCACCAAAATTGTAAAAACAATGTCAGAAATGGATTCCCCACCCCCAATTAGTCAGAATAGAGGTATTGCATGTGTATTACACAAAATTGGATTTTCATCATATCCGATGGCGGCCATATTGATTCGGCCATTCGCCAATTCGTGGCACTATGCGGACAAGCACCTCGTGATTTTCATCTCTAGGGACCCCTTGACTCAGTTCAAGTGAGAAATCCCTCTCCTAAAATACAAATTGATCGAGCAGGCGTTT
>CM076965.1:48364508-48426439 GCA_039105355.1 Benthosema pterotum
ACCATGGCATAACTTGTTACTAAAAAAACAACTCTTCTTGTAGACTTCTTATAAATTCAGTAATGCAGAGAGACCCGGGAGGGTCCATTTGTAAAGTTAAACTTCTACAAAGGTCCATTAATTTGGTTCGCAACCACCTGTTACCCCCTCAAGGACCACTGGTTGAAAATGAAGCGCTGCATGGTCTAAGTAAGGAATGCCAAAGCTTTGGGCCTGGCCTGACCTCCAGCGCAGGGTGAGGTGAGGTCAGCATACAGAATGTGTGGTTCCATCAAAGCACTCGGCCGATGCCTTTGGTAATTTATAACAGAGTGTTCCCTCCATCGGCCTGTGCTGAGGAGGACACTTACATAATCTCTGCATGATGGGTGGCCAAAGATGCACTTTACTTTGGTCCATGCAGACAATTCCCATCCAATATATTGAATTACTTTCACTAATGTTTAACCCTTTCCTTGTACTGTAAGTAACGCATTTTGGTGTTCTAGCAATTGAAAAATATCCGATCTACAAGCTCATAGCGCGCCACCGAGTGCCGCACGCTATGAGCTTGTAGGTTTGATTTTTTGAAAAATCGAGAAAATGTGAACAGGTTATTTTTGAATCTTTGCCTCTGGGGGATCCCTAGAACATGTTTTCAGACGGGGGTCCGCAGCCAAATATACATAATTCTGAGTGTCCTTGACTCCTTGGCATGAATATGTTGAGCATCACTGAAACAGGACATAGATTTTTCAGAAAAACTACATCGTACAATGGTAGCATCAGAATCCTGAATCTAGCTTCAGACACTACAATCAAGTGTCAGCAAGAATATATTCATAGCTTTGCACATCATTTTCACAATTTCTCAAAAATATCAGACCTACAAGCTCATAGCGCGCCACTCGGTGGCGCGCTATGAGCTTGTAGATCTGATATTTTTCAACAGCTAAAGTATAACATAATGCTTAAAACACCAAAAATACAGGTTTGATTGGGTTAAAACTTTTTTTTTTTTTGTCTTAGACATTGTGGTTACACTAGTCCCCAGAAGGGTACTCCTTTGGTGCATATAAACATAAAATAATTGAATGCTCATCCTCTGCATTTAACCATCCTAATTATCCAGTTCTAAGCACCGAGGCGGCGGTTAGGGGGCTGTAGAAGTGTCTGGTTCAGCGACACTGTGACCTACAGACTGGGTAGACCACCAGGGGCCAGCCAGTGATCGGCTCATTATCGCTGGGCCTCTCAACCCCCTGAGTAACGTCTGCACCATATATATATCCATATATGATCCACTTAGTTGCACTTAGTATGCACTGTCTTCTTACTTAGAAGTTGTGTGTCATCATAACCATCATGTAGGGGTGTAACGATACATTGTAACAGCGATTTGATACGTATCATGATCAGGGGTGGACTGACAGTCTGGCATACAGGGCATTTTCCCGTGGGCCGACCCCCCCCGGGGCCGTTAATGTCGTGTTTTAATTTTTTTTTTTTTAAATAATGAATAAAAAAAAAATCTGCACAAAACCGGCCCACGAATCAGTGCTGGCGGCCCTCTGTCCTCTTCAAATGAGACTGCCTATTGCAGGTTTTTATAGTTAACTAAAACTAACGAGAAAAACGATAACTAAAACTAGTTAGTTAGTTTTAGTTAACTATAAAAACCCTGCGATACACCAGTATACTTGTGTTATGTATTTTAAAGTTTAAAAAAAATATATATATATATCCATTAACTGAAACTAAATAAAAACTAAATAACTAAATGTAAGCACAACACAGCCCTAGCTTAAATTTACACACTATACCCTACAGGTAAACAAAAGACTGATTAGCATTGATGGCCCTGTTGCCTATAGTGACGTCAATGCACAATAGGCAAGTCTCCACCCCCAAAACCTAGGCCCCGATGTGTGAACAGGCGCAGAGAATCTGGGGTGGGGGGCGGGGGACTCGGGGAGCCCGAGCCCCAGAGCCCCTTATGTCTTAAATTCTCATGGGGGCTCAGGCCCCGGAGCCCCCACAAAGATTGCACGCCTGATTGCAACGCTAATTATAAGGGTCTTCAGAGGGCCCTCTGAGACAAAATTGCCCGGTACGTTTTGAGCTCCCAGTCCAGGCCTGATCATGATACATGGTTGATGTATCATGTGTGGCCTCTTTTTTGTTATTTTGGCCATTTTTGGCGGAGAAATACATTATAGATAACTTAATTGTTATAAACCTCCCTGTCAGCCCTGGGCCCACCCCAACAAATTTTCTCTCTCTCTCTCTCTCTCTCTCTCTCTCTCTCTCTCTCTCTCTCTCTCTCTCTCCCTCTCTCCCTCTCTCCCTCTCTCCCTCTCTCCCTCTCTCCCTCCCTCCCTCCCTCTCTCCCTCCAATGTTTCCATTTCAAATGATATATTTATTTCAACTTCAATCCTGACCAACAACAACAAAACTATGAAATTGTCTCTTATGTAGAGATGTAGCAATTCTAGACAAATAAGAGTTGAAAATACTTTGTTCACCGTCAAAGTGTTGTAGGCTACAGTAACCACCACAGTCTGTGTAGTAATAGTGCCACATAGACTCTCTGTGATGTGACTGGCTTCATGAAGTAAATGGAGTTGGCATAACTTATAAGACAGATATATTAAAATACAACAAGCTTGTATCTCTGCCACCAAAAAACAGTCATACTGTATGACTCATGCAAAATAAGATGGTCTTCCATGCCTAATCAAACATACAAGATACAGAATCATGGACTTTCAGTTTACAAAGGTACATTTTAAAAGCATGGAGGAATGAGGATGCTAACCATGAGGAAATGTTTAAGAGCTAGAGTGGTAGAGCAGTACAGAGCAGTATAGAGAGAGTATAGCAGTACAATCCATCGCACGATAAAGAGCTTCAGCATTTGTATTGTACATGTGTTCAGCATCATCTGGGATTTGCTTATACCTTGTCATAACAAATGTTCCAGAAAACCAACAGAAACCTAATACTTTTAGCTGTTCATGTCATTCATTTTGGGACGCTGTCAGTCTATAATGGGACAAAGTGTATGAGTCTGAGTGCTTTGATTCTCTGCTGTAAACAGAGAGGATCTCTCAATGTCGGAGTGCCTTTTAACCACTTAAACCATATATTGACCAGGGTCTCCCAAGAGTCTATCTATGGCAGCCTTAGTTGTTTCCATTCTACCAATCTCTTCTCCGAAAAATAGATAGTTGTAGTTTAGCTTTTTACGCTGAATGTGCAATTGGTTAAAAGCTCTCAATACCTTCAAGCTGAGATACTGTTCTGTAAGTGCTAATCTACTGCTGCTGCAGTGGAGCTTCATGTTTGGCCAAATATACTTACTTATTTACTTACAGTACTTACTCATTCATTTACTTACCCTATTGGCCTGAATATACAGTGCGACAGTAATCTTTTCCACAGTAAATATTCTCAAAAATGGAGTCGTCTTATATTTGGGGGGTATATTATTTGACATTCAATGTACATTTTACACAAACAAGTCTTGAAAATGGGGGTCGTCTTATAACAAGGGTCGTCTTATATTCGGGACAATACAGTACTTACTTACAGTACTTGCCTAGCCTAATTGAATTCCAAATCCAGTGCTGGGCCGCACTGATCAGAGCAATGGCACCAAGTTATGGTCATTTCAGGTGGTTAAACAGTGCTGCATGTTGTGCATTCCATTTAGACCAGCCCAACAGTGTTTGTGCCAATTGCACAAACATACATTGCACATACAATGTTAGTGCTATGTATGTTTGGTGCTGTCCAAGGTCCTGAAGTAACTTTACTATCATTGCTGTCCACAGGGCCTAACACCCCTGGGATCACATGTGGCCCCTTCTGTAGCTATTCTCATGATTTTGGTAGGTACTTACAAAGTACTTATAAGGTATCCCAGTGATTTTCAACCTTTTTAATACCAGGTCCCACTATTTATTCACAATTTGAGCCACAGACCACCATTTGACAACAATTTAGCCCCACAGATCCCTAAAACTTTTTTTTTTGCCCACAATTCCAGGATGGATTTTGGGGGAAAAACAGTCAAGCATACAGATCAAAATGACCATTAATCTTCCACATTCTCTAGTTGTGTAGACTTGGGTTAATTCACAGGATGAATATTTTAACTCTTGAGAGCGTAAACATGAAACCAAATGGACCCGCAAATTGCCGCAGTGGTCCATTTGGTTTCATATTTACACTCTCAAAGAGTTACATTTGGTTAACCAACTTGCCATCATTTAGCCTGGGGGCCACCTAGAATCCTCTCAGGGAACACTGCTCATCCCTGGACCACTGCTTGAAAACCACGCTAATCAGACAATTAAAGGGAAATTCCACCTAATGTGTGTGATCGTGTGCTTGCGTGTATGCAGGCGTCCGCACAGCGTGCCTGTCTGAGCTACAGTGGATTACAGCGTTGGCTGCCTTTGAGGTGACAAAGGTCAGAGCCAGTTAATTCCCAGGCCAAGGGCTGTTAATTGGGCTGCTAGCCTATCGATCTGACCCTAGAGCTTACAGAGAAATTTGCAATCTGCTTGTCAGTCTTGCATTGGACTGCTCTAACACAAGGCAATGGACAGCGCTTGCTGCTGCTGCTGGCCAGTCACGCCATATGCTTTCCATCACGGTGGCGATCTGCAAGGATCAGACACTCTGTCAGGCAATGAGATGAGGACCAGGACAAGAATACCAAGCGTTTTGCAAGTGATTGGTGTCTTTAAGAACAGTTGGTTGTCGCTCGCCATGGAGAGACTGGTAAAAATTGCAAAGAAATTAGATTCGGCTGAAATGAGAATTGAGCAGTCTTGTTAAATTCCAATTGCCTGGAACAAACGGGGTGTATCTAATAGGAATTGTCACGCTACAGGCAATATTGTTGCATGTTCTGGTTCAACTTTCTGTTAACCCGTCCGTCCTTCATGGGTCCGTTATATTGATTGATAGGCCTACATGTTAAATCTTCAATTCTTGATACTTTTTGAATACACACACCTTTAACAGCACATCTTGCAATCAGTAAGTTTCCCAGGTTTCCCCAGGCTTACTTCTTTTCCACATTTCCTGTCATTTCTCTTTGCCTCTAGCATCTCTTTCTGTCCACTAATGGCAGACCCCTGCAGGCCTTATGTAACCTCTCACCACAGCCACTGTAGCCACTGCCTGAGCAGACAGGCGAGAAGAGAAGAGTGTCAACACATGCATGCTCACCACTGGTGGAAAGTTTTTATTTCGCCCCATGCAACGCAACTTTTAAATTAAATGCCGAAATGAAATGATGTACAATGACGAAGCACAATGATAAGAGCGCCCTTCACACATGTGTGATTTTCGAGGGGCTCAATTACACTATACTGTACATCTCAGAGGTAAACTATTGTACTTTTTTACATCTCTATGCTGAACTGAATGTTCCTGAAAAGACAAGGTCGAAGCACATGGGCACAAGCACACACGCATGCTCATACAGTTATACAGTAGTCACACATGCACTGTGATTGGCACATGGGTTTTGGCACCCAAGAAAGGTCTCCCTCCTCTCATGGGAAAATACCCGACCGAATGGTTGTCAAAAGTAAGTGCAGTCTGTGTTAGTTCAACTCAGAGAGCGTAAATGGACCATTAGAGGTCCCACACTGAGGATATCCCAAGGATCAGGCATATCTCATGTCCCTTTGTCAGGCTCAGGAAAGGCGGTGCTAAATTGTGAGGGGGGGGGGGGGTGTGGGCGCAACATGGAGTTAGATTCTGTTTTTAAACAAATCTATTTACAAACAGTGTTTGTGCACACTAAATTTACCTCTTAAAGTGCACTGAAATATGCACAATATGCTTTAAAGTGTATATTTCATCTCCTGGGTGATAGGTAATTAACAGGCCCAGTTAGTCATATTTGTACTTTGTCTGGTGCAGATGATTGGGGTGATTGTTGGGGGATCCGCCGCTGTGACAGGATCCGAGACGAGATGACAGCTGTGGTCACAGCAGTGACGTAAAGGTGACTGTCCGCTCTCCACCAGCCCTCCCACCACGTGCCACACGCATCCACCTCCCACTCCCACCCACTCCATCTCCCGTCGACAGTGAGAGGTGACCAAGTCGCCCTCGGGGACGCGTCAGGAAGTGATTTGTCCTCGCATGCCTCGCGCGAAATGTTTCTCTGCGGACAGGAAAGAATAAGTGCTTCCCCCCCCAATCATCTATAACACCTTATTTCTTTCGCCGACCCCTTGGCGCAACCTCAGACCCACACAGGATGATTGAACGATGAAGGGGAGAGGAGAGGATCACTCAAAAGCCACACTTGTAAGAGACCTGTGGTGTCCTCGGCCAATAGAGAAGCAGAATAAAATATATCAGCATAACAACATGATGGCTCTGAATCCCCTGACCATCTATCTCTCAGCCCACGTCTGTCCTCAGGGGAACAGGGCTCTCCTTTGTTGGCTGAGGCCAAGTTAACCCACTCTGTACCGGGGCCTAATATTGGTACCGAATGGAGAACTAAATTTTTAACCCTGGAACTAAAATGTTGTCTCTGGAACTAATGTTTTGTCCCTGAAACTAAAATAGTGTACCTGGAACAAAAAAATATGTCCCTGGAACTAAAATATTGTATCTGGAACTGAGGTTTTGTCCCTGGAACTAAAACGGTGTCACTGGATCTAAAATATTGACTCTGGAAGGTTTTGTTCCTGAAACTAAAATAGTGTACCTGGAACAAAAAATAGGTCCCTGGAACTAAAATATTGTCCCTGGAACTAAAATACTGACTCTGGAACAAAGGTTTTGTCCCTGAAAGTAAAAGGTTGTCCCTGAAACAAAATTTGTGTCTCCGGGACTACAATTTAGTCCCTGGAACCAAGATTTTGTCCCTGTACTAAAATGTTGTCCCTCAGACTAAAACAAAAATGTGCCTGGAACCAAAGTTTGGTTCCTGGAACTAACATTTCTTGCCCCTGCAAAATGCTCGGAATATTTAAAAAAAAAAATCAGATCTACAAGCTCATAGCGCGCCACTCGGTGGCGCGCTATGAGCTTGTAGATCTGATATTTTTCAATGGGCGTACCGCTACAGAATGGCTTAAAAAACAACAACAACAAAACTAAGCAAACACATGAAAGTAGGAATGTCTCTCACAGCTTGAAAAAAAGACTACTGTCATTTCTGGTGGTAGCCTCCACCGACACCACAGCCAGCCCCCACCGGAGGCAGTCTGACACATCCTAGAGCATATGTCAGGCTGTCTCTACGCCTCCATGCACTGACTGGACACCACTGGTTGGGGTATAACAAGCTCCCGATGAGTATATACACATACTGGCCTGGGAGGAACATTGTGCTGCTGCTCCTGGCTGCAGGGTGGAGAGTGGGGGCTGCTCAAACATTGGAGATTTTAGGGAGGTGTCAGGGGGGCACTTGCCCCCCCCCCCCCCCCCCCCCCCCCTGACCAAAAGAAAAATGTTCCATGTAGAAAAAAAATAAACTTGTAACTTCATTCAATCATCCTCATACTCATTTATACAAATGTATATTTTTCATTCCATTCATGCTTTGTAATGAATACTTGCCACATTACCCGACTGACATTGACATGAAACACACATAGGTCTACTGATTGGCTATAGTACTGTATGTTCCAAAATGAGAAATTAAATCACATAGTGTCTAGAAAAACAAGTGATTTACCTAGCATATTTAGTTACCATACCTAGGCCCACTATTTATTCAGCATTTTAGCCACGGACCACCAAGTTTTTGTCCACAATTTAGGAGAGATAAACTGGCATAATGTTGGTCACAATAACAATTCTTCTACATTTTCTAATTGTGTAGACTTATGTAATTCAGTTAAATATAATTTAACTCTTGAGAGCGTAAAATGAAACCAACGCTCTCAAGAGTTACAGATCTATGCCCCTCTGCTGGAATAGCCTAAAATTGCCTATGCTCACAAACCACGTTTCACAACCACAAGTTGCATCATGTGTATTATTAACACCAGGATCAAAGAGGAAGAGGAAAACCCATGGCTATGTACGGAAACCTCTCTAATTTGAGAGTTTTCTCTTTAGTTCAGAGCAAAGAGAGAATTGTGGTTTTGTTTTCTCACACCAGAAGCACACTCTGAGGTAGTAAAATTTGGAGCCGATAACTACCCAGGGTACTGAGGGTAGTGTCCTGATTTGGGGTTGTCAGCTAATATTCCACGGACAATGTGCAAGTCTGAATAATCTAACAAGTATTACGTCCATCTCAGACTATAGGCCTGGGTAGTACTGCTACTGTATATAGGTACTATATATTCTTTTGACAAGTTGACAACCTTAAATATCACCTTCTTGTGGTAGTTTCATTCTTCATGTGTTGATTCAAAAATGTAAACGATCATGAGATAAATCACAACAGAATAGGTATGCACTTGTTACTGATACTAACAGTAGTGTCATAACATAATGAGACGTCTGCTTTGCCTAAAAGCTGTAAATGTTTCACCATTGGTAGATTGTAGTCTTTTACACTATTACACTTTTACACTACTGTTGTAGTACATTTACTGTATTTCGTACTTCAATTAAGATTAAAAGAGCATAATATTGTAAGGCACAGAAATCAAGAAGAGTACCAGACAAGTACCAGGCACAAAGTACAGTATACTGTATAATAGAGAAATCTTGCTTGGCTCTCAGCACTTGGACTACTTGGTCACATGTACAGGTGTGTGTATGATAATTATTCCAATAACTATCTGTTGTTTAACATGCTATTGGAGTCAGTCCAAGTGTGGATGGCCAGACTATAGACTGATTGTCTTGTATATTAACTTTTTGTATGTCTACCGGTACTTGTTTGAACTTTCTAACAGGATCAATAATGATCACTCAAAAACAATGACACAAATGTGAGAAAAGGTATTAAACAAGACATCATAATGGTTTGTCATGCTTGTGACAGCAATATCTTTTATAAATAATTAAGAGTACATTTCTTGCCTGACTGCACATTCATTGGCTTTGGTACACTGTAATGTCTCTAGTTTCAGTATATTACGGAGATGAGGTCAACTCTAATGCAACCATTAGTCATTTTGAAAGACACATTTTTGACGAGACTTCACTCAACAAATCAATATAATGACCCTCATGCCGCACCAAAGATTAATTAGTTGCAGACCAATACGAGTTGCTTGAAACTGCATCAAAATCAACAAGGTGGAAAAGCAAGCCAGTGAATTAATTGTCCAGAGAGTCTCTGCCTGTCTCATCATTTCTTTCTGCTGATTCCAGGCTCTTTGTGAGTGTGCGTGTGCGTGTGCGCGCGTGTGTGTGTGTGTGTGCATGTGCGTGGGTGTTATTTTTCATGAAAGCAATGCGTAATGCGTTGTATAAAATTAAGTATTTCAAAAGCATGTACGCACAGTATATACCGTACAGTAGTATTATTAAAAGTAAGTAGGTCTATTCCAGCTTTCCAGCACTTTAACTCAAGTATAGAATTGACAGAGAATCTTTCACGTGTAGTTTTATAGTATTTGACCATGAGTTTATAGGCTACTAACACGCGTACTGAGATTGAGTACTTTGTCTTTGGCCAGCAGTATTTCAGTAGTAAATGTACTACTGCATGTGAGAATATTCCCCTGCCTTGCCTTGTCTTAGTGTTAATGCGTCCACACACTTCAAACAACCTGGAGTGAATGATGTTAATGCTTGTCTTGCTGACTGTTGACTTGCTTTGTAATTAGAAGGGGGGAGTGCAATACTTAATCACTTACCAAGCAAATTATTTTTGCCAAGCTTCAAACACTCCCTTGACTTTGCTGTATCATTAGATATAGCCTAATTAATCTATTCGTCAGACTTGTCTTTCGTAATTTTGTTGGGAGATCCATTCTATCCATTGGGTAAGGAAATTCCCATTTGTGGGATTTGTTAATGTGATGACAATTTGTTTATGTTTGATGGGAAAAGGGATATGCAGCATTGAAGGAGTTTACGAGTCTCCGGACATTTTGCTAGTGACGTCTTATTCTTCTCTCTTAAGCCCAACAATGCCCAAATGATCATGATTGTATGATTAATTACAGATTAATCCAGCTTTTGAAATAAGTTATCACATGGTATACATGATTTACGTGGATGGTAAACATTAAGCCTAAACTAAACATAGTTTAATACATAATGCATCTCTAAACAGAGTCTATTTCATTAAATGTAAAATATTCGATTACAAATATTTTTTAGTAAAGTATATCAAAGTAAAGAAATACATGGCAACTCGAGGTACTCTTCTTTAACATTTCATCTTGACTTCGCAAAAGAAACAAAAATGGATATTGTGGGGATGTTACGATAGGGGGTAAAATCGGTGATAAAACCTACATATTATTTTTTTATATAATGATGATCCCTTAGAAGAAGTTAAAATAATTCATAGCCCAACATAGGGGGTTAAGTACAGTAGTTCTACAGAGCTCTCCCGGTATTGAATGGACTATGCCTGGGCCGTGCTAGGAGATCACAGTGACAAATTAAAGCATAGGAGAGGTTTTGTGGGGCAGGGCATGGTAGTGGACCCCTTGTGGCACAGATCTCCTTTAATTGGAAGAAAGGCAGTTATTAATAATTCAACACACAGGAGCCGTTTCATTATCCCACACTGTGTCCTCGTAGACCGCTTCATAACACCACACACTTTAACTTGCATCCTCACGCATGCACGTGCACGCACCCACACACACACACCACCAAAAATATTAAAGGTGCAGTAAGGTTACATTCACCAAATAAGGCAAAGGCATTTTTCCTCATGATAATAAGCAGCGAGTACATGCTGGTTTGTGCCTCACATATAATTATTAAATGTAGACATACTATTCTGTAAACTGTCTGGTCTTTAGACTGAGGTTGCTGTTCTGCAAAACATTTCTGCTTTGACCAGAGGCTCTCAAAGTGGAGTCCGGGGACTACCCTAGGGCCCACTGTTGAAGGGCATCCAGGTGGTTTCCAAGCATCAAAATCCATTTAAACAATACATTTTAATGGCTTCAATCCTAGTAAACAAGTAACATTACCAAACACTGTTCCCCAGCCTGAACCTATTGGTTCAGGCTGGTGAGAAGGTTTGGTGGACAGACACGCTACAGGGCATTCACTGATAGTGATTTTTAGCATTCGACTTCAAAATCGATTGCAACAGCGATCCGTGCACACTTCTACTTTCTGCCTTAGAGTCGCTCCAATGAACTTAGTCATTCCAATGAACTGCAGCAGCCAATGAGGTATCTAGGATTATATGTCTGTGCTGAATTCCATTTCACTCACTCCCAGCTAAAGAGTGAGTAGATTTTGTACATTTGCTAATGACTGTCTTGGGCAGCTGGTGTGTCGACTCACATTCCAGCTGAGCTCCCATCATTGTTAGTCCATGTGAGGTCAGAGATTCCAATATCAGGAGAACATACCTGCAGTAATGGCTTAAAGATCATGGGAGCATGGGATTGCACACACGTGCACATTTTCTCTGCCGTGCCGGTGATATTGCCCAATTTACCGCACTATTTATTTGCTGCAGTCTGCATGGCTGCTCTGTGGTGATTGTGGGTTTTCATGCATCATCGTGTACACAAATATTATGCTCATTGCTCATGTATTATTAGATGCGGTGTACATAATGTGCATACATGCATTATAGAAGTAGGACCCATTCGCAATGCATAATCAAAACACCTCAGAGGCTGCTTGACTAATGTACATCCTTAGCTCATTCTTTAACTTACTACTTGTTATTCTCTTATGTTTTTCTTGTTGTTATTGTTGCGATTGATCGCTGCTGCAATGTAAAGAGGAACCAGAAAATCATATTACTTCAAAAGGAAAGGGCATTGAAATATGTTTATTTGTGTACTATGTTTTTTTTTTTTCTTTTTTTTTTCGTGCTGTGTATGTGCAACTACATCTTGAGTTGAGCACAGGCGGGGGTGGGAGGGTATAGAAAAAGCTGGAAATTAAGCACAGTAAACAAATAAATAGAAACCGTGTTACATAACATTACCTTGCCCCTTCGCCCTTCAGAAATACTTTACATGCTGTATGATTTCCCTCCAGGCACACTGCATGCAACTGTATACATACATACGCACGGTAGGCTACATAGTGTACATATAGATGTACTAGATTTCTGTACGGTTGGTTTCAACACAGCAAGAACAAATACGCGCAGATAATGAGACTTTAATTAAATCGCATAATTAAAACCCAAAGGAGGCTGCTTGGTGGTGCATCTCCCCCCTCTTTCATTTTCTTTATTACCACAGTTCCTCCTTTAAGGCACTACTATGGTGTAAATGTGGTTGTCTCTCGATGTGCTCATGAGCAGATGCCAGTGAGCACCTCAGTGTTGGCGTATACCAGGATGCCCTCTGGCCACTGCTGTCTCTTTATGCTTTTTTTGTGTTCTCCATGGCCTCTATGCGGCTGCATTCACACAAGGCTGTTCCACCTAATGACACCCCTGCTCTGTCAGAGCCTCCACGGCTTCCTCTTGGCATTTTCTTTTCTTTTTTTCCATCACTATTTCAAAGAGGGAGGAAAAAAGTAACATGTGTCTGGATCGTCTTCATGCATGTTCTCCGCCTCCGCTTTATTGTAATCCATTGACGGCGCTGTGTGAAATGTTGAGTGCCGTCTGAACATTCAGGGTCTAAGTTCTAGCGTAAATGCTCACAACACACAAAAGGATACATGGTTCTAAAACAAAGTATCGTCTTGTCATTCTGTATGTAATGTTTTGATTTATATTGTTTCATTAGTCAAAAGAGGTTTTCACTAAGAAACTAATCGTGTGGAGAATTACCAGAGCTGTTCCATTCTTAGATATCTTGTGGATAAGTGGGCCTGTTGGCCTTTTCAAACAGTGGTTCGGGGACCACTAGTGCTCCTTGAGGTGGTTTCAGGTTCGTGCCCAGCTGAATGATGGAGTTGGTAACCAAATGTATCAAAATATTGTTTAGTTTGGGATCTGAGGCTAGATGTCATCAAATGGCAGTCTGTGGCTCAAATTAAATGATGGGGCTTATGAAAAGGCTTGAAAACCACTGCTCTGTCCAGAGGAAAGGCCGCTGGGTCAGTCAGCAGGTGGTGTATGAAGGTATGCTAACATTCTGCCATGAAACATTCAGCTTAGATGAACTTAAATATAATTTTAACACAATTAACAATGTCGGTAGTACTGTCAAAGATAGTTCTAACAGGATAAGACAAAAGGACACAGGGGCTTAATTGTATCCATTATGGTGTGCTACTGTATATTGTGTGCATTTTTATATTCCTTAGGCCATGCCAGACCCCCATTTGGCACAATACAAATACAATGTCAAATCTAAGGGTCCATGGTTCCTACTTCCTAAATATCAACTTTTAGCTGGGACCCCTTGAAAACACTATGTGCCCCCCCGAACCCATTAAGATCTGGAATGCAGTAGGAGTATACAGTAGGCCTATACATTACTATCTCATAGTGCAGCACTGTGTGCCACACTGATCTTAGAGCTGTTTTTACGTGAAAATATGTCACAAATATTGATATACAATTATGTATTTATTTGTTTATTTTAGTTAAACATTGGTTTCAGGAACAAAACAATATGAAGTGGCACATGATCCACCAGTGCCATTGGAACCAAAGAGTAGCTTTAATTTAAAACAAATTTTACTTGACAAGAAATGTGAACAAAGGTGCACCCCCAGAGAGTAAAAAGCAGAAATCACCCTATACACAGAACTCAAACAGTCAGAGGTTTCAAACATGCAATTCAGTAACACTTATGCAGTCCAATTAGAGCAGCTTTCAGTCATTTGGGTGTTTTGAAATAAGAAAAAGTTCCACGCCACCCCGGTAACAAGATATGCGCATGCACATGCTCTACATTGCAGGTGGCACAAACAAGCCAACAGCACGTGCACCATACAAGCCAACAGCACGTGCACCAGAATAACAGAGGCTCAAATAAACTTGTAATGACAAAACACACGCAGGAGGAACCAGTCTCTCATCGTATCACTTCGATCGTGAAAAAAAGCAATTTAAAAAAAGACAAAGAGGAGGAAAGGAAACGTGCACAAACAACGTGACTCAAAACTTACTGCTGGACAGCGACAAGGGACAAGCAGCCGCAGCAGCAGCACTCTAATGGCTTGGTAGCAGGCCACAACAAACCCAATAACGTTTGTCTAAACAGGTTTTAATAGGTGGTCCCGGCCGGGACCACCAGTGGTCGTTGAGAGGATTCCAGGTGATCCCCACTCCCCAGGCTAAATGAAATGAAAAGAGTAACTCTTTGAGAGGGTAAACATAAAACCAAATGAACCCGAGTTAAAATGCCCCAAATCTACACAACTATAGAGAATGTATTGGTCATTGTGATCTGTATGTTTGACTGTTTTGTAGCCTAAATAGTTTTCTCCGGGTTCTGTGGGCTAAAATCCCATGAAATGGTGGTCCGTGGCTGGATAAATAGTGGGCCCTGGTATGAAAACGGTTGGAAACCCTTGGTGTATAAAATTCGTCCCATTGGGATAAGCAACCTTGAAATGGCCCGGCTGTCCACAATACATGCAGCGCTTCTCCCTGATCCGGCGCCCTCTCTCCCCGGGGGACAGCCCTCTCTCCCCGGGGGACAGCCCTCTCTCCCCGGGGGACAGCCATCGAGGTTCCCTCGGAATCTTCATTACTTGTGGGCTCTCGGAAATCACTGGTTCGGTCGAACCGGAAACATCGACTTTCTTTGGGACAGCTTCAACTCGGCTCTCGGAAACCGCTGGTGGTTCAGTCGAACAGGCGACGTCCACCTTCACCGGGCCTCCCCCACGCACTATCCCGAGCGCCTGGCCACGGTCCAGGACTCTCAAAGAGAGCGACATCACGTAGTCTTCCACCCGCGCCACTCGACTCTCCAGCCGGCTTAGCTGCTCGAGGACGTCGCGGAGGTCGGCGTCGTGCTTTGCTGAGTCTGACATGGTTAAGTTTGCGTTGGACTTTACAGAGCAAACGCTGCGGTTCTACTAAGTTGCAGAGGCTCAGTAATTAAACACGAACTGTCGCAGGCGAGTCTCACAGCTGGAAGCGGTCTCTCATCAAGGCAAGGGCAAACGGGGATGTGTGTTTTTCCCTTAACTGATACACTATGTTAAAGGGGAATTCCACCCATTTTCAACATTTTATGGCTTCTGGAGATGTGACATGATAAAAAAAAGGTTCCCCCGTTCTGTATTTCCTAGAAATGGAGGGTTCATTTGGTTCGCTCTGAAGGAATTCCCCTTTAATAAGACTATCAGCAGGAATCAGAGGTTATAAATGCACTTTTGATGAATATTCCCATTCAAAGCTATACCGCTATGCCCTTACTTTAAATAGTAATGACCTAATAACTTTGTAATTGCATTATAAATCAAGTGTGCTTTTTCGGAAAAGTCTCCCCCATAAAATGGGTTCCTGGTATTATTATAGTGGTTATTGATGGGAATCTACCAAAAAAAAAAATCAGTAGGCCTATCAGAATATTTTAACCACTTTGATCCTATTTATTAACAGCAGTTGCGATGTCAGTTTGTTGTGACCTTGTAGATTACCTATTTTTGGAATAATTAAGGACAGGTAGTTCACCAAATGTTACTTCACATGAGTGTTTTTGACATGGGAATGTGCTGCATGAACAGGTATGCAATGCCCCCCTAAATGCCCTGAATGCCCCACCAAACATGATGTCTGCAAAACACTACTAACTAAGTTGTGGCACCACTAAATCAACACTATTTCATCATTCAAAACGGAAAACTCACATATTTAGCTTTATGCATGTCTGTTGCAACTTCAACAACAACTGATGTTATTATTGATGCTTAGTTGCCTAATAAAAGTCCTGTAACCGAAAATGGTATGGGTGCGATTTCATCGCCTGTGGCACGAAGTCACACAGGCGATGAAGGACGCCCCCATACCATTTTCTCTTTTTTTGTCAAACAAGTTTTTTTTTCCTGTGAAACTGAATTGTCAATTATCTGGAACACATAGGCCATGCCCTAAATATGTACTAGTGAAATGCTAATTTTCCACAATGTGCCAAAGTCCCACACATTGTAAAATTAGGCTATTTCTGCATTCATTAAATCAGTGCCCTGTTACGCCTACAGTACCTATTCTGATAGCCTTTCAATATAGGCTGTAATAAGTTTTAATCGAACATTAGATGAACAATGTCAAATTATATCACAATGTACTTATATTAAAATTAAAGTTTTATTTTTTCAATGTCACTATGCCACCTACAAAGCACACACAACCAAGACAGCACATTCATTCCACAGACTAAAGGCATCACTTGACTGTGAGGGGTGGGACGGTTCACTTATCCCACGGTTCGGTTCGTACCTCGGTATGGGGGCCACGGTTTCGGTTCGGCTTCGGTACGTTTTGCTTTTTAAAAATAAATAAAATGAAAAAATGTCCTTTTCAAGTCAAAACATTAAACAACCTTGTATTGTAAACTCAAATGTTAAGGTATTAGACTAAAAATAATCCCTATTCAGACATATTCCAGAAGGCCTGTCTTCTTCCTTTTCATTATTTACAGACGAAAAAATGTATATTGCTATTGGTAAATATAAAATACCTAGTCTAATAAAATAAATGCATGTTTCAGTTAAGTATCAGGCAGGTAGCATGCAGACATGCAGCATTGTAGACAGACAACAAAGTTAAATTAGTTTAGTTTACAAGACAATATCTGCTTTATTAATAAGGACATTCCTTACTATAATTAAGGAAATGTGTCTGTCTGAACCGAAATATTGCGGTTCATTAGTGCGTATTGAACCTTGGACCCCGTATTGAACGGTTCGGTTTTTTTCGGTGAATTGTCCCACCCCTACTTTACTGTGTGGAGTGAGAGGCGCTCGCTCTATTATATTTGCCATATGTTATGTCTTATGACAACATTTAGTGCCCTAAACAAACATTAAAGTTCATAGACTTGGCTGGCAAACAAATTACATCACAAGTGCTCTAAACAAACAATGAAAAAAAACCAAACAAAAACAAACAAAAAAAAAACATACATTTGGCCGTCATATTTATATGAGACAGTCTTCCAAAGCCAAGTATTGGAGCCTGAGGGGTTGTGCCCCCTATTTGTGAAGTCGTGCAAGTACGCCCAAGCTCTGCCACCAAGGTTATGTTTTTGCATCTTTACAGTAATGTGGCCCTGGAGACAGACACAGACACGCACACACTTTCAGTTTACTGAGACGTGCTGGTGTGAGAGTAGTGTGAAAGCAAGGTTGGCATTGCACTGAGCCTCTCTTTCAGGCACACATGCACCCAATAGACCTTTCACTAAGCCCCGCCCTCTCCCCAGTGTCCACCCAAGGATAAGATACTTTCCAGCCGAACTCTCATGCCCTACGCAGTGGACAAATGTGTCTAACATTTGTTTTTTTTTTTTTAAACATTTTTTTAATCAAAAAGGAAAGCTATTGGTGGAGAGGTTTGTCTATCACATGCTGTGATTGGACCATAGCAGTTTAGGGAGGGGCTCACTGAAAGGTATATTATACACACACACACACACACACACGTGTGCGCAAACATCCAGAAGAATGGGAAAGAACTGCAAAAGTGGAATGGGAGGCTTTGCACCGTGCTTTAGAAGCTGTTGATGGAAACGTGTGTGTGTGCACACACCCACCCACACACGCACAGTTTTCACACATCACTTTTATTTTCAAGTTAACTGGAGGCAGGCAGAGACAACTTCTACCTGCTCAGATGTGCTATACTTCCCTCTCCCCTTCTCCCCTTCCTCCCACTGTTTGTAGAAACCAGATTGGTAGTTGATGCCAAGCGGCTCTATGTGCTGCTGCGGGAAGCCCCGGAGATGGAGGCACAGAGTGAAGCCAGTGTGTGTTCCAACACAAGCTGTGGTTAGTTTAATGAGTGTTGGTCGTGTCCAATCACACATGTTATCAATAGATGCATTAATGAAGGGGTTACTTCCCAGGAGCATGAAAGACAGCTACAGTAAAATCCTATTTACATGGCAGGAGGTCCCCTCTGTGGTACACAAGTGTAGGCCAATTAGCATAATGCCTGTTGTGTTATAAGTAGGGGTGTAACGATGAATCTGAACTACAATGTGATAAGTATTACGATACATGGTTGACAAAACATGGACAATATTGGTTCATCATGGTGACATGATACGATTCAATAGTTTGAAAGCAGTAAAGTAACTATTTAGCCACATGTTACGTTCAACATGTGTGAAACTTGTGGATAGGTTTTTAAGGAAAAGGTGTATTATGATGGATATAAATGAGTAAACAGTGATTCTCTGGTAAATAGATGGACATCGTAGGCCTATTTGAACACATGGACAAACCCACAACTTGACATGAACACAGGCTACACACACAATGCTCCACTACTGACAGTGATTCATTATTTACACTTAGATCTCAATTATTTCCAGAGACACTGTTTAAAGTGTAAAAAAAAAAAAAAAAACAATTTGGTTTTATTTTTATGCTTTGCAGATCTAGGTGGCGCATGCATTTCCAACTTACATTGTTCCAAGTTGACCAGTGCCAATGCCCAATGGGCACCAGTGGAGATGCCCAAAGGCCACCAAATAAGGTAAATTTACATATAATATATATGTAATTATATATGGTATATATATATTTATACAACCAGTTATATAAATCTGTAGCAATGCATATAAATGGATATAATCTGACTATGAGGCTGATAAGACACATACAAAGCATACAATAACCTATAAAACCCAAATCCCCCCATCCCCCTAAACTTTACTTTTAACTTCACCCATGAGTATGTAAGAGCCTTTAGGTCCTAAAGTTTAGGGCCTAAAAGCTCTTACAGTACATAGTCCAGGGTGAAGTGAGTTTGGGTGAAAGGATTTTCACATCGGTGCATTTTTTTTTGTAAGGGTTGACGCTACATACCCTTTCACCCAAACTCAAACTTTGCTTTTGTTTTGTTCACACAAAACGAAAAACTAAGTGGTGGAACAAAGCAGCCGGACCGTTACAGGTCACAACAAGTTAAGACAGGGACAAAAAACAGACATACTGTAGTCCAAACAGTTTCATGAAAGTCGACTAAATCTACAGTACAAAGAGACTTCAAGCAAGGAAGTGTTTTTGTTTTGTTTTGTGTTTTGTTTTTTTAGCTCTGTCCACTCAATACCTGGGTTTTTCCAGAGGCAAAAATGATAGAACTTCTTTTAGCCACTGTGAAAAACAATCCGATTTCCAATTAAGGAGGATTAGTCTACAGCCTAATTGGGAAGCACATGCCAAAGTATTTGCTTGCAGAGATGTGACTGTACGCTACAGAGCTTGGGGGAATTATGCCAAAAATGGCGGTGTGGAAAGAAAGAAGGGGTTATTACTGTTCCACACAGAATACATCACATATTTGCTTCCAGTAGGTAGTGAGGGAAGGACATGTCCAAAACATGTGGCCTAATGAGGCTGCCGCCTGGCCACATCTTGGGGCATCCAGTTGTCTGGGATGTTACAGAACCTGGCCACTGTGACCACTACTTTATCCCCTGAATGGTGAAGCCGATGGATTCTCTAAAATTCAATTAAACCATGGTGTCTGAATACAAAATAAGAGGTGTGAATACATAACAGACTGTCCTGCCACATCTCCTCGGGGAGCTCTACCCCCCGGATCTTTCTCCCAGGCAGCTTTTAAGTCTCATTCCAGGTTACCGGTGGCTTTAGATCCCGTATTTTTATCTCCTTTGAGGAACCGGTGGGGCTCTGTGTTTCTCTGCATAATTCTGGAGCGCTGTTGTTTATCCTTTACATAAATTAACTTCCCACTGTGCAGCATGCAACAAGTCTGAGATTCATTCAAATCTATGCAGATGCGTGGATACACACAGCCACAGTTACATCTGTGATCCCTGGATATGAAACAAGCTCACGGCAGTGATGGCCTGTGGCACCCGGTGGCTTAATATAACGCCTGTCTTCACACTTATTAAACATTGATATGAACGTTCTTTTCGAAGAGGTCAAGAGATAATCCCACACGCATAATGTTTATTTGCAAATGAAAAGCAGCCTGATTTTAAATTGTATTCTGTAAAAGGGGTCTGTAAAACAATAACTACTGTGTGTGGTATTGAGACAGGGTGATTAAGATACGATCAACTCGTCAAACTTTCACCATATCAGAAACTATATAACTAGTAAAACGGTGAAAGGTATATTTTAAAGCCATCATCATATCTGTTATGTAATGCTACATAAAAATCATCATGCGAGATATTCTGGAAATAAATCAAATAAATGAAGACAATAATATACTAATAATAATATAGTTCAAATTGTTACATTTCCGCCGTATGAGAAACTGTAACTAATAAAATGCAACGTACATTATATTTCAATGACATGATCTTTTCACATTATGTCATGGGTGTTGAGTACTTTGGCACATGCGCCTCTTGTATAACTCTCCTTCAATCCTCACAAAACAGTCGAACTGAAGATAGACTCATTTCTGCAGCTGTGATTGTATAAGGACAGATCATCTTTTGTGCTCTGTATTTTGTATCTATATTTTGTAGCTTTCATTACAGTACAACTGTCCAGGGATTACAGTCGAAAATGTGTCAGGATGGCTATAGATCAGCGCATTCATGGCAGTTTTTTGTGCATGGTCTGTCCCTGTACTTTGGCCAACTAAATAAATAGATGAAGGAATAAATAAAATGCATTTAAAATTCACCATCCATCTTTGTTTTGAGTTTTTGTCTCTCTTTCTCTCTACTGGCATTTCTTTACCTGCTATGAACCAGTGGCAGCTCCTTTCATCAGCTTGGTTCTATTGAACTATTGAATCAGTAGAATTAAAAGACTGCCGCACCCCTCCCTCGTGCACACACGCACACGCACACACACACCAGGGGCAGATGTAACATTTTGCAATTGGGGGAGGGGGGCAGGTGAAGATGGTATGGGTGCGGCTTCATCGCCCATGTCGCTTCGCGCCACGGGCGATGAAGCCGCACTCATACCATTTCCGGTTATAGGACTTATATTAGGCAAGTAAAGCATCAATAATAACACCAGTTGTTGACCACCAATGATGAAATGCTTAGTGGTGTGCACAAATCTAGTTAGTAGCAGTAGTAGTGTGTTTAAATATAAGCACTTTAATTTGAAATATCTTGGGTTATTTTACCTGCCATCATGTTTGGTGGGGCAGACTGGGCATTTAGGGGGCATCACCCCCCCCCCCCCCCCCCATGCTTAGATCCGCCCCTGACACACACACTCATGCACGCACACACACACACACACACAGTCATCCTATTCATGTGTTTGTTATGCCAGAGACAGGTGCCAGCAGAGCTCTGAGACACACTGTCTTGTTATCAGCATACCCATCACCATGGTTACGCTTTCATTACAGTCCAGTCAAAA
Source organism: Benthosema pterotum (assembly GCA_039105355.1). Taxonomy (NCBI): domain Eukaryota; kingdom Metazoa; phylum Chordata; class Actinopteri; order Myctophiformes; family Myctophidae; genus Benthosema; species Benthosema pterotum. The sequence goes on from CM076965.1 coordinate 48,386,047, forward strand.
GATTTCCAAAAAAGGAAAAAAAAAGTTGAGGAAAAGAAGAAGAAGAAGCAGAATCACAAAGCCACCATTGTGGGCTGCTTTTTTTTTGTTTTGCTTTTTTAGCTATGGCACAAAGCCACACCAAGGTCGCCCAGCCTCCTGACACATAAGTTTGCTGTGGAGGATAGTTTGTTCTGTAGATGTTCCAGAGCAGAAAGAGGGTAGTGAATAGGAGTTCACAATAACAGACAGGGTGAACAGGCAGACATCAGATCAGGGCTGCAGTGCACTGAGATCTGATTTCACATTATGGCCAGACAGCATTTCTGTGGTTTTATGTTAAAGAGAGCTGCTGTCTGAGGGCGGTCTGTATAGAAACGCAGGTGGTATTACAATTTCTTGACAACATAAGTCAGGGGTTTTCAACCTTTTTCATCCCAGGGCCCACCATTTATTCAGCATTTGAGCCACGGACTACCAATTGAGGATATTTTTAGACCCACAGACCCCGAAACTAAAGATTTCTTTTGCTTCTGTCCATGACCATTAATCTTCTAGTTGTGAAGATTTGGACTAATTCGCATGATGGATATTTTAACTCTTGAGAGTGTAAAAATGAAACCAAATGGACCCGCCAGGGTCCATTTGGTTTCATTTTTACGTTCTCAAGAGTTACATCTGGTTAAACAACTTAGCTGGGGACCACCTGGAACCCTCTCAAGGACCACTGGTGGTCCCCAGACAACCTGTTGAAAACCCCTGACATAAGTTGTAAGCATGTCTCCTGCTACTTGCAGGGGAGGTTCCATGGATTGTTGGTCTTCCTCCCCTTCTGTGCTCTGATGGCATAACTGCAGAGTGCGAGCAATGCTATGCTAGGTTTGATTGACAGGTCCCCCACGTTGCTGTTTGTTTTGTTGCAGCTCCAAGGGCAAGTCCCACCCAGCTTCAACCAGAACAGTAAACGCATGTTACACTAAAGGAGGAAACAGCAGTAGCAACTCAAAACACTTGTATGAGCGTTCACCGAAGGGCCAAAAATGCCCTTGATTTCCACAGAAGAATATATTTCCCCAGTACAATCAACTATATTACCACTTCCCAGTTCTTAGTCTATTTTCACAAAAGGTTCACACCATCTCTCCCATTTCTGCTCCCTGCCGGTCTATTGAATAAACCCCTTCCTTATCAGGAAGAATAATGTGTACTGTACTGTGACTCTCCTTTGCTCTGATCTGCATCAAATTGGTACAATCATTGTTCATGGGAGCCCCAGTCAGGGGCGACATTAGTGTTCATCAGCCATGGGTGCCGATATCAAAAGGGCCCTCTCAGCGCGCTCACACATGCGCGTGCAGAGGTGTTTGTCAGATAATTTGGATCGTTTGGGAAGGCTCTCTTTTACGGCCTATATTCTCGTCCTATCCCACCTTGACTAATAAAAATCAACAAGCAACATTACATTATAAGGTTGAATACTAATAGCCAGAAAATTATAACAAGAGTCTACCAATCAGCCAACCATGCTATGGATAAGCAGGTGAAGATGAATGGATGTATTTAGATAGATGTGTTTTGATAGATGAATACAGACATCCCACCCTAGAAAAAACTAAAATATATTAACATTTAGGGCTATGCCACACATGATAAGTGATTACCATATCCTACCATAGATTATATGGTTGCAGTGGCTGTTTTTTAATCAGTAGAGTCAGTAGGATTGTTATTTGGTTACAGTTCCTGTCACCTATGTTTTAAAGCTAAATTAAAATATATGATAAACACATAAGATAAGCATATTAAGCTCTTTGTGATTTTATATTGAGGACTTATAAATAGCTCTTGATTATATTAAGATTATATTTTATAAATATAATTGATTATATATAGGCCTAGAGTAAAATAGATTATACTGTGCAAACAGACTGAGATCATGTAATTAGCTCCATATACACAGCTGTGTCGTATTCCATATTATAAGAACGGGGAATCCCCGATATGCACGGTACGGGGCACAGAGACAGTGCATGGAGAAATGCGAAAATTTCCCCTCTCCTTTTGTGTGATAAATGCATACTATAAACGCATGACCTATATAGCAACTGAAAATATACTTGGATATACTTGGACCACACTTGGAATTATTGAAATCGGGTGAGAATGGCCTGAGAGTTTTTAGATTGGAATCTCAAAAAAAAAAAAAAAAAAAAAAAAATCTCGATGGACTTTCAAAAGGTAAGCACGGAGTCGAGCAGCAGCGACAACTCCATTCTCTTTAAGTGGCCAGCTAGTCCAAGGGCGGCCATTCTACATGGACTTCTATTGAGGATCAGGACAATAAATAGGGACCAACATGCTGCACAAACAGCTCTCGAGCGCTTAGTTTCTGACGCCTCAATGTCGCAGCTTTGACACTAGCCATCTTTGTACGTCTGACTGTAATAAGGTTGCTGTTTTTTAGATGAAAGTAAAGTGACATTAGCTCATCTCCCGTATGCTGCTCGCGTGGGCCCCACGCGACAAGATATATTTTAATAAAAGGAGAAGGAAAAAAGTCTGTTTGGGCCTCGCCCATGGCCCTAGAGTGGCGATGGGGCCCATGGGTGCCACGCACCCACGCACCCATTATAAATGACGCTAGTGGCCCCATTGTTCCGATCCGCAACAAACTTCAGGGATTTGGTATGAGAGTAGTCTACAGCATGTCACAGCTGTGTCTATCACTTCACATGGTGACAGACATTGATAGAACATTTTATCTAGTTCTAGTTTGCCCCAATGCATCTGTGAAAACGGAGATGATCACCCGCAAAAGGTATCTTTTGTCATCTTTAATTCGCTATCCTCCCTTTCCTCTGGCTGCACAAAACATTCTGTGTTGAATTACTGTTTGGGGTTTTATAAATCCATGGCCGACAGTTTTGTGAAAAATTGAACAAATGGACTATATCTGAAACGGTCGTATATAATTCTATAGCCTATATCCTTCCTCACTCAATAACCCACAATTACCTTCACCTCCCACCTGTTGCCCATCTGTCAAAAAAGTGTGGTGAAAATTGTTATGCCACAAAAAAGTCATTATGCCACATTTAAACAGCACCAGTGCCAAATATGCTACATTTAAACAGCACCAGTGCCAAATGGTTGTGCTTACATGTACTGTAGGCCTATCTGCACCATTATCCCAACAAACTATGCTCCACTTAAGGACGCTCCAGAAATGCCGGGGTAGAGAGTATTTCCAAACGTTGACTCACTCAACTTTATACAAATGAATCCATTCAGCTCATGCGCATTTCTCACCAAAAAATTGTAAAATAAGATGCCGTTTATCGCCAGGCAGAGGCAGCCGTGTTTTTCCTGTTTGTAAGAAGATCTGAAGCCAAGGACCGCAGAACGCGCAGTGCATCTTCCAGTCACCTGCAGTTTTGTAGCGGTGTGGGGTAGTGTGTGCACTTAAGAGAGTGTGACTAAACAAAATGGAGCACCACTCATCAAACAGACAGTTTGGGACTCCAGTGTGTCCCCCAGCCTCCTCTGTGCACACAGCAAGAGCCTATACTTACAGTCTGCCAACATACCGGCCAGAGCAATGGTTTATCTTGACAAAATAAAACGGAATAAAGCATGAAAATGTGGACTCACCTAATGTTGACTTGGTAGAAGTCATGAATTGGCATGAATCCTGATGCTGATAGACTGTGGTTGTTATTGTCTTAGTCCATCTATGTTGAGTGAGAGAGAGAGAGAGAGAGAGAGAGAGAGAGAGAGAGAGAGAGAGAGAGAGAGAGAATAAAATGGAACTCGATCATTGTCAAAGATATTTGTGTCATAGAAGATGCAAAACTGCTCTTCTATACTCCTCAGTGTTCACCTTCACGCTCTTGTTGGCTGATTAGGGTAAATGTCGGAGGTACAGAAAAGGATTAGGGTCAGGGCCAGATCTAGGCAGCATGGGTATGGGGGGGCAATGCCCCCCTAAATGCCCTGATGGCATGCAAAACAACGCAAATTTCAAAGATATTTCAAATTAAAGTGCTTACTGTATATTTAAAATTATTTCAAACACTAATTCTGCTACTAACCAAATCGAATTGTGGCACCACTAAACCAACAGAATTTCATCATTGAAAACTACTGATGTCATTGTTGATGCTTACTTGCCTTTAAATCCTCTACAACAGGGGTCTCAAACTCAATTTGCCTTGGGGCCACTAGAAGCAGAGCCTGGTTGAGGCCGGGCCGCAGCCACAGCGCGTCACATGGACAAACGTTTTTTTGCCATTTCAAGCCTATTTTTTCGCCATTTTCGCCTTCATTTCACTTAAATTTAAGTAGATTCAGACTCACCAATGTGGGATAAAGAGTGTGTGCATAGGTGGTGTTGTGTCGCACAAAAAACAAAAATAACATTTCTATAATAATATTTCTATTCCTTTCTATTTCTATTCCTTCCTTCCTTTGATATACCACTGTGCTATCTGTTTCATTCAGTAGCACATAATAGGATTATGATAACTATAACTGAACAATATTAAATGAACTATTTACTGGACAATAGAACCTACAAACAATACAAAATAACCGGACCAGCCAACCCATCAACAAAGTGGCTCTGATTTGATTGTGATGGCATGAATTACAACCAATAAGGAAGCAGTAACAAAATCTTTACTTTAGCTATCAATTTATATTCCTAACAAAGCCAACTAACTAAGCCAACTTATACAGCCACTACAAAGCAGCGCCATAAAATAAATAAAATCAAAAATATAGTTTGTCAGTGTCACTCAAAAACTAGTCTTGCAAACATGACACTAGAGTAGACCATCAGAAGCCCAACTAGCAGCACTGGTTTCCCAATAGTTGTCATGTTTTACACATGCCTAAATAGGCTTTTATTTATTTGCGCCAGCCTCTTTGAAAACTATATACCAGTTGCGCGACGTCTCATCTTTGCTGGCAATGCTGTCTGCAGTGGTCGCGCAATGGGGCTTTGAAAATAATTCAGCACTTTCGGTTTCTGACCCCACAATGTCGCAACCTTTCTACTAGATGGCTATGATTCTATCCAGCGCAGATGTAAGCCTGCCCTGGAGCAACGACAACACCGTTCACTATGGGCAAGGGGGACACAACAGCTCGTTTTAGGCTACTCACCTTAGCTCAGCGTGCTGCTTTATAAGCCATGCATCCGCCCGTATCGGGCTTTAGAAAACGGCTCTGCTGTCATTATTTACCAAACCGAACGCAGTCCTTGGTAAAAAGGCAAAGTTTTCTTTTCCCTACGTGTGTTTGTAAACACGGAGCGGTGGATAGAGAGACGCCATGACAGGATCTCGCCCGTACTGCAGCCAATGGCGTCATTGCATTTCCTCAGATTGACAGTTCAGCGACAGAATGAACTAAACTGCACGGGGGGAGGGGCGTGTTTCAGGGTGCAGATCCGGTTCCTCTTTGCTATTCTGTGCAAATAGCAAAGCCAGTAGGCGGGCTTTAAACAGGATCTCAGTAATGAGCAGTCAATAGTAACAGACTGTTCTCCCGCAAATGCTTTGGGCTGCCTGGTCGGAATTTGACGGGGGAACTCGCGGCCGTCGCGGGCCACATTAATATTAAACGTTCATATTAAGGTGGGGGCCACAAAATATCATCTCGGGGGCCGGAAATGGCCCGCGGGCCGGCAGTTTGAGACCACTGCTGTACAGGATTGTACATTTTGAAAAGAATTTAAATGAAAATGGCCTGGTGATGAAGCCGCCCTCATGCCATTTTCGCCTGCTCCCCCCAATCGGGAATTTTTATATCCGGGCCTGATTAGGGTTCTCTCTACTTTGCGGGTTCAGTCACCAGGCCATGGCCTTGTGTGCGTTAAGTCTTTTCACAGAGGCCGTAATGATGAAAAGGGGTTATAGTTCACTCTGTAATTTAAACTCTTAAATTCTCTGTCTGCTTGTCTTTGTCTGCTCTAAGAGCAGCACTGAGGGGTTGGTTTCCAACATGATCTCTGGGTAGGACACACAATGCCAAGCTAAATGCATCCATTCTCTCTGCTTCTCATCTCGTACCACGGCTCATCTGTTCTTTCATCCAGGGGCGGATTGGCCATCTGGAGTACAGGGAGTTTTCCCGGTGGCCTGCGCCACCTAGTGGCCTGGACAGGTTTTTTTTTCTCTCTTTTTTTTTGAAAAGTCCAAGGCAGGCCACTAGGGCGCCAGGCCCAGGCCAGGCAAACTAGTGTTTCTATCCTTCAAAAAAGAAAAGGTGTTAATCTTCTACATTCTCTAGTTGTGTAGACTAAGTTGGGCTAATTCACATGATGAATGTTATAACTCTTGAGGGTGTAAAAATGAAACCAAATGGACCCGCAAGGGTCCATTTGGTTTCATTTTTACGCTCTCAAAGAGTTACATCTGGTTAACCAGCTGACCCCACCAGGGTGGCCTGGCAAAGGCAAAATTGTCCCGGTGGGAAAAATATGTTCCAATCCGCCCCTGCTTTCATCCCTCTCTAGGTGAGTCTCAACTCTTTATTACGACTGCAAGCTTTGTGCAGAGGGTTGATATGATTTCCCTCCATTTCATTTACCGGTATCTGTGATTTATTCACTGGACGACTAGCGCTGCATAATAATAACACAATGGAAATTAATCTTTTGAGTATGCTGGCTATTTCAAACACATTTGCATGTCGGCGGGCCTTTGCCCCCGCTCTGTCCTCTGGCAATTCCGGGGGATGAGCGGCGTTCAAAAACAACGCTCACATTTTGATTAAACAAATCCTCCCCGTTGACAAGCCTGGATGAAACGCTCTGTACAGGACCATTTATTACGTATTTATGAGAGGTCAGACATGTTCAGCAGTTTGAGAGAGAGGCAGGTCCTCCATCAGCAAGCACCCTGGAGCATTTTAAAAGCTTCTGCATAGCCGAGACAGACAGGGGCTACTGCGTAATAGCTAAAGGGATTTGGGGTCTCATCTTAATGCCCTTTCCAACCAACCTTTCAATTCTCAAAACCTTTCAGGGTGTATTGACTTGTTTTGTAGAAGGAAGAAACGCAATTTCAGTTAGCCTCGTGCTGTGGAATGTCTGCTCCCGACAAAATTAACGTCTGGTCACATGTATCGTTTAGTATAGGCCACCATGGTGGGGAGCAGCCAGCTTTCAGCATGCTTCTGCTGGCCTTGATCTGGGTACAAGGACTTTTAAAATGGTTTGGCACAATCATGCATGCATTGATCTGTCCCATCTTATATACAGGGTACACTAGCAAGAATATGAACGTCTGAAGAAAACGTTGAACTTCCCTATACTGCATGGACTTATTTTCCTCGTGACAGATTGTCTCCGTTCTACAACATTTTGTATATCACACGGCCACTCAGCAATGTGAAATAACTTACAACACAAAGGTAAAAAAAAAACACAGCGCAGATCTCTCTCTCTCTCATACCACCCCTCGGACAACATGCTATAGTACGTTGTTTTTCATCATTTTTGAGGATTTTGAAAAAATGTTGCTTCCGAAGAATTTTGAAAAATGATGAAATCGAAGAGAAACGACAGGCTATAGCACCTGGTCTCAGACAACATGCTATAGTATGGCGTTTTTCATCGCTTTTGAGGATTTTGAAAAAATGTCGAAAATTATGATTTTCGACATGACCCCGGGGTCATGTCAAAAATCATCGTTTTCGAAGAATTTTGAAAAATGATGAAATCGAAGTGAAACGACAGGCTATAGCACCTGGTCTCTATAGTATGCCATTTTTCATCGTTTTTGAGGATTTTGAAAAAATGTCAAAAATTATGATTTTCGCCATGACCCCGGGGTCATGACAAAAATCATCGTTCGACGAATTTTGAAAAATGATGAAATCGGAGAAACAGGCTATAGCACCTGGTCTCGGACAACATAGTATGCCGTTTTTCATAGTTTCTGAGGATTTCGAAAAAATGTCAAAAATTATGATTTTCAACATGACCCCAGGGTCATGCCAAAATCATCGTCTTTGAAGAATTTTGAAAAATGATGAAATTGGAGAGAAACGGCAGGCTATAGAAGCGACAGGCACCACATGTATCTATAGTATGCCCTTTTTCGTCATGTCATTGTCGTTTTCGGAGAATTTAGAAAAATGATAAAATTGAAGAGAAACAGGCTATAGAACCTGGTGTGCTATAATATGCTATAGTATGCCGTTTTTCATCGTTTTTGAGGATTTAAAAAAAAAAGTCAAATTATGATTTTCGACATGACAAAAATCATCATTTTTGAAGAATTTTGAAAAATGATGCCGTTTTTCATCGTTTGAGGATTTTGATCAAATTATGATTTTTGACCTGACCCCGGGGTCATGTCAAAAATCATAATTTTCAACATTTTTTCAAAATCCTGAAAAACGACATACTATAGTATATTGTCCGAGACCAGGTGCTATAGCCTGCCGTTTAACTTCGACTTCATCATTTTACAAAAAACTTTTTATTATTATTTATTTGTTATTAATTATTATTACCCTTATTACCCACATTAAAAATAACTAGTTTAATTGCCCATCTGTATAATCATCATGAAAAGCAAGAGAATAGACAAATTACAACAACAGTCAATCATTGTGCTGTGGAGTTGTGAATTATGGTTGAAGTACATGAGAAAGTGCCACTTCTTTGGCGCAATATGTATGTTGGAACATGTATAGCCTACTGTAAGCGCAGTCTGACACTTTGCAAACACTGCAAACAGAGCATGACTCAACATTGACTCATTTGATGTTCTAAAACTTTGGCCTATACTGGCTGCATGCACAAGACGTGTATCACTGATCAGTCCAGTGGTTTTGCGAGATTAATATATCACATGCATAGAATTAGTGATCTAGGGCAGGGATTTTAAACTTTGACCAAGGGACCAGCACTCTTCTAAGAACAACATGGGTGTTGGGATCTACCCAGTGTTAAGATGAAGGTAACATTCACATATCAGCTGCTGGCAGCAGTAACAGATGTAAGGTCTGTTATATGCTAAGGAAAAGTGGCGTGACGAGTGGATACCCATTTGTCCCGATCACATTTTTTGGCTCTTGGTTATATAGGAAAGGGGAGATTAGCGAACTGATTCCTCATGTTTTCACTACATTTATGTTTTAATAGCCTAAATGACAACAGCGTTGCCAAAACAGGGTAGCACAGTTTATGAAAACGGAGGGTTGCCAACTTTATGAAAACAGGTAGGGATCAACTTCATGAAAAAAGGGTTTGTTGCCAACTTTGGTGAATGACAAGTTTTGCAACTTTTGTTCAATGCCTTGGTTGCGTCTTGCCCATGAGGCATCTACACATTCATATCAGGTTTTCTCGCCCCCATTCCGATTCCAATCATTTGAAAATGATGCTACATACATTTTCCGGATTTTCAGGCTCATTGCAAAAATACCTGCCATCTCTCCCACCATTTTAGATGAAGCATCGCTCTCTGAATGCATTTCCCTCAGGGGAGAGCAGTGCTAGCTGCTTAAAATGGGCCGTTATTGACATTCACTTGGAAAATGAGCAAAAATGTCAAACCGAATATCTCCAGCTGAATTTTCATAGTGGTTTCATGTTTTGACAGCACAGGGGATACTTTTCATGACTTTTTTTCCCCCCTTTTCTTTTTTTTTTGACATTTTGCAAGGGGCAAACACATTTCAGGTCTGCAGGAAGGAATCAGTGTCAGACATGAGAGCTTTGCAAGGCTGTCTGTCACTTGGTGGCATCAGTTTGCTGCTTGGCATGTGTATGGAGCACCTCTCTATCTCTTTCTCTCTCTGCATATTCATATCCATCCAACGATCTGTCTCCATCTTTCCAACCTCTATATCAGGGGTTTTCAACCTTTTTCATATCAGGGCCCACTATTTATTCAGAATTTCATCCACAGACCACCATTTGATGACATTTTAGCCCAGCACAAACCCCAAAACTAAAGATTTCTTTTGTCCACAAGGCAACGAGGCTGGATTTCGGAGAAAACAAAACAGTCAAACATACAGATCAAAATGACCATTAATCTTCTACATTCTCTACATTCTCTAGTTGTGTAGACTTGGAGCTAATTCACACAATGAATATTTTAACTCTTGAGAGTGTAAACCAAATGATACTGCAAGGGTCCATTTGTTTTCATGTTTACGCCCTCAAGGAGTTACACCTGGTTAACCAACTGTCCATCATTTACCCTCTCAGGAACCCTCTTAGGGACCACTGGTGGACCCCGGACCACCTGTTGAAAGCCCCTGCTCTATATCATTCTCTCTGTACGTTGCTCTAAATGACGCCTCTAGCCCCAGGAGGAGAACTGTGTGCAGCGTGGCAGCGAGTGACGCAGTGCGCGGCGCCCGCTCCTCCACGCGAACGCGACATTCATATCGATTTGTGAGTGGGCTCTCCCCGGGTCTCCCTCCCCCCGCGGAGCCTGGAACACTGGGATTTAATAAAGCTGAGGAGGACTAAAGCAGGCTGCTTTAATCAGCAGCACCGTACGAGGTGATTTAACAGGGCTAGCCCTGGGGCTGATTACTTCTTTCTCTGACACTGCGGTAGCCCTGTAGCATGTTGAGAGAGGAGCACAGCACACGAGTTGTGAATGTCCATGGAAATGTTGTTTACTTGTTCATCTTCTTTTCTAATTCTATTAACACGAGCATGCCATTCTGACCGTTTTGGGGGTATTTTAAAGATTATCTTTGCCCATGAAGCTTTCAGAAGATTCTCCTTAATTCCGTGACCATCATCCTTCGATCATCTCAGAAATTTTGGTGGTCTGAAAAAAAAAATCTAAATATGAATTTAAGCAAATGCTAATTCTGGCCACTTTTTTCAGGCATGCTAGTGTAAATGTAAATGTAATGTGTAAATGTACCTTTTTATAGTCTGTAGCCTATACCACTCAGATTTTTTTTTTTTTTTTCATATTTTCTCAGTGAGAAAAGAGCCCCCCCTCCCTTCTTCTCCCTGCCCATTTCATTGCCATTCCCCTGTCTCATTTTAATGACATCACTAAATAGGAGAATCTGAGTGCCCATTCATGTTCTGTTGTTTAAAAAAAACTTTGGGGGTATAAACACACACTGGAAATGGTGAGCAAACCAAAATTTTGAAAAATGTCAAATTCATGGTGGAGCCCCTTCAACTGAGGCTTGTAGACTAGTGCACAGTGTTTTCACCACTCCACCAAGTATGGCTTCGGAGTTGAGCCCCTTGTGTGCAGGCTATAAGCCAGAGTCTTGGGAAAGGCCAGAATAAGCCTGGATGGATGATCACAGTTCTTCCCACAGCTCCCCCTCGGTGGCCCCGGCCATGTTGAACCGTGGCTTCATTCATGGGACTCCGTGTCAGCACTACCCTCCAGTAAAAGGAACCTGCATCCGTCCTGTGATGTACGAGGCCCCAAAGAAAGACTCTCTGGAGGGATGCCTCCGTTCTGGGCAGGCTATTTAGAGCACACACACACACACACACACACACACACACCCCGCCCCAGCTGCATGGGGTTTCACTCGGGGGAATTTATGGGTGGGTCGGAAGTGTTAAACGCTTTTCTCCATAATATATGATGCTGAGTAGGCCTATGTGGTATTTCTGGTCCATGAATACACGTGTCTTGTGATTCATATAGTGGGAGGTTAGGTTTGCATGAAGCAACACTCCCGAGGTCACGACACTGAGTTTGCCATCCAAGCAGCAGGTTCGGTCTGCGAACAGAATGTAAATATCTTTTTTTTTTCTGACATGCGAGCCCCCCCCCTCCTCCTTCTATCACGCTGGCTTTCTCCATCTCTTTATTTGTTTAATTCTTCTCTTTCTGTAATGCTGCTGCCTCTGCCGTCTTGGCCATGAGCCTTGACCTCAACAGGGACTGATGTGGGAGGATGAAGCCTGTTATTCAGGCTTTTTATTCAGGCATTATCCGTTCTCCAGAGCAAAACAGAAAGTGCATCCACAGAGAAGGAGGAGCAGAGGGAGGAGGAGGTGTTTCAGACGAGAGAGACTGATGCTGCCGGTAATTCGTTTTCGATGAGACACCTGCGTTTATTTTGAGCACGTGAAGCACGCGGTCCTGTGAAATTGCCGCACACACGCTCGCGTCGTGCACGTGCACGAGGGTGACTAGACCCTTCCTTTTATGCCACGTGTTCGGCGAGAATCACGAGCAGACCTGGAGCAGACCTCTCAGTGCCGCCGTGCCACTCGCTCCCCTTCTGAAAGGACCTTTGGGGTGCTGCTCCAGACTCCATTTATGTGGATAGTGAACACAGAGAGTGAATGAATAAACACTTTGAATAGTTACATAAGAGTTGCAGAGATGCAGTGCACTTGGTAGAGACAGGGAAACCATAATCTTGTTCCCCTGTAGATTCTGTGAAAGAGTCTACCGTGAACTGCGACAAACGTCTGAGAGCTATTGCTTAATGTTGCTTTATGGCAGGGGTTTTCAACAGGTGGTCCGGGGACCACCAGTGGTCCCTGAGAGGGTTCCAGGTGGTCCCCAGCTAAGTTGTTTAACCAGATGTAACTCTTGTGAACGTAAAAATGAAACCAAATGGACCCGCACGGGTCCATTTGGTTTCATTTTTACACTCTCAAGAGTTAAAAATATTCATCATGCGAATTAGCCCCAAGTCTACACAACTAGAGAATGTAGAAGATTAATGGTCATTTTTGATCTGTACGTTTGCCTGTTGTGTTTCCCAAATCCAGCCTGGAATTGTGGACAAAACAAAATAAATCTTTAGTTTTGGGGGTCTGTGGGGCTAAAATGTCATCAAATGGTGGTCCGTGGCTCAAATGCTGAATAAATGGTGTCAAAAAGGTTGAAACCCCCAGCTTTATGGAATGTATAGTGTTGTCTGTCATGATGATGAAAATGCAGATTTACTTTTTCTTTTCTCAGTGCTGCCGTGCGGTTTTCAAAGTGCCGATAATCAATCACTCAATCAAACCTAATCTTGTGTATGTAATATACTGTATGCTCATTGCCATCATTTTCTGTTGTTCTCTGTAGACTCAAAAATAACAGAATCACCTCAGTGCTCCTTGGCAACTCCGAGCAAGCATGGGAGCAGGAGGGTGGGAGGGAGGGTGTCACTGCACTGGCAAAGCCTCTCAGATCATGTAATATTGATTCAACAGAGACCGTGTTGGTCTTGGTGGTGGTGGGGGGGGGGGGGGGGGGGGGGGGGGGGTTGTGGGGGCACCAGAGGAAAAAGTCACAGAGCAATATATAGACATCGTCTCGCTCCAGTGTCAAGGAACGTGATGGGTAAACGACTGCATCAGGCGTCTCCATTTGACATCTCCGCACAGACAAAAACAACAACATTAGGACACTGAAAAAACAGAACCATTCTCAGCTCAGACTGATCCGGGACAGTTGGAACTCCCTTGCAGAAAATAACTAGTACTGACTTGTGTGTGTCATACTTGTGCCGGTAGCTCATGTAATGCGTATAGGCTATGTTTATGATGGCATAATTAACTCACACAGCCTCTTTAACACACAACAATGCTAAGAAGTATCTTTAAAATGACCTACAGGGGCCTTACTTGTTAATTAACTAACAACAACGCCCACAACATGCTCTGAATGCCCCTGCCGACGGGAAGAGATTACATTACATGAAATGTAATGTAACGTGAATGAAGACATGTGTGAAGTCCCTGCGAAAGGGCTGAAAGAAGAGGAGATAGGGAACAAAGCGCAGAGGACGGGGAGAGGAACGAACAGAAGGAACACAATGTTGTTGTTGTTGTTGTTGGTGGAGAGACAGAGAGGCTGAGAGAAAGAACACATGGAGACAAATGGAAGAGCGAGACCCAGAAAGGCAGGGTTTGACTGGAGAGGCAGAGGAGACACGAAGGGGGAAAACACCAGACACAAGCAGTAGTACAGGATACAGAAACATGGAGCAGACACGCTGTGTGTTACTGAGGGAGAGAGGAGAGAGAGAGAGGGAGGGAGAAAAAGCACTCATTCTGTTACAGGGACAAGTCTGTAATTCAAAATGTCCCAGGTTCACAGTGTTGCCACCTGCCAAAATCCAAAATGCACTATATAGTGGCACTTCCAAAATGCACTAGAATGCACTAGAGCAGGGATTTTCAACTTTTTTGACTCCAGGGACCACCATTTATTCAGCATTTGAGCCACGGACCACCATTTGATTACCTAAAATTAAAGAATTATTTTGGTTTTGTCCACAATTCCAGGCTGTATTTTGCCAACAAAACATTGTAACCTTTTTAATTAAGTGGTGCAAATTCAGATGATGAATATAACTCTTGAGAATGTCAAAATGGCGAAATGTATAACTGGCGAAATGTTTGGTCAAATAGCAATTCTTCTGCACTTTCTAAATGTGTAGATTCTTGAAAATTAGGTAATTCAGATGTTTAAATATAATGTTGTGGACCCAAATTTCAAAAGGTACAGATCAATAAGGGTCCATTTGGTTACCAATGGTCCTTTCTAGGAAGGAGGACTATCATAGGAGGAAAAATGGTGAAAAACGAGGGTTAGGGGTTTTATCTCTGGTGGCGCCTGTCAATCAATTCAAAATGTCTGGTTCAATTCCAGTGTGTGGAAGTGTCAAACTGAGTGTACTGAACACGTTTTGGTGTTCTAAGCATTCTGTTTTAACTATTAAAAAATTTTAAAAATTAAAAAAAAAATGAAAAATTATGAAAACGTGGTGCAAATCTTTGAATATTATGTTATTCAGAAACTAGAAATCTAGACAGGACACAATGGGTTAAATAGACAACCCTGAACTCCTCAGTGTTCACATACCACCCATAGTACTGTACTGTATATAATGCCGAGGACACATTTCACATGTACAGCATGTATAGATTCTTCTGCCTACACGTGCTGCACATCATGTGACATGCAGCGGTGTGAGTGAATACGAGAATGGGATCAATGTCGCCTGATTGCTTGTTTGACGCAGCAAAATGACACATGTGAATCTCAAAGAATGTGATTGTTGGCAGAATTGTGGACCACCTTGAAAACGAGATGATTCATCTCAAGGGGGTTATTCCAATAAAGAATAATTTCCAACATGTCAGTTACAGGCCCATACGGGTCCATTTTGCTCCAAAACTATCACTTACTGTATCTGGACCCTCCACAACAGAATTCACTCAAGGACCCTTGAGGTGACCCTTGGAGTCCCTCCAGGACTACTACCTAAAGGCCTCTGAGCTTGCTGTGAATTCTCTGGCTGCTGCACAAGGGCAACAGAAAAGCATTGTGTTCTATGAGTACCGTATTTTCCGGACTATAAGGCGCACTTAAAAGCCTTTAATTTTCTCAAAAAACAATTGTGTGCCTTATAATCCAGTGTGCCTTATATATGGATTGTTTGACTTCTGTAGCTAGTAGCTACTATTCTATGTTGACTGTAATAGCTTCAATTCTGTGTGCGCCTTATAGTTCAGTGCGCCTTATATATGGAAACAGTTCTAAAATAGGCCAGTCATTGAATGTGCGCCTTATAATCCGGTGCACCTTATAGTGCGGAAAATACGGTAATGCATGCGCCAATCAGTCAAGGAGAAAGTGCAAGGCAACTTTTAAACCTTTTACTTGCATGGAAATCTTCATTCAATGCACAAAACAATCATCATCACGAGACAGCACCAAAACCATGACCTCATATGATAGTACGTAAGACCAAGGATTCCAAATGAACTAAATAGCATGATGTGAATCAATGTGCATCGATTCAGGAGGAATAGTTAAGGAGGTGTCATAATGAGGGAATCAGCACGGCAACATGCTTAAGTTGCGGTTATGTTTAAGGTTAGAGTTAGAGGAGGAGAGTATATTGACCAAAACGACTGCAATAAAGTAGCCAAATGTGTGTGAAAACGGACTGCATCGCGACACGCTCACGGTGCAGTCGGGGGGCAGGGCTGAGGACGCTTAAAAAGGTCGGCTGACAGCCAACATGCCTGGTCCAGAAAGTCAGCTTAATAAGCAGACTACTGGGAATACTCACTTGATGGTATCTTTGCCTGACAGAGTCAGAATTGTCCTTTTGTTTCACTCCAGGGGGGAAAAAATAAGGTATTTTTTAATGGTGGTGACATTATGGTGATTTCACCATAATGTCAACACACTCTTATTGCCAAACAAGATGCACTGCATCCATAACATCTCAAGGAGTCTGGAGATTTAACCCACTGAGAGCGGGAAAAGTATCATTTTACATTCTAGATATACTATACAGGGTAGATAAAATCAGATTTTATACTTTGGTTATTCACATTTCACTTCAGTGGTGTACTGGATTTACTTAAATCTACCATTTCAATTAAACGTTGTAAATATTCCCTTTCAGGTGATTTTCAGATGTGTCCTAATGAGCAATGCTCTGTATTTAAATACTAAACCTAACACACAGAAAATGTAGGGTGAAATATATAAGCTGAGCATGAACAGAGAAGTGAGTAATGGAGAGTTCTAACCCAATTTGTCTCTTTAATAAGAGTCTGGTTAATAAGATATAATTTTGTGGGGGTGACACATCGGGAGAAAGGAACAGGCAGAGCAGGAGATACAGTGGCGGATCTAGGCATGGGCATGGGGGGGCAATGCTCCCCTAAATGCCCAGTCTGCCCCACCAAACATGATGACATGCGAAACAACCCAAGATATTTCAAATTAAAGTGCTTATAATTAAAATGATTTGAAACACTACTACTGCTACTAACTAACTACAATTGTGGCACCACTAAACCAACAGCATTTCATCATTCAGAACAGAAAACTCGCAGAGTCAGACCTTTAGCTTTATGCATGCTGCCTGTCTGTTGCAACTTCAACAACTGATGTTATTATTGATGTTTTACTTGCCTAATATACTGTAAGTCCTGTAACCGAAAATGGTATGGGTGCGTCTGAAGTCGCCCCCATGCCATTTTCTCCTGCCCCCCCAACTGGGAAATGTTCTATCCGCCCCTGAGGAGATACAGACAGGATAAAGCCCAATTTATGCTCTGTGAAGAGGTGTGCCTGAGACTCGATACAGAGAGCTGAAGGCACCTGAATGTAATTAGTGAAAATAATACGACAAAGTCAAAGAAAGAAGAAAAAGGAAAGTTATAACAAGAAAAATAAATGAGGAGGAGAAAAGGGAAAGGAAAAAGGGAGGCCTTTATTAGCCCAGGCAGAGAAGCAGTTCCCATTAGGTCTGCTCTGGATATGACATAATTGCAGTGTCCGTAATGTAGGTTAGAGCAGTTTTGTAGCTTGTAAATGAAGCAGAACGACAGTGTTTAGATAGCTGTGTCCACTATAGTGAGAGCATTAGTCTCACGTAGCCACTAGCCAGCCCTAATGGAGATTCCAATGCACCATTTTATACTGTATAGGTGGAGGCTAGACATACTGTATATGAAATGAAATGGACCTTTTGCAAAAAGGTAAATGGTGCATTTATATAGAGCCTTTATCCAAGGCACTTTACAATGTGCATTACCTTCACCCAGGGCGACCATATTCTAAAAGTGCAAAACCAGGACACCTTAGCGCGCGCGGGGGGGGGGGGGGGGGGGGGGGGTCCCACGGGTCCCACACACAAAAAAATAACTTCAATTACAAATTATTTCTGTTTTATTTAAATGCATTTATTCAAAAAGTCAAAAGTGCTTTACAATGTGCTTTTCAAAGAAAGAAATAATGTCCATCAACTTCTCTCAGACATAACTCTGAACAGCAACACTGAAACTCAGCCTCAATTTCAGACATGAATGCAACAAAAAATAACCAAAATTTATATTTTGGTTAGTTTTTGGTACATTTTACTACAGTTACTTTCTAAGTTGTTAATATACAAGAGGATTTTTTTGTTAGATATTTTATTTTCATTTTTCCAGAAGACAATTGTTAACCTTTTTCAATAGCCTACAACAGACATTGTTGCATTCATGTCTGAAATTGAGGCTGAGTTTCAGTGTTGCTGTTCAGAGTTATGTCTGAGAGAAGTTGATTGACATTATTTCTTTCTTTGTAAAGCACATTGTAAAGCACTTTTGACTTTTTGAATAAATGCATTTAAATAAAACAGAAATAATTTGTAATTATTTCTGTTTCCCCCCAAGGTGTCCTGGTTTTGTACTTTTAGTATGGTCACCCTATCTTTCCCTGGTTTCACGAAATATTCAGATATCGAACAGGTGCTACTATCGCCTCGAACAGCTTTTTTGTGTTTTTCTGTGTCAATGTGGAATTTTAGGTCCCTTGCACCACCATTGCAGAGCGAAACATATGTGCCTGCTTTGCAAACAGTGCACAGTGCTTCACTTTTGTCTCGCCCCGGTCTGAATACAGGGAATTTTTTCTGTAACTCGTCTGTAAACGTGCACTTGCGCTTGGGCATGGTGGCGGAGACTGACAACCACGCTGTCTAGTGTCTACTAACTGACTGACGAAGGCTGCCTGCTGCTGCTCTGCACTGACTGCTTAGGGCTGACGTCATCGTGCGCAGCGCTAGGGGGACGTTCGGAAATACCACACCGGAGCGCACTCGCCTATTAGTTTTCATTGCTCAGTGTACTCAGTGCGCAATTTCCGAACGTGCCCTAGTGCCTGTCGATTTACTGGTCCGATGTAAGCAAAGGAGTGTCGGAAAGGAACTGAATGAAAGTAATTTTACAAAAACCGGGACATTTCCTCAATTTCTAAAAATAAACCGGGACACCCGGGACAGGACGTGAAATACGGACATGTCCCGGGAAATACGGACGTATGGTCGGTCTACCTGTACCCAATCAGAAACTGAGGAAGGAATCCATGCAAGGTGTCTTGCTCAAGGACACTTTGGCAATGTGGGAGCAGGGAGCAGATGTAACATTTCCCAATTGGGGGGGAGGCGAAAATGGTATGGGGTGGCGTCATTGCCTGTGGCGCGAAGCATACTATTTTCGGTCACAGGACTTAGGGAATTAGGGAAGTAAGCATCAATAATAACATCAGTTGTTGAAGTTGCAACAAGCACGCAGCATGCATACAGCTAAACATCTGACTCTGAGTTTTCTGTTTTGAATGATGAAATGCTGCTGGTGTAGTGGTGCAATTGCAGTTAGTAGCAGTAGTAGTGTTTCAGATCATTTTAATCAAAAGCACTTCAATTTGAAATTTCTTTGAAATTTGAATTGATTGCTTGCCATCATGTTTGGTGGGGCAGTCAGGGCTTTTCCAAGAGTCCTTTGTACTTCCTGAGCCGCTGACGTCCATGTCTAGAGGCCGCCATAGGCAGACCTGGATTCCAAAGAGAAGACAGACTATGTACCCACTTCACACAAAACGAGGTAGAGACTGAGCTACACTTCCTCTCTGTCCGCTGTACCAAGACATCAGAGACACATACTTCCCACCAATCACAACCACCCAAAACATAACTGATGACAAAAAAAAAACTCCTATACCTATTGAACACAACACGCAAACGCAGCGAGATTTGTGAGCTGCTGTGACAGGAGAAGAATGGTGTTTTTTTGCCATGGCATAAACATAAACAGTACACATATCAACCAACAGTTCCACAAAGTGTAATGACTATTGGAACAATTGGAACATTGTTCCAATGAGTGTCATATCATCAGTAGTCGGCAGTAGTTGCTAGTAATATATTACTGCATGTGTAAGAAGACCTCGAACAGAACTCACAGCCTCAAGACTCAACAGACCATGGGATAGTGGAGAGCGATGCTGTCATGCAGAAACGTCTTAACCTTTTGTCTTTGGTATTTTTTGTAAACTAATGCTAGGGCTGCAACTAATAATTAATCGGCCGATTATTTAGCTGATTTAGCCATCACCTTAAAGGGGGATTCCACCCATTTTCATTTTTTTCTGAGAGTGTACAAATGTGAACCAAATAGATGCTATAGTGAATCCATTTGGTTCCATTTGTACACTCTCAGAGATAAATGTCCTAAAAGAAAAATCATTAAGATCGTGAAACAACTTAGGCTGTTCTGGTAGACCACATGACATGTCCTAAAATATAAGAAAAAAAAAAAACAAGAAAGGCATCTGCCACTTGATTGATTAAATGGTCTGTCAGCTCAAACAGAGTATGGCGCACAGCCACACAGACATCAGTAGCAATGAAAAGTTACATACAAAAAACCCTTTCAATCCCACCCCTCCTACTCTTTTTCATATTCCAAGTTTTTCATATTATATAACGCCAACACGGGGATGTCTCAAGGTCCCCTCAGATCGACTTCTTCGCTATTTTCAGCAATGTGATATTTGGTGGTTGATGTTGTGGTAGTCATTTTAAAGTTGTATGGTGTATGGTCTACTTGATATATATATATACATATGACAGCCTCACAAAGCAGCAGATCTGCAAGCTCGAAATATGACGCAGAGTGACGTGTTGTACAGTATATCTGCTACTTCTATCTGCTATAGGATGTAATTCAGGATAACTTTAGCCGAAAATAGGCAAGCTCTATTTCCAAGCTTGTACTGTAGAAGATCATCTCTTTTTGCCAACAGGTTTTGTTGTAGTCTACTGTAGTAGAGGGTAAAAAGAACAGACCAAGTACAGAACCAACGGTCAAGTTTGCCAAGTGCTGAGGCTTTACATGGACTGAAAGGACTTTGAATCTAACACACACTGATGATCATGCTGTCAAACAGCTTAATCTGATTCCCAGCTAAGAGGTCCATGGCCTGAAAAAACCTTGAAGTAGACTCCCGAGAGCAACATAATAGACCAAAATTTTAATCAAAAAACAAACACAAACACACTTTCATAAAAAACTCGAGCTGCTTTGCACATAATTAGACCACCATGGCCTAATTGTGCACGAGCAGTGTGAGCGACTGGAGAGAAAGTACCCCGACATGCCCAGGAGACAAGGGCGGATCTAGGCATAGGCATGGGGGGGCAATGCCCCCCTAAATGCCCAGTCTGCCACACCAAACATGATGGCATGCAAAACAACCCAAGATATTTCAGTGCTTATATTTAAAAGTATTTGAAACACTACTGAAAATGGTATGGGTGCGGCTTCATCGCCCGTGGCGCGAAGCGACTGCGTTGAAGCTGCCCCCTTACCATTTTCTTCTGCCCCTTTCAATTGGAAAATGTTATATCCACCCCTGCCAGGAGATAATACTCATGAAATTACTTCGAGATCTCTTAATTATGTCACCATTACTTCATCACCTAAACCAGTCAATCTGAGTACTTTGAGGGATGACCGACGGTCGATGACTGCGAACTGATCGCTGTACTTGCACTTGCTTAATACAAAACAAGCCTGTGTGTCTCAGACAAGAGCCTGGCATACTGTAGCATCCTCATTGTGCAATACTTGGTCTATTTACAGTTCATAGGCTGATTTAAGGCATATAGCCTTAAATCAGGGGTGCCCACACTTTTTTGACTTGAGAGCTACTTTCAAAATGACCGGCTCAACAAGATCTACACATAAAAAAAAACAATTTCAAGGCCCCCAAGAAAGTTTGACTTTGAAATAGTGGCGATGGTGTTACTTACTGTTATAGTGTTTAAGAATAAGGCACTTATAATAAAAAATGGATGGGGAGAATTGGAAGGTTTTCTTGTATATGCTACTACTGACGTTTGAAAACAGTATTTGGGGTTTGAGTTGACAGTTCCTGATGTTGAATATAGTCTCTTGCACCCATAGCTAAAAATTTTCAGGGTTTTGTCCACAACTGGGAAAGAGAACTGGCAAAACGTTGGTCAAAATAACAATTATTGTGGACTCTTGACATGACGTAATTCAGATGTTTAAATATAATTTAACTTTTGAGAGTGTAAAATGAAAAATGAAAGTTTTAACGCTCTCAAGAGTTACAGATCTATACGTTTTAGGGGACTGTCATGTGATCTACCTGCATGGTCTGTGTGATCTACTGGTAGATCACAATCTACCTTTTGCGCACCCCTGCCTTAAATCATGCCAGGCATGGATCATATACCCAAGATGGTCTAGTGGGGCTAATCTCAGTAAGTCGTTTTCAAAGCACATATCCATGTCATGTGCATTCAAATAATACTGACTGACAGACAGGGTTTCATTAAAGCCTTGCAATTAGGCTCCCTTCCCCCTCCCCAAACCCCTGTGGCTGATCAAGTTATTGCATCATCATCATCATCATCATCATCATCATCATCATCATCATCACATGCATGTTTGTTTTTGTATATGGTGCTGTTGACTGCTAAAACACAATTCTGTCTCCTTTTCCCAGACAGTAGAATAACCTTACTTGCTTTCAAACACCCTCCTTTGAAGTATTGTCACAGTACTGTCACAAGGTGACTGTCAGGTTTAAAGGAACGAATCAATGTCGGTATTCCACCTATAGCTCTCATCTCTCTCCTTCAGACTGAGCTAAACCAAGATGTACTCACTGTACTGCATGCAGATTATAGTGAGATCCTTCAAAACAGTATTATCCTCCAAAGCACGGAAACAAGTGTAGGTGCAACTGGGGAAAAGTGAGTGATCAATTGGCATGGCATTTCGGAGTAGTAAAATGGCATATACTTCCAAACAGATTTACACAAGAACACAAAACATTGTGGAAAATTCAGTCGGATACACTCTACATATCCAGAGGGTCGACTGACTGACCCACCAACGGCCAGCCATTTGATGGATGTTGAATTTAGTCAAAGTCGAAGTGGAAGCTTCATTATTTCAGGGAAATGTGATAAATATAAGAGTGAGAATGACAAATGGGGACACATATCTCCACCAGTGTGCGTGGACAAAATTAAGTTGTCGACCAAAGCAATGCATCATTGTTTTTGGGTGCACAGAATTACATAATAGTAAATATTGTGCGGTTAAAATGGTCGGGTAGCCAGGGCGGATGTAGGCATGGGCATGGGGGGGCAATGCCCCCCTAAATACCCAGTCTGCCCCCCCAAACACGATGCCATGAATAAGCATGTTAAACGGCAGAAATTCTAATCTTGCATATAATGTAATGCTCCTCTTCGTTGAATGATATCAAGTACCAGTAGGAATGCCATGGGAAGAAACAAGGCTGTATGGTCAAAAGATCTTAAGAATGACCTACCCCCTCCTTCTGACATGGGAAGCCCCCTTCTGAAGACATCACCTTCTGGCTCAGAAGCACCCTGGGTCCGTGAACACTCCGTGACACTGAAGTACCTGAGAACAGAAAGTCAAACCATATGATCAGTCACCGCAAAGAAATTGGTTCTCCGCTTTTGACCCATCTCTTGGAGAGGTGAGCTGCAGTGTGCGTCGCGCTCAGGAATCATTTGTTGATTTGACCCCCAATTGATCCTTATGATGCCGAGTGGCAAGCAGGGATGCATTGGCTCCCGTTTTTACAGTCTTCGGTATGATCCGGCCAGGAATTGAACCCCGACCTCCCAAAAAAGTCACTAACCAGATTTACAAAACCGACCCAACCATCTGGATCCAGACAGCACTGATTTGTCTGCCCTCTACTACCCAACCACTGCAACACAGACTCACAGACAGGGCAAAAACATACTCTCCCTGTTGTTGATTGAAGCTATAGGACGATTCCTACAGCTGTTCCATTTCTCAACCATATGGCGGATATGATATGCATGACATCATCCTTGCTCAATATTTTTCTGTTTGATTCTATTTGTAGATCAAAGGCTATCTAACGTTTTGTAACACTATTCCAATTAGGGGAAGGCTCCCTCTTGCTTGGCAGCCTGCAGTAGAGTCAGCGTCCGCATGACAAGGCTGAGAGGAGGGCATGAGTGTTGGCAGCGGTGCCGAGGGCACCGACATCAATAATACAGCTGCTCTGTTCCCAACAAGATGTACCCATGTTGATGTTCGCACCGGGGGCGACCATCAATCACTCTGCTCTGCTTCTACCAAGCCCTAAAAATGCACTGTAGATCTCCTCCAACACCAGTTTACCGACAGGTCAGTTTTTGTTACAGTTCGTCTGGGTGGAGAGAAGCGCACTGATGAGAACTAAGCAAATCTGCTTGAAACATAAACATAATGTAATAGTGGGCCAGAATTGGCAGCCAGTAGGCATCGAGTCACAGCTCTGCCCTTGGGGGGGATATTGAGAACTTCCGGTGAACATTGGGGACCTCAGCTGGATCATTTGCTCAGGCATCGTCATCCCCACGTGCGTCACTCCAGCTCAGTGCTTACAGTGCAGACATGCCCTGGGTGACAATTAGGAGCCACAACCTCAGCAAAACTGTGCCATAATGCCAGCCAACTTTTACGACGTTACAGAGATGTGCAATAAAACATGGAGCGGCGGAGTGTCGCTCTGCTTGAGGGTTTTTTGTGTGTGTGTGAGGGAGCGCTGCATTATCAGTAAAAAGATTTTGTATGAAGCATGGATGCCAGATTGCCTGCATGATAAGAACAGTTTAAGGGAATGCGATTAGTGCACGCTTATGTGCGTGTGGTGTGCACGCATGCATGTCATGTGCATTCAAAGAGACCGACTGATGGGGGTTTCATTATTGACAAAATGAGGCTTACTGTGCCATTCTCTGAACCCCTGGAAGTGCTTGCCGTGCAATTAGGCCGTGTTCCCAAACAATGAGTTATTACTGATCAAGTTATTGCATCAGCATCATCACGTGAATGCATGTCAACAACTGCTGAAATATCAAATTAGGCCTTACTCAACATATCAAAACTAGGCCATAACTATGTAGGTATAACAGCTTTCACTTGGCAGGCATGAACTATCAGAACCATCTACCCATAGTCATTTCCTTTTAGTTCTGTCCAAAAAGGAGTAAATATTTTTGCCACCAGACCTGTCCATTTGCTTCACTGTCTTGTTCTCTACTGATATTTCAGTTCAACGTTCAACCACTGCCACCAGGTGATGATTGGATTTGGTACGAATGGGACCCTGGACAGTATTCATTGTAGAGGCCCTGAGCCCTGAGACAATTTCCCTGTTATATTGCACTGCCCTAACATTAAATGTAGCACTAAGAACATAGAATCCACATCAATTCCGCAGTGAATATTGAAAATTTCAGTTAACAGCTGAACTCTGACACAGAGCTTGAAACCAGTCCCCGGACAAACCTGGTCACGTTTGTACATCAGTTACATATTATCCCCAACCGAGACACTTGTAGGTCACAAAATAAATTGGGGCAGATCAATTGGTCTTCGAACGTGTCCAAAGTCCAAATGCCAAAACACGTTACTTATGACAGAGCTCAGCCGAACACACCCGGCCTTGAACAGCAGCCAATATCTAATCACCGTGAATGAGGAAATTCCATCATTTCCATTACCAGGGAGAGAGAGAGAGAGAGAGGTGACAGCAATTTGACCGAGGAGCGTATACAAAAGCAAGAGGTGTTGCTACCATGACAGAATACCTAGCCACTGCGTGACTCAGAGCTTTCAACACAAGCCACACCACCCACAAAGGACAGTCAGACACCATGTGTGACTTCACCCGTCACTGTATGGTTGAGGTTACAGATGGGGCTGGAGAGAGGCTCACAGCGACATTCACTTCCTTGGCAAGGCAAAAAACACCTCTTTAGTCATTGGACATGGTTCATCTGTCAAAATATACACAGCAGGTAACCTACAGTCGTGATGTCTCCGTCCTTGAGAAGTTAGGTGAAATCCCCCATAGGTCACTTTTAATGGACACAAGGAATAAGTCATGGATTTCTTTCACCATGGTTAAAAAATATATAGAACTCAGTGCAGGGCTGGATAACATTTCCCAAATGGGGGGCAGGTGAAAATGGTAAGAGGGGAGCTTCATCGTCGCACCCATACCTCAGTTACAGGACTTATATTAGGCAAGTAAACATCAATAATAACATCAGTTCTTGAAGTTGCAACAGACACGCAGCATGTATAAAGCTAAAGATCTGATCATCTGACTCAGAGTTTTCTGTTTTCAATGATGAAATGCTGTTGGTTTAGTGGTTCCACAATTCTAGTTTGTTAGTAGCAGTGTTTCAAATCAATAGCACTTTCATTTGAAATATATTTGAAATTTGGCTTGTTTTGCATGACATCATGTTTGGTGGGGCAGTCAGGGCATTTAGGGGGGCATTGCCACCCCCATGCTCATGCCTAGATCCACCCCTGACTATGTGGCATTTTTGTGTAAGGTAAAGGTGTAGCCAGGGAAATTATTTTAATCCAAGACTGATTGATTCAGGGCTCAGGATTCCATGTGTACTACACAGTAAGCACAGTAAGTTACATCATCATTGTATAATTAGAACAATTTGTTTATTGCACATGCAGCAGGCAGGAAGGGGAACACCACTTTTGCGAAATGTTGATTGAAATTCAGCTTCAAGTTGTGGCAGGTGTTGTTACCTAAAAATAATAAGTAGGTGTAGGTACAAAACACCTTGAAAGAGCTGAATTACAAACTCAGGCAATATACAATCCCCTCATGGGATAATGGTGAGTTGGTAACCAAATTGACCCCATTACAACTTTAACTCTTGGGTGTAAACTCCAAATGGTTTCATTTTACACACAAGACTTAAATTATCAACATCTGCACTCATTTACAAAAAGTCTACATAACTAAAGAATGTTAAAGAAATCAAATTAATCTCTCATGGAATTGTGGTCAAGTCGACAAGATCCTATCCCAAGAGACTAGTTTCCACATTCTTTCGTTATGGCTCTGCAAAAGCAGACCGTGCCCCAAAATTAATGGGCCTGAAAAGGGTTGAAAACCTGTTCTCTGCCTCTGCATAAATGAGTAAAATTTGAGTTTCATGTGTGTTCAGTTTACAAGTCAGTCCCTTTTTCTGAGAGCCTTGAGCACCTCTCAGTGGTCAGAGAGAAGTATTGCCATTATGTGCTAAGCCAGAGGGAAATTAGCTCTGGTCCAGAGCCTCGACTCGAGGCCTGCTCATAGTTTGATTGTTGGTGACCACCGCAATCCTCTCTGATTTTATCAACCACGGAAACTCTAAACTCTGAATGAGCCTTCAGAAGCAGTGGAGCTCTGGACCAGAGCAAGAGGAAAATCATCGCGTTATCTAAAGGTATGTAGCTTTTCTGCCATGCAGTAAAAGTAGGCTAAATTAACCCAAAAAACTAACTAACCCGTCTCAGGAGAGGGTATAGGCCTATGTGACCCAAGATTAACAACATAACAAGGCACTCAGTTGGGCACTGGGCAGTCTAACAGAGGTTTAAGTCCAAAATGTGACAGTTCAAAAACAATAAATGATTAAATAATACCGGTAATTGAATGTAATGTATTTATTTAATATTAAGTATAACATCAGAAGATCATGATCAAAATAGAAAATGCATTGTAAGCATGGTTAACATAGAAATCAAACATCACCTCCTCAGAGACTGACACCTGGACCAGCACCACAGCAAACTAACAGCAAACCACCTGCAAAGAGCAACTGTGTGAGCTTTGTAGGCCAATGGCCCTTATGCAGCCAAACACTTCCTGGTTGTGCTGGCAGGAGGGATCCTTCCTGTCGGCAGACTCCCATTCACTGTGCATGTATTGGTTGTGATTTTGTATGAATAAAGTTCACTTCCTTAAACCACACTATTTCATTTGATAATACCATTTCCTAGTTCTTCATAGTTTGTTTTATTTGTGGTGTGCTATTGACATGATCACATGAGTTAGAAATGTCTAAAATCTTCAGTTAAAATCATGAGTACTTCATGGATTTCTCCAAGTGTTGCCATGTCTGCTTTTTATAAGCAACCTTTTTCAGTAAATCTGCTTGCAAGTAATGACAGTTTACTAGGTAGATTTTTAAGGCTTGTTCCATATCTGTGATTCTGCTCAAATGAACAATGAGTCAAAGAGCCCCCATGTTCCATGCATCTGTGCACACAGATCCCCATCTGTAATTTTTTTGTGCCAAGCCAGGTTTTTATTTTTCATCTGTATAAAACAAGAATTATTTTGGAAAATATCAAATCTATCAGATCACAGTGGCACACTTTGAGCTTTCAGATCTGCTATTCTCAAGTAGCTGCCAATATATAGTCTTAGAGTATAATGCATAGTATGTAATGTACAGTAGATGTATAGCTCATGATTGACTGATTGCTTATCTCTCTCACACAATCTGGCAACACCGGAGCAAGTGCATTGTTCCAGATTGTGTGAGAGAAATAAGCAACCATGGTCTATGACATGGGGTTTCAACTGATTGTGAACCAGGGACCACCAACCTGACTTAGAATCAACACGGGGACCACCACAGTTACCTTAAATCCATTCTGTTACTTCATTCAACCTAGAGAGAAAATATCCGCACTCACATATAGTTCACAAGTTTTTTTTTTTTTTTTTTCATTTCAGAGTTTCATAGAGAAATGAAATAAAAGAAAACTCATGAACTATATGCGAGTGCGGATATTTTCTCTCTACATTGATCTGCAAGAATCTGCACCCATCAGCCATTGAGAATACAAGTTGGACTCTGAGTAGAGTGCGCCTACCTAACGATATACAGTAGCCTAATGATAGTGTAGACGTATGGCATTATTATTCCCACAGTGATGTAATTATGATAAAATCAGGCAAACTTTCTTGAGATTCTAACACCCATTTCTGTGGATTTTCTTATCCTCAATCAGACTTTCAGTAACTGACAAGGTTGGCATGCTTACTGTACATTGCACAAAGCTTTAGTGTGCTGTTCTATGGAAGAAAAAAATGAATACCTTTCAGGACCACAAGTGGTCCATGGAACACCAATTGAAAATACCTGGACCTGGACTATGAAAACCAAATGAGCTACTATATTACTCTTTAAGACTTTCTTTAAGGCTCTTTAAGACAAGAACTTTAGATTTGTTTTTCATCTGGGGTTTGTGATCCAGGGACATGGGATCCTTTATGAAAATGTTTGAGGAGAATCACAGGTTTAAGCAACATTAGGGAACAGGCTTAAATAAAACATGCAGCTAGTAACTACCATTATTTTCAAGCAACTTTACTGAAAAGGCTTGCTTATAAAAAGTGGATATGGCAACACATGGATAAATCCATGAAAAACTCCCGGTTTTAACTGAAGATTTTAGACATTTCTTACTCATGTGATCATGTCAATAGCACACCACAAATAATACAAACTATGAAGAACTAGGAAATGGTATTATCAAATGAAATAGTGTGGTTTAAGGAAGTGAACTTTATTCATACAAATTCACAACCAATACATGCACAGTGAATGGGAGTCTGCCGACAGGAAGGATCCCTACTGCCAGCACAACCAGGAAGTGTTTGGCTGCATAAGGGCCATTGCTCCACCTCCACCCACAAGACAGGACCAAATGGAAAGGGGTCAGCATAATCTACAACATGCCACAATATCTCAAAACCGGTACACAACCACACTTTACATACATTTCACTCTGTAGAACTTGTAGATCTGTCCTTTCTTAGGGTCTTTTGCATTTTACGAAGTCTTTAATGGTTGAAGGTCCCTCTGTGACACAGACTATCCTCCCTGTCCACAGACAGGAGTTGGTCTGGCCCAAATTGGTGTTCAGCTTTCTTTGTCCCCCTATTTTATAGACACAGGACCCAATAAAACCCTTGAAGATTTTACTTTGTTATTTTGTTTGTCTATACCCTACCTACCCAGTGCACGCTAGTGAAAAGCGTGTGAATGAGCAAACAGACAGAGTAGGGTCAAACTGTCACAATAATTTGACCCATTTGTAAAATATTTGCATAACCTTTGTCCATTTTTGACCACCTCTATCACAGGGAACGGGTTAGAATGTTATTTGACCATATCACTACACCCAAAAAGTATAGTTCCATTTGACAGGGGGGGTCAAAAAGGTTGTGCTAATATTTTAGAAATAATTCAACAATACAAATTATGTTTGGTGTAATTTAGCACTGCATGCATGGCCTCAGTGACCAGAGGAACTTAATGTTCACTAAAATCAACCACAATATTAATGGCAACTATTTCAATATACAGCCCACACTGTACTATATACTCAGTCTGAAATTCACAAGTACTAGCATTATAAATCTCAACGTAATGTGTAATCTTAAATTAATTTACATCACAGCTTGAGATTTTCAATACTCAGATATAGTTGCTGTGTTTTGTTCTGTTTTATATGCTATATATTTGTGGATGGTGATTCAAACAGCATCTTGCAAGACTAGTTAATACTTCACTGTGGTAGTTCAGTTGAAAATGTCAGCATATATGCCACTCCTCCACATACCTGGCTTATTTTCCCAACTATTCCCTCTTGTAATGGACCAGATGTGTGGCCACTGTTTCATTTGGGGGCGTGTAATAGGGTACTGCAGGCCAGCCCATAGAAGTCCACTGAAATTCCACTAGTTAGCCTGCTTTTAAAACAATATGAACATATGTCTTTGTCAACATACTGTATGTTGTTGTTTTCTAAACAGAGGACGTGTTTCACAATTTAATTTACCACTTGAATAAGTTACCCATAATGTTAACAGAGCAGAGAGGAGACGGCAGACAGAGAACCTGTCACTTCTAAGTGACGCCACTGCCTTTACAAGGCGACAAGCCCCGACTTTGAAGAATGGAATTCTCAACAATACACACCAATCCTGACTGACTTTGTTCATTCATGTCTATATTTGGTAGCTTGTTTTATTAATTCGTTTGGCTGAATAGTTGGGAAAATAACCCAGCTATGTGGAGGAGTGACATACTGTATGCTGACATTAATTTTCATTTATTTTATAATTCTTGGTTGTTTTGATCTCAAGTTGCAATGGGATTTGAACGTTCAGTGGATTTTTTGCAGGATGGCGTTTTCTCTGGCGTCTGGGAGGCCTTTGAGCTGCAATGAAAACAGTGGAAATATCTGCCGGCAAATCCCACTGACATCACATTCAGCAGAAAAATCCGAGCCCTTGTTCGAGGCCGAAAACTCCCAGACCACAGAAAATCTACTGAATGTGAAAAGGTTTGTTTTTGTTGGGTGCATGCGCTCAGAAAACCTAATTTAAAAAAAAAAAAACATTTCATTATGTTTAATGTCACAATGCCTTTAACATTATACATTAAATAAATACGCCATAAATCCTCCATTAGAATCGTTGACGACAGCTGACCAGGTCAGTACGTGGGCTGCATGCCTCCACACTTCCTCCATCATGAAATGCTCCCGTGCATAGGGCTGACGCTGTGGTAAAACTTTAATATACACACACTGCTGGCAAGGCCAGCTGGATTGTTGATAATAGCGAGGCCAGCGTGTGTGTGTGTTGATGCTCGAATATCCTGATTCCAGAGGAAGCTGCTACCATTTCCTGGTCAATCAAGCAACCCAACAGGGGCACACGATAAGACCAAGAATGGCCATGTTATGCGCATGCAACACACACACACACACACACACACACACACACACACACACACACACACACACACACACACACACACACACACACACACACACACACACACACCCTTCCCTCCCACATACCCCACCTCTCCTTCCTTTTCCACGGCCCACCGATACAGTACAGCCTCCAGGGTCCCAGTCTGCTGGCAGCAGCAGTGTCTTCCAACACTCAACTACACACCATCTCTCAAGATGGCCTCTGGACTATCATGCCAGCTGCTGCTACTGCTGCTTCTTCTCGGACTCCTGAACTTCTGTAAGGACCTCTCTCCGTGCCTCTCGGGGACTCCTTCTGGTTAAGCTTTCATTTTGCAGGTTCAAAATTTCACATGTCTTATTCTCTTTGCTTGTTTGTTTTGTCCCAAACAGGTCACTGCGCTGAAGATCAGTCGTGTAAGTACAAAAGAAACACACTTTCACTATAAGCAGCGGTTCTCAAAGTGTGGTCCATTGGGGTTTCTTGGGGGGGGACTTCCAAACTGTACTGGTCAGTTTGGAAGTTATGGATGTCTCTGAACTTAAAAGGTATGAGGACCACTGCACTACAGAGCCGTGGGGAGGGGGATTATTGGTTCTGTCTTTTAGAGTCTATCAGATAGCCTGAGAACAACTGATCCTTCATTTATGAAGAAAGGTGTCTATTTTTACATCACACTCACACACAAACGTTAAGCGTTGTTTTGCACAGGAAATGGGCATTGTGTTGTGTACAAGCCTTCTGTCTGGTTTCATTTCACTGAAGGTATTTTTAGAGGGGACTGTGCAGCTTGCCTGCTGTGGTACTGCTTTGCCTCAGCCTGGGAATGAAGGTCCCAACTAAAAAAGAAAACGTGAATGTCTTTGAAACATCAGGAGCCAGAATGTAACGTATGCCTGCTCAGCCTCCCAGCAGGCAGCCAGTCTTCATCATTCTGATGTTTTGGGGGGCTCTTTTTTAGAAGATGGCACAGCTCCTGCAAGGGAAGTCTGTGCCACAGAGCTGCAGTAGAATATCTACTGTACATCCACATATCTACATGAGTGTCGTAGACACAGATATGGCCGCTATGTATTTGTTTTTTGCCCACTGACTTGCCTAAGCCGCCCTGGATATCAATGAGCCGCATGGCCATTCTGAAAGCACAGCGGTTCTCAAAGTGGGGCCCCGGGAACCCCCTCTTGGGGGTTCAAAATGGATCCACCCCTCTCAGTAATAACCGAGAGTGTGTAATAACCGAGGTTGTACCAATGTGTCTGGGAGTTATGGGTTGGTCTTTGAAACTTTGTTTGGAAAAAGAAAAGTTTGAGATTCACTGCCGTTGTGACCGTTACAAGTCTGCAACTCCGAGAGCGTACAAACGGAACCGAACGGACCCTTACGGGTCCGTTCGGTTCCGTTTGTACGCTCTCGGAGTTGTGGGTTTTCCTAAAGAATTGGTAGGGTAAAAATAAAAACAGGTCTGAGAAGCACTAGCCTTAGCCTTGGTTGAGGCGTGGTGCAGGTTGCATTGTGTTGCTCAGAGAGCTGAAGGCATACAGTACATACAGAGTAAAAGTACAGGAGCACTCCCCCCCTGTCCCCAGGGATGGGAAGGTCAGTGCCTGTATGCCTTTTCCTTCCTGCTTACTGTGCGGTGAAGTGGGGGCTGCCGATGGGGACGGGGGGACGAGGGGGGGTGGTCCACACGTCACCTGGACGACAGGAGAGAATAATAGAACAATTACAATGCTCCTTCGTGACCCTTGACCACTGCTGCACCGCTGTAGGCCAGACTTGGCTCCGTCATCCCCCTGTAGCTTTATCTTATTTGACACCTGCATATAGGGTCTCGATCGCATTGTGTTTTTTTGTCCCGATTGCCAAGTCCGATCATTCGATTTCGAGTATCTCAGATCGGAAATCAGATATTTTATGTTTTTATCTAACACCTTACGCCACATGACAATAGTGCAATATAAATGCAATATAAAAAACAAAAATTACTTTAGTGTCAGATTTCACCATTCTGCACACTTGCATATACACTGCTTTGCATTCCTATTGATCTGTTTTCATGGTTGTTGTGATTTTTGTACATATGATGTGTGTGTGTGTGTGTGTGTGTGTGTGTGTGTGTGTGTGTGTGTGTGTGTGTGTGTGTGTGTGTGTGTGTGTGTGTGTGTGTGTGTGTGTGTGTGTGTGTGTGTGTGTGACACAGTGTTATACACCATCGACACTGTGGAGCTCCAGATCTTGCCCAGCGGCTCGGTGGACAGTGGGACGGCAGTGAGCCTGCGCTGTGAGGTGAGTGTGAGCCACGACCCCTCGCTGCACCTCACCCACCGCTTCCACTTCGTGCAGAACGACCGTCCCGTCCACTCCCTCAACACGTCGGAGGCCGTGGCCGTGTACGCGCTGGCCCCGGCGCGGGCCGCCGACTCTGGGAAGTATGAGTGTCTGGTGGACGTGGAGGACAAGAGCCGACGCAGTGTCCCACGGGAACTCATCGTCAAAGGTATATGACCGTTTAAAGCAGAATTCCACACTAAAACTTTCACTTTTGGTTCAGCAGTGATTCAGCTGTCTCAAAAGGTGGGGGCGTGGCACATGGTTTATGGCCTAACCACTGCTGAAACGAAAGTGAAAGTGTGAGACACTACTGCCATGGTGGAGACAATATATAGCAAAAAATTGCATTTTGGAGTGATGTATATATGTGAACTTCAACAACACCCCTTAGCCCTCATCTAAGCATATTTTGGGGTAGGGAAAACACATGTCCACACAACACCTCTAAGGTATATCAATGCCATGGGCAATGTTGACAATGGGTGGAATTTCGAGAGCCAGCGAAATCCAAAAGCGACCTCGCCCGCGGGCGCCCGGTTTCAAAAACGGGCGCCCGGTTTCACCAAAAACGGCCGCCCGTTTCACAAAAACGGGCGCCCGTTTTCAAAAGCGGGCGCCCGTTTTCAAAAGCGGGCGCCCGTTTTCACAAACTAGGCTATGCCTAAACCTAACTCTAACCCTAAACTTAACCTCAGTAAACATATGCCTAAACCTAACCTAACCCTAACCATAACCTTTTGAAAAGGGCGCCCGTTTGTGAAAACGGGCGCCCGCTTTTGAAAACGGGCGCCCGTTTTTGTGAAACCGGGCGCCCGTTTTTGTGAAAGCGGGCGCCCGCTTTTGAAACCGGGCGCCCGCGGGCGAGGTCGCTTTTGGATTTCGCCCCTGCTGGGAATTTCCCTTTAAAGGCCCTAATGACCCATATTTTCATCTCCATGTTGCCAGGTCTCCAGACTCCCGTGCTGCATCTCAGCAACACCACCCTGTTCGAGGGCGTGGAGGTGACAGCCACCTGCAGCGCCCCCCAGGAGAAAGGCTCTCTGCTCTACTACTTCTACCAGGAGGACCCCCGCTCCGCAGAGACCCGGAGGGTCAAACAGGTGGGCCCCAGCGGCAGCACAGCGGAGACCAGGCTGGTGCTGCGGAGGGCAGGGGACAGCCTGCTGTACTGTGACTACGACATCACCACTCTGCCTGAGGCTGGACGCTCCAACGCTAGCAACAAGGTCCAAGTGATTGTCAGAGGTGGGCGACGTGCTGCCATGTTGGCTCAAACAATGCAATTATGAATGAATGAATGCTTTTCACTATATGTACAGCTGCTGGGGCTCCTTGCGCGCGTGTGTGTGTGCGTGTGCGTGTGTGTGCGTGTGCGTGTGCGTGTGCGTGTGCGTGTGCGTGTGCGTGTGCGTGTGTGTGTGTGTGTGTGTGCGTGTGTGTGTGTGTGTGTGTGTGTGTGCGTGCTTTCCTTCCGTTCAGGTGGTACCAACATTTTTGTAAAATCACCTGACTTTACAATGGTTCCTACATTTCTTCACATTAATTACTAGTGTCCGGGTAATTGCCCACAGACCTACATCTGCAATTATTTGTTGCCTTCTTTATTCTAATGTAAAAAGTTTAAAAATT
Source organism: Benthosema pterotum (assembly GCA_039105355.1). NCBI lineage: Eukaryota > Metazoa > Chordata > Actinopteri > Myctophiformes > Myctophidae > Benthosema > Benthosema pterotum. The sequence goes on from CM076965.1 coordinate 48,421,422, forward strand.
ATTCAAAATGATTCAATTTTGTTCTCAGTGTTTCTGTGGTTGCTGTGAGCTTGTAGATCAGCTATTTTCATTTGTGCTTGTTTTCATGGACCTGGCCACTTGCAAAACTGGCAAGGCAGCAAGAAATTACAGGAACTTCTCCACACACAAACGCAAAGAGTTATGGGATGTATGAAAGATATGAATGTAGCGCTTTTCCGAAAATAACTGCAAAGTGCTTTACAGACATTTTACAAAAACACCAAACATCAGGAAGTGATAAATAAAATAGAAAAAAGGAGAATAAACAAAAACAAACAAAAACGTAATAGGGAAAACACCAGTTTTTGACAGCGATTTGAAAGAGGACAATGCCCTCTATATCTTTCGTTATTTGCTCTCTAAATAAAACAACGTCTCATGAAGATAAATTCGTACAAGAGCTGTGGCATCACAACAACACTCAGACACTGATACTGCTTTTTGCCAGATGTACTGTCTGTAACTCATCTAACATTGGTTTCATCTTCCTCCTCAGTACTCGACTTCACCCCCATCATGAACGTGCTGCCGTCTACCACTGTCTACGAGGGAGACGTCATCGAGGTGGTCTGCAGGGTGGTCAATCCGCCCGGAGAGAACGTGGAGGTGTACCTGAACAAGGACAAGCGCGTGCTCAAGAAAGCCGTGGTCGGCCTCAGCCATCGCTACACGGTGCAGTCGGGGGAGTCTGGAAACTTCGTGTGCAAGGCTGAGTGGGGCAACACGCCGAGAGAGGCCAATAAGTTTGTTCAAGTCAAAGGCAAGTACGGGACAGCTTGTGTATACAGTATGTCCTTTGAACTGCTCAAACATTCAGCAGTGTGGGACTAACGCCCTTACGCTGTTTACGTAAGAGATTACTTTTTGCAGTAACTTGTAACGTAATTCTTTACATTTTCCCATTCAGTAACTACAACGTACATTACAGTTACTGTGTTTTGATTGGGTGAGTTAGTAGTTACCCACGTTACATTAATGTAATTAAAAAACGTTGTAATTAGAAAACAATTTAACTGATCTATTTTTTTTAAATAAAGTAAAGTAAAGTAAAGTAGTTACTTCCATCATTTAGTATCAAGTAAAGTAATGTGTGTTACTTAGTAAAGTAACTATCACTTTCACAACTCCTTACTTTTTAAAAGTAACTTCCCCAACACTGTTCATCACTGGACAATATCAATAAGGCATTGCAGACAGACAACAAGACCTAGAGGCCTGTGGAACATGCCATAGAGAGCTGTTTCTAAATTGCACACAAAGCAAAGAAAATGATGGTTGTAGAGGATTGTGTTTAAAATGTCAAGGCCCATTTTGACCCGAGGAATGATTCGACAAAATGTCTTTCTAAAAACGTTGTTATTTCTAGGTCAGTGGTCCTCAATATTTAATGTCAAGGACCTCCAAAATCATCTGTATACAGCCGCCGATCGTTTGGGACCCGAATGGAAACAAGGCTGCAAGGTCTTTTTTCCGGTCTATCCCTTTGGACTAATTGTGTTGTCGTACCGGTGGTTACCATGTACCGTTTGCTATTGTATTACTGTCTAATAAAATAAATCAATCGTAGTAGTTCCAGGGTCTCCCCAGAAGCAAAATGCTTGAGTTAAAAACATTCATTCACTGTGACTATAATATATTAAAGATTGATGACCCCTTGTCACTCTGTGGCGCACTATGAGCTTGTAGCTCAACTATTTTTCCATAGCTAAAGTACAACACACAAAAAAGGCGTTCCCGCCCAAAATCGAATGACCGATTTTGACACAGAATGTTTCCGTGAAAACAACCAGCGAATGAAACAGACCAGTAGGTGCCTGGACGGTGTTCAAGGTTCGAAAACATCCATGCATTAGGGCAGTGGCGTTTCTAAGCAATTTTTCTAAGCCTTAGGTGAGATTTTTCCCTGGATTTTCCCTGGGGGGCTCCAGGGAAAATCTCCTGTAAAATGGCGTTCGCAAGGGATACAATTATGAACTATTTTTAAACTAAGATGGTAATTTAAACTAGCCTGGTATCCTTTTAAAGCATGCCTGGTGGTCGCCCGCCTCCCCTCATTATGCAACTGCCTAGTCTGCCTAATGGCAAAACACGCCCCTGCATTGGGGTCTGACTCTCACGCTCTGGGATACCTGACAGATCTGTTCTCGGCGCCGCGCCTGAGGATGGATCCCGTCGACGTGTTTGAGGGAGAGCAGCTGACGCTGAGCTGCTCCGTGCCCAAGTACGCTCCGGAGAGGATCAGCAACGACTCCATGAAGTTCTCCATCTACCGAGGCCGCGTGCGGCTCACCATGACGGACAAGTACAGCACCACGGCGCGCGCCTCCATGAACGGAAACTACACCTGCAGAGTGGAGGTCGTCGACCGCGGACACACTTTCAGAAAAGACAGCGAGACGGTCGTCCTGAAGGCCAGAGGTAAACGTATTTTCGTATTTTCTTTTTGATACCAGGGCCCACTATTTATTCAGAATTTGAGCCACAGCCACAGACCACGATTTGAGGACATTTTAGCCCCACAGATCTCAAAAGTAAAGATTTATTTTTGCTTTTGTCCACAATTCCAGGCTGGATTTGGGAAACAAAACAGTCAAACATACAGATCAAAATGGCCATTAATCTTCTACATTATCCAGTTGTGTAGACTTGGGCTGATTCACATTGATGAATATTTTAACTCTTGAGAGTGTAAACATGAAACCAAATGGATCCTTGCGGATCCATTTGGTTTCATTTTTACGCTCTCAAGAGTTACATCTGGTTAAAAAAAAACACCCGGGACACTCTCAAGGACCACTGGTGGTCCCCGGACCACCTGTTGAAAACCACCAATCTACAAGATGACAGCGCGGCACACTTGTAGATCTGCTGTTTTTAACACTGACATGTGATAGAATATGACAGCCTTTATAGCAGTAAGCTCATCCCAAATCCAACTACACATGACAGGGATTTGTTTTCTATAATTATAATATATTTATATTCCTAAGCCAATAATTCTCTGACTGGCTGCAGAGACTCATTAGTAGCTTAGGAATGGCAGAAAAACAAAACACTCTAGATCACTCTAGCCTCCATGGGGTTTGTAAATGATTAGAAAACAAGTATTTGTTTTCAGTGAACCTACTCTTTGTCAGCTGATTATGAAGCAGGACCACCCACCATCCTGACAAAGAATCAGCCTCGGGACCAGTGCGTTGGGACTCAGGAGGGGATATGGCCTAAGATAGATCTTAAATAGATCTGATAGATCTGTCGTGATGGCCTCCAAAGTCTAATATATGGTATGACTAGACTAGAGAATGTAGAACACATTTTGAAATCCAGCCTGGAATTGTGGGCAAAAAAAAATAAATCTTTAGTTTTGGGTCTGTGGGGCTAAAATGTCCTCAAGTGGTGGTCCGTGGCTCAAATGCCGAATAAATAGTGAGCCCTGGTATGAAAAAGGTTGAAAACCACTGCCATAGAAGGTCACCAGGCCATTAGTGCACATTAGTGCACTGCAGGCAGAAAATGAATCTTCACTTTCCTACATTACTAACTGCATGGTCAGGGACCACAGTCCTGCAATATCTTCACGGACGCGCAGTCTATATTGTGTGTTTTTGTTGGCTCACACCAATGTTGTTCTTGTCGACTTAGACTAACACTATCGACTAAGGTTTTTGATATTTATTCAACTAAGACTAAACTAACAAAAATGATTTTCAAAAGACTAAGACGAAGACTAAATCATAACCTAAGACTAATGGAAATAAGAAAAAATGAGACATGTTCCATAGTCCATACTAAAAAACTACAAATCTTTATAACATATATAAACCTACAATGTATTTGTATTTAAGACTAAACCACCAAGACAAAGACTAAATCATTTTTGACATTTCGTTGACTAAGACTAGACTAAAAACATAAATTTCAGAAGACTAAATGGGACTTAAAAGACTAAATATGTCTTGCTGAAAAGACTAAACTAAGACTAAATCGAAATATTCTCAAAAAAAACAACACTGGCTCACACCTTCTCCTGGTGCCCCCCACCCCTCCATCTTCTTGTTCCTGTCCCAGTTCCTGTCTCTAAGCCCATGCTCAGTGTGATGGGCGGCAGACTGGTGGTAGGAAAGCCCTTCCTGCTGCGCTGCCACAGCCTCCAGGGCAGTCTGCCCATCACCTACACGCTGTTCGGGCCCCTGCTGCGGCCCCAGGACGTCAGGGTGGTCAGCGCGCCGGGGGACGACGCCGTCTTCAACATCTCAGCCATCCAGAAGGCCACCGACCTCAAGAAGTTCCTCTGCCACGCCAGGAACAAGGAGGACAGCCCCCCGATGGTCAGCGCTGAAGTGCGCCTGGACGCCCAGGTCATCATAGGTGTGTAAAAAAGCAGTGAGTCAGCTTGATGGGCTAACAGGTCTAATATCTCCCCAGAGTGCCTTTGGATTAGTGGTCTGTGGTTGGCTTTCCATGTGGGAGACTTGGGTTCAAATGCCATGCAGGCATTAGCGGTTAAATTGAGATAATAGGAAATGAATTAAGCAATATTACACCAGAGGGTGTGCTTTAACATGATTTCATGCATGCCTGCAGTGCTGTAGAAACTCGCAAGAAATTACATTTCAGAACACCCTCAAATGTAATTTCTACAACAGTTACCTTTAAAACTAATAAAAGCGCCTGAAAATAATACTTTTACAATGACATACAGTATTGCAGTCGCTATGACCACAAATGTCTCAAGAAACCAGCTAGCCCAGCGAGAGAAAAATTCGAGAAAGAAACTTTTTTTTTTTTTTTTTTGATTACTGTTGGTGTTACTGTGTGCTGCTTTAAGTAACTGCATGGACATGTATCAAACAATCAGATTAGTTCCTAAAAATGACCAGTTGTATGTAGAATGAAAAGTTTTTCGGGGCCCTTGGCCAATATATTGGCCCTGTCACGTGAAATGGGGGCTCTACATGCATAAATGAGTACTTCTACTGATTTGTACTTCAAGGGCT